>JAMXBB010000009.1:81331069-81510391 GCA_024138015.1 Lumnitzera littorea
TTTTAATTTCACCTTTTTAATTTTTTATTTAAAATTGGATTTTCTTTTTCCAGGTACAGTGCGACTTGTAATCATGCACCGTAGTGAGCTTTAATATTGGGAGAAGAAGCTGACGATTGTAATTGGCTATTCCGAGTGTGGAAGTTCTTATAAGAAAAATCAAGGGGACCAGACATTGGTACCTTGAATTTGAAGGGAACCAAATGGCTACCTTTATGTAAAAATATCAACAAAGATTAACGACATATAGTTGCATCTTCATTTTTTATTTATTATATTATTTTTTAATAAATTTCATTATATATATATATATATATATGAGTTTTCATCATTTGACGCTTTATATATTTATATATATTTTTTAATACTTTGTATATTCGTGTTTTATTTCTACCTATCGATATTAATAAGTGGTTTTTATCATCGTATACTCATCAACATGCTTTGACAAATTTCAGTTTCAAGCAGTCTGGTTGCTTAATAATGAGTAATGGCTGAAAAATCAAGTTGTGGTCCATGCAGCAACAAACAACAAATTGATTTGAACGCAGAAAAGATAGCTGAATATTGAAGCCTTTTATTGATGCCATGCCTTGGCCCATGCGGCCATGCCTTTAGACTATCGAGTCCCAATCCAACGTATTTAAAGCATAAAAAAAAGCCGTGATTATTGGTATATCTGGAGCCAATTATAATTAAGCAAAGAATTAGCATATTATAGCAAAGCACATATTTCATAAAATAGAAAAGGCATGTGAATCCCAAAAAAAAAAAAAAGGAAAAAGGAAAAAACGAATTCCATTATTGCGTTGTAAGTAACGTGTCAATAAGGATGTTTAACATTTAGATGTAAATGCTTAAAGTGGTTTCATAGTTCCGGATAATTGAAGCTTCAATCCTATGTTCGTACATTTGCGTGTATCTATACACTTGATTAATTTTATAAATTTCTTCAGGAGTAGACATAAGAAAGAAAATCGTAGGATACCTCATATTAGAAATGTAAGTTCATTTTAATCGTACAAGATTATAATCGGTCGAGTGCTAATAAGGCATATTAATAGTATGGCACCCTTAGGGAAATGGAGAAACTTTATTAGCTATACGATGCAATTTATGAGAAAATAGTTAAATATCGTTGGACCATCTTTTAGAATTTCATTCTATGTGACGTATAAAAAAATAATCTCACATGTAGTTTGAATTTTAGACATATGGTATTCTTCTTGTTCTCAGTAGTTGGATTTCGTGTAATGGAACAAACGAACTACTTTGGTATCAAAGCTAAATAATTTCCTTTCTTTTAGAAGAGGGGAGAGTAAGTATAAAATGAAAGAAACCACCACTGTTAGTACCTATTGACGAGTGATTCTCGTTTCGGTATACGAATATCTACAACACGAGAAAACGGTTACGGGGAGTACCGAAGGATATTCCGATATGACCACTTGGTTAGTATTTATAGTAAGTCTATGGGGATTGTCCTTGGATAGGGCTTAAATATTGGACTAAGTAATATAAGCCCACATAACAATTATAAAAAAATGCCTATCAACACTTACCTCCTACTCTCTTTAGCGATCAAGTCAGAAAAGAGAGTATTCAGGAAGGTTGATTTTATGGAACTTTAAGACAGGTTTGCAATCCTAGCCTGATAAGGCTAGAGTGCTTAAAGAGGAAAAAGGTAGGAGTGACCAGAGCACTTATAAATATTGGTATGTCTAGAAAGGTGAAAACTTGAAGAGGCTGGAGTGTTTAAAGAGGCAAGAACACCTGAAGAGGCGAATATACGTAAGGCAAGGAGCGCTTCAAAAAGGCAAAAGCCTAAAGAGACTAATACACCTGAAGAGGCTAATGTGCCTAAAGAAGTTGGGGCACTTGAAGAGGCGAAGAGCGCTTAGAGAGACAAGTATACCTAGAGAGGCAAAGAGTGCCTAATGAGGCAAGGAGCACCTAAAAAGGCGAAAGTGCTTAGAGAGGTGAGGAAAGCATGAAAGTTGCCCAAGTTAAGCATGACCTGTGTTATGTCGTAAAATAGGCTAACTAGCCTTTGGTCCATTAAAGTATAAGACTTGGGAATTAGCGTTTTGTGATTTAATTGCCACCCGTAATATGTAGGGTTTAGAGCTATTCAAGAGTAACTCGTTGGCACATTACGTTTGCATGGGCTAAAATATATGGCATTTGTTTCACCCTAGCTTATTTGAGCTCTTATTCTCGTTTTTTAGAAGAGGTTGAAATTAACTTGCTCAAATTTAAATAAATCACTACAAATATTGAACAGTTGACAAATCAAGAATAAGCAAAGATAAGGTTTACTTATCTTTAATCAATGAGGACCATCATGTGTGGTTTGACAGTAACCGAGTACTATAGTATGTCTATAAAGCATACCCATGAAGTATGTGGAGCAACTTAGGACGCCCACTTCTTATGTTGAGTATGTGTCAAATAGCTAATACCCTACCGGCACTGGGTTTAGAGTTTCCGTTTGGTGAAGTGAGTAGCTTGGCCATAACTTCTAGGCAAAGGTTCGCAGCCACTTGGCATGAGTGTATTGCGAATTAGAACTTATAGTTCGGCAAGTGGATGATATATGTCGGCTATTCATCTTGCGGCCATGCACATGTAGTAAAAACCTGGAATTTCAAATTCTTGACCTCAATAAGTTTTAGAGCTTCCAAGTCGCATGTGAGAAGCACTAGATGAATAGGCACTTGCATCTTGTTAAGAAACATTTCTCAGTTCCGGTGGTAGAAAGTGCTTGACTTGGAATTCTTAACTCGGCATGTGACCCTAAAGGCTAGGTCATTGGTGCTTAAATCTGATCAATGGATAACTCGGCATATATATGGAGTTCATACAGTAGCTTTGTCCGAGGTTGCGATCACTTGCTTGGATGTTCATTGAATAATTAGGCATGGACGTCTCAGCGAGGTTCGACTTTGTATCAGACTGTAAAGTCAGCTTTTCGGCTCGGCAGTATTGCTCAGCATTTATGCTTGGCACAGTATTGTGCTATACGGCCATTAAATTCAGTCGGCGATCGGGTTCTTGACGACAACTCGACAATGGAGTAGAAGTGTTTGACATATTCGGCATTAGACATCACGGATTGGACATATTCAGCATCTTGGCAACGTCGCAGGATGATAAAGAAGCGTAGCTTTTCGGCTTCCAGGCGTGGTCGACACTAGAGATGACAACTTGATTTAGTTGTGATTGCCAATTGGATCTTACTTCGTCAGAGTTCCTCGGTGACTCGACAAGGACTTGGATAAAATGTACTTGTCCATTCGGTATGGATTTGGGAATTAGATTTTCTGAAGCACTCGGCCTCTCGAAAATTGGCAGGCTGATATAGATTGATCGGCATGGGAATACTTGGATCGGCATTCACTAGCAGAGGTCAGAATCTCGGCATTCATTTAGCCGAGTAACAAATAGATCGACATGGGAACACTTGGATCAGCATTCACTTAGCAGAGGTTACTAGGGACACAACGGCTCGGCGAAGTGTTCGAAGCCTCCATAATCATCACATTCAAAATGGTTTGGCACCAAGTTTACAAATACTTCTCGGCCACTGGATGTACTCGGTTTCTCAACTGCCTTGTAGGCCGATAGAAAACACGGCATAAGTTGCTTGGTGTTTGAACCCGGTGTATGGAGCTTGGGGAACATTCACGACCACTCGGCCTCCGACCATAGCACTTGTTTTCTCGGCAATTGCAGGCCAATTGAATTTTCTTAGGGCGACCCGAATTACAATCGGTGCTCGATTGAAAGGAGCTTAGAGCTCAGACTTTTATCACTTCACTCGGAGAAGCTCTGGCTAATAGAATTTGCTCGGCACCTGATATAAATCGAAAATCTCGACGTCTCGACATCACGACATGGTTAGCAACATTTACTTGGCTCGAACTGGAGTGATGTAACTTGGCCCTCCACTGATGTTATTTGGCCATGGTAGACAGCTCGGAATTTGGAACTTCTCAGAACCTTAGTATAGCTTGGATGTGTTCGGCTAGAGTTGCTCTGCGTCCTCTCCATTTTCAGTTTTCAACTTAGTTACAGAAAATAGCCAGCCCCAGAAACAAGAGTGGCGGATGTAATGACACCATCACCCGGCCTCACCAGCAACTCGGCTCGAAGTTTGGGGACGACATTATTCGGAAACCATTGGTCTCTCACCACTGAGTTGATATTGGCCTCTCGACAACATTGCGAGCCGATAGAAAATCTTGGCGTTAATGTCTCTCGGTATTCAGCATTTGTTGTATGTGTAGTGTAGTAAAAAAACTTGGTCTATGTGAAAGAAAAGTTGGTCCCAACTCTAACCTTGACTTGGTGTTGACAGCCGCAACTTATTCGGTAATCTAAGCCATCCGTTTGTGACAACAAACCACGACATCCAAGAAAGACTACTATCCTTGAAGAACTCAGTCCATAAGCATGTTATTGGCTGCTAAGGATGGTGGTTCAGCATTGTTGGTATTCAACTTGGTCAGTGGAGTTCATTCGGCTTGATTACTACTCGACCAGAACAAAATATACAGCTGCTTAGAATAGTTCGGACAAGTGAGTTGCAGCTCAGTCTCCGTTATTTCATGCTATAGCTTCATGTTACTTGGATCTTTGGATTATTTGAGTAGCTTGGCACGATTGTGTAGCTAGAAGTTTTTGTTTGGCGAAGTGAACTGCTTGACCAACACTTCTCGGCAAAGGTTCACAACTACTCGGCTCTTCGCATGGATGCGTTGCGAATTGGAATTTGAAGCTTGGCGAATTGGAAAGTTGTACTCCTCAACCACGCAACACTTGGATGCTAGAGTACGCAACTTGGCAAAGTTGTGATGTTTAACAAGGATACCTCGCAGACTTCTTAAGTCTAATGTACTTGTACGGCACAGCAAATGCCTAAATACACGGCAAGAATATCTTGACCATGAACTGTCATGTTATCAAGATTTGGCTCGGCTATGTCTTGCGGCGCATGAAGTTGCAATTACCGACTAGGGAGTAACGGTTACAAACCATAAAAAACAAAATTGCAAACACTGGAACATATCAACTCACAAGAGGGAGACAATTACCAACCAAGAAAAAATGAAACTATGGTGGTTGTGCTTCTACAAGGAAAAAAACCACCATATCTTTCTTTCATTTTTAGTCTCACATATTTTCCAAAAATGAGTGCAACATGGTGGGTTCCAATTTTTGAAATACGAGAACAAGTATAGAGAAATGCACTATTCGTTTCATTAGAAATGTCATTCGTTAAAATCGAGAAATCGATGGTCGTAAAGATATATAAAAGAAGAACATTGAAGGAAAAACTTTACCTACAGATCTGTCCAAATTCATAGGAAAAGTATAAGCTAAGAACCACGTACCGAGTTTGAAAGCATCCATTAGAAGAAGAAAATCTTATTACATGACATAAGGAAATCATTAAAAGTTATAATAGACTTTCAATTTCCCACAAATGGTGCCAATTATTGACGAGTGATTCTTGTTTCAGTATACGAATACTTGCAACATGAGAAAATAGCTACGGGAGGTACCGAAGGGTGTTCCAGCACGGCTACTCCGATGCCTAAGTTAGTTCTCTCATCATGTAAAAAGAAATATCAAGTAGTTATGATATTCAAAAACTGGAAGAGAGTCCCCTTACCTAAAGTCTTGGCTGGTATTTATAGTAAGTCTATGAGGATTATCCTTGGACCGGACTTAGTTATTGGGCCAAGTAATATAAGCCCACATAATAATTATCCAAAAATAACTATCAACAGTATCGAAACCATCATTGCCACCACCCCTAACACACTCACCCGTAATCCGTCACAAATCTTAGGAACTTTTAGTCATGATACCCCTTTCAAAACATCTAGCGCCAATAAGATAGATGATTTGTATGAGGTTTCATATCTAAGTGAGGAAGGAAAAATAGACAGTACCATTTTGCCTCTTGTAAACCCATACTTTGCTTTTTAAAGACCCTTAAGAGCCATATCTCTCACATCGCTAATTAAACCTCACTCAAAGGAGATTAAAAAGTGCATTTAGTCTACTCGATTTGACTAATGTCATATTCCAGCTACTCAAAAGGAGCATTTAGTAACCCTCTAGAACTCCTTAGACAATAGCAATCTCAAAAATACACCTATCTCCACTTTGGAGCAGTAAGGTTAGCTTTAACTGACCATGGGAGAAAAGGATTGTCGATAATAGTCAAGTTGCCATTATTGGACACCAAGTACCTACAATACCAGCAGGCATGCATTGGTACAACTAAGACCACACTTAATACAAGAATAGTTGTGGCCACCTTATTTCCAAATTATAATATTGCCTTAGCTAATCTAAAGCTACTTATAGCTCTAAAGGTCTAAGTCTAAGTTGTAGGAGCACCACAAACTCTTGAACCCACAACTGTGACTCTACATTATCAAATGGTGTACAAAGTCCAGAATCATTTATTAGACTTAGCATTGCCAAACAAAGGAGGAGATGCTTTGATCATCTCAATGGATACCACCCATACACCTATATGTAAGCATGTTCCTAAGCAACTGAAAAGAGAAGAGTTGATAAAGCTCTTATCAGAAAGTTGGGCAACAAATTATGAGTTGCAACAGCAAAACTCAGTACATATCCAATCATCAAATCCCATATTTACCAAGAAAAGTGATGGAATTATCTCCATCCAATTTGACAAAGGGCAACAGAAGGAGAATCTAACTCCTTCAATTTTTCTACTATCTTTACCATCTAACCTGCTGAAAGTTTTAAGACTCCCAAACCTAATAAAAAGCTCCCGCAAATTATCAAGTATTTTGATGAGCATGAAAGGCTTAATTATTTCTTTAAAGATCCCTTCAATGGCCATTGCTATTTTGATGCTGAATGCTAGTGTGACGATTGCCATGTTAATAAGCATTTTCCATAGGACTTCTAGGAAAGTCTTGATAAAAGGAAGAAATCTTCCTCAAGCTACTAGAGAAGATACCAAGAAGGTGACCTAACCATAGGACCCCTTGGAGAGGACTATGATAGATGGCAATACATGGTCTCCTATGGAGTTTCAGGAAAGAACCAACCACCACCAAAGGACAGGAAGAATCCTCTAAGAGAAAAGAAAGATGAGGCTCAAACATTAAAGCCAAAATAGTCTTTGTATGACATATACAAGAGATTAGAAAGAATTGACATCAAACTGGAATCCT
This sequence comes from Lumnitzera littorea, assembly GCA_024138015.1. Classification (NCBI taxonomy): domain Eukaryota; kingdom Viridiplantae; phylum Streptophyta; class Magnoliopsida; order Myrtales; family Combretaceae; genus Lumnitzera; species Lumnitzera littorea. Next base: position 81,338,299 of record JAMXBB010000009.1, read on the forward strand.
CTCAAGTAGAAACCAACATGTTACTAGAGCCTCTTAAGTAGGAAATGTTACATTGCAAAAAGAGGAATTCACATGGTAACAAGATATGGTTCCCAAAGTACTTACTTCCTCCTAAAAAGAGTTAAGAGGATAATGCTTCATCATCAAAAGAATTAAAAATGGCGATAAGAAGCTCAAATAGTGATTCTACTACTTCAGAGGATAGTGAAGTTGAGGAATATCTAGACACTTGATTCAGAATTCCCCAGAAGAAGCAAAAGGTTTCCTAGGAAACAGGCTACATCATCTTCTAATGGGAAATAGATTAGCAAACCTTTCCTTATGATGAAGCCTACTGATGAAGATAAGAATTTCCCTCCTTTGCAAGAGTATTAGATAGAAGAACACCGTCATGTCCCTAAGATCAAAGAACCCACTAAAAGGGATGCTCAAGGAAACTAGAAGAAGAGTAGTGTAGCAAAAGCTGTACTGAATTGGAAAATTGATAATGCCTTAGCATTAAATAAAATGCTAAGGAAGATAGGATCAAATGTTAAAAATATCCAGCATAGATTGTATGTCATTGAAAGAAGAGTGGATGACTATCCAAAATTGATTACAGTCCTCCAAAAGCAACTAAATGAAGTCAAAAAAGCTATCCCCAGTGTTGGGCTTACTTTAAATGAGTTTGTAGAGCAAAAAGAAATGGAAATCAAAAAGTTGAAAGCTTAGATCAAGATTTTCGAAGCTGAGCAAAACATATTACCTTATGAGTTTGATCCTTTTATTAATACTAGAATACAAAAATCTTGAAAGACCTCCATCTTAATATCAAAAGGAGGCCAAGGATCTTCCAAGAAGAGTATTGCAGAATTAAGAAATCAAATTAGGCAAATGTAGGCAACCAAAAGAAGGAAAGCAAAAGTGAAGGATGGTTTTAGTTTGGGATAGAAATTAGGCCATTCCTTACCAATAAGTGAGAAATATGATACCCATAACTTAGGAAGCGATGACGATATGCATGATCCAGGTATAAAACCAAGGTCTTATGTGGTTTGGAAAAAAGAAGAAAGTGATCCCATCAAAACCTTTCTTGAAAAATATCAAGGATAGGTGATTCCTAAAATTGCATTAACCCACTCAAACAATGAACAAAATACAAGAAAGGTTACATACAACACTTCCTTAGAAGAGGAAGATTCTACTGATGAATTAGAGTCAATTAATTATCTCTCAACAGTTGAATCTAAATCAGATTCAAGCTATGAATCATATTAAAGTCAGGAAAGCCAATACTCGTCTAACCCAAAGAGTTCCCAAGGATCTATTGAGAATCCACCAATACCTATGGTAAGAAGCAATGATGACGAAGATATAAGGTCAGAAACATCCGATTTCAGGCCAACAACCTCAAAAAGAAAGCCATCGAAAGAAACTTTAATGTTCAATATAAATGATATCCCATATTATAAATGGCCTGACCGACTTCAGGAATTTCATGCATGGTTGACCATAAGGTCTTTGTCTCAACCCAACTACACTAAAGTCTTAGCAAAATTGGTCTCAAGATTTGCTAAAATCTTGAAGGATTAGTGGAATACAGTATTTGAGAAAGATTAACTCACTTTCTTAAACTAAACTAATTTCAGTCAAACCATCAAAACTTTACATCTATTTTTATAGGTGATCCTAGGGATTGTAAGGAAATCAAAAGGAAGGAGTTCTTTGAGAGAAAATATGGCTCTTATAAAAGAAAAGATCTAAACCCGCATTACAAGAGAATGGTTTAGCTATTTTACCAGTTTAGAGCAAATTACTCCCTCAAACAGGTATTTTTATCCTTTATCCTAAAGCCCTTGGCTAAAGGAATATTAAGAAATTTCAAATCTAGGAACCAAGACTCCATCGATGTTCCTATTGGGGAGATACAACAAACTCTATACATTGTCATAGAAGACGTGGAATAAGAGACAAATCATAAAAGATCTTATTCATGGAAGTAAAATCCTTAACAAAATGTGTAAGAGATCAGATTTGTTCATCAAATGCAAACACTCCAACAAGGAATAAAGAAAGAAAAGAAAACATTTTAGAAGAGTTGTAATGCCAAAACAGTTTAAGTCAAAATCCAAGAGAAAGTCAACTAAATGGAAGCATTTCAAAAAAAAAGAGTAGAAGAGAGAAGAAGTCTTCTCGATGCTTAGTATGTAATAAGTTTAGGCATTATGCTAGATAGTGTCCAAATAAAGGATCCCAAAAGATGATTCAAGAGACTTCTAAGAAAACTGGCATTTAAATTAATGAAGAAGATGACCTTAAGTCATTATTCTAGGCAAATGAGGAAATCTCAGAAAAAACATTGTTTTCTCTTCAAGTCTACTATGAAACCTCTAACCTTGATTGGTTAGACTTTAGAGATGAGTCCTGCCCCATTCAAAATTCATTTCATAAAGAAGAGGTGATGAGTATTCTTTGGACTCCTCATGTCCCCATTCATATTCTTACAAGCAAATATGCCAAGCCAATTCCTATAATCGTATTCATTGATATTGAGGCTACTAAGAGCATTTTGAACCTTGATGTATTACCTAAAGACTTATGGAGTCCATTCATTAGAACCTTTGTTACAGCATCCAATGAAGAATTTAAAATCTATTTAAAGAGCAAGCCAATCAAGATCTAATTCTTTCCAGAATGTTGTATTATAACTCTAGTCTTAGGTTCACCTCTCCCTAATAAGGACATTGTGGTTAGATGGGATATCCTATCCTGGTTACCATACTTAAAGATACACCTAGAAGGGATAAGGTATAAAAAATTATCACAAACCATATATTGACATCCTACAGCTCTATGTAATTACTGGAATGTCTGTTCCAAAAATCACAAAGAGGTTGAAGACGAAAGCATGTGTTGAAAATCACATTGAATTTTTACAAAGGTGTGATCGCCCATTGTAGAAGAATAAGGAATTTTTGGTAAAGCTCAATTTTAAAAAGAATGAAAATATCAATCCAACCAAAGCGAGTCATTTAAGGATGAATCCTAAACATGCAAAGCTTACACAAGAGTGTCAAGAACATCTTCAACTAGGATTGATAGAGGCATTAGATTCACAATGGGCCTTTAAAGCCTTTTATGTGAATAAACGAGCAAAACAAGTTCGATGGAAGCTAAGGCTTGTTATCAATTACCAACCTCTCAACCATTTTTTTCAAGATGATAAATTTCCTATACCTAATAGGAATACACCATTTCAAAATATAGCCTAAGCAAGAATCTTTTCAAAATTTAATCTAAAGGCAAGCTGTTGGCAATTGGGCATCCATCTTGAAGATAGGCCCAAAACAAGGTTTCGCATACCCAATCACCATTACCAATGGAAAGCATTACCTTTTGGACTCAAGACAGCACCATCATTGTTTCATAAGGCCATGATAAGGATATTCTAGCCCATCATGAATAGTGTTATCGCCTACATAAATGATATTGTATTTTTTAGGCTAGATGAGGAATCCCATGCTGAGTTGCTATAAAAGTTTTATAAAATAGTGATATTATATAGGATCATGTTATCAGAAAAGAAGATGAAGATTGCCAAGAGTGAAATGGAGTTTCTTAGCATGAAGTTAAAGATGGCTGTTATTAACCTAAGCATCCATCATAGAAGAATTGCTAAAGTTTTCTAAGAAGGAGTTTAGCACCAAACAAATTCAACAATTCCTGAGGATAGTCAACTACCTTCGTGATTTCATTCCAAAATTATCATAGTACATTACAATCTATCGAAAATGTTGAAAAAGGATCATTCTCCATGGGGTGATCAACAAACTAAGGCAATAAAACTTTTTAAGGAAAAACTCCAAAAGGTTATACCCTTGAAAATACAATATGGAGGAGAATTAATCTTGTAGACAAATGCAAGTGATAAATATTGGACAGCCATTCAATGAGAAAAGGAAGACAGATTTATGGATACAAGAGTGGTAGATTTAAAGATTCAAAAATCTACTATCATTCAACATTTAAAGAGATACTTGTAGTAAAGTATTCCATCTAGAAATTTGAATATCATCTTATAGGAGTACATTTTAAGATAGAAATGGACATGAGTTCTTTCCCCAAGATGTTGCAATTCAAGCAGAAAACTGTTCCACATCCACAATTGTTGAGATGCCAAGAATGGTTCTTAAAGTACTTATATAAGGTCAAGCATATCAAAGGAGAAAAGAATTTCATTGTAGATTTCCTTTCCAAAACTCAACAAATTAGGCACATCTCTAAACTCTCCAAAGTTGCAATGTACAACCAACTAAGATCATCCCACAAACCAAAAGGGTATTAGGAGACAACACCTCTTGAGTTTAGAGAAATAACAAAAAGAAGCAAATTTAATGAGGAGTCAAAGAGCAAAATCCAAGATTATCAACTATTAATTTTCCAATTATATAGGGGTTTAAATCTAAGACCCTTTGAGTTGCATCCAAAATACCCATTCATTCACCCCCATATTTTCAACTTTAATGACGAAGCATGATTTTCATAACAACTTAAGTGGTTTTATTGGTATCTAATACATCATTACACTATAGCTGTCTAAATCCAACATTGAAAGCCTTTCAGTTTTTACAAAAAATCAAAAGATATCCAGATTAAACCATCTCCCTCACTTAACAGAAATGTTAAGGTGGTTTAAGACCTTGTTTATTTAGGAACAACTCATATCTGAATGGATAGACAAGGTGTCTAAAGAAAATCAAAGATTAAATGTTTCAAATATAAAAATCCTAGTACAATTTTGTCAAGAATGGGTGGAGATCAAAAGACTCCAATACCATCCAATTTCATCTTGCAATTTCCTTGATGGATATGTCTATGATACATGAGAAGATGATGTCTAATATAGAGAACTTCAAAAGAAGTTATGCATTACAAATCTCACTATTCTTAAGGAAATTTGGCTAGGACCCTTTGAATTAGCAATGCCATGGGATTACGATGGAGATTATCAAGAGACCATATCCCAAATAATACAAGTATTATCACAACATGAATAAGAAGTTGATAAGATGGAGGCAAATTGTCTTGCCAGTTATAATCAAGTCCTTATGATAATGATTTTGATTACTCTTTAGAGAGTAATTTATCACCCTTGCATTAGCCAATATATAAATAAGGCATGAGGTGGAGACAACTGCATAAGGAATCTGTACAGCTTTAATATTGCAGCTTAAATAAAGTTTTTACTATTGTAGCATTACTGTGTGTCAGGAATCTAGTAAGTTACTATGTATGTAATAGCCTTATGTCAAGGTTGAAATCTTATATTTAAGTTAGACAAACTTTGTCTACTAAATTATTAAGTCTTTGCAGTCGTATGTACTAGCAACATGTTTTGCAGGAGTCTTGTATTTGTCCAATTGTGTGTCAATCTTCCTTGTAAAAGGGAACAAAGATGTAAACGTAAGACAGACTAAGTTTTCACATAAATAAACTATTGTGTATTCTCTATCTATGGCTTTCTAAAACACTCCTTCTCCCTAACTCTTATTAGAAAAAATTTGTCTAAATGCCTAATCTTTCTTTCAAAATTCAAAATAAACTCTATACTTACCTCATATAAGGAACCTATATATAAAAAATGAATCTATTAAAAGAATAAAGAATATATAACGGTACGTTCACTTCATGGAATTAGAATTTCATTCCTTCATTGTTCTTTATTACGACATTTACTTAGTTTTTTTGTTATGGAATCCCAATTCCATATGAATCCCTATTATTTGAAATCAAGTAATAAGAATTCCTTAATTTAACTAAGGAATCACGATTCTTCACTACTACTGTCACCACTGTCGCTACCACTACCGCCACCGACCACCACTGTCCCCATCACAACTGCTACCACCACTACCATCACAACCCCCAACTACCACCACGTCGCCGTCGTTATCGCCATTAATTACCTCGACCATTGCTACCGTCATCGCTACTGCTACTGCTACTGCTACTAATACCGCTACCGCTACCGCTACCGCTACCGCTACCGCCATCGCCACCGCCATCGCCACTGCTATCGCCACCACCATAGCCACTGCTATCGCTACCGCCATCGCTACCGCCATCACTACCATTACTGCTATCGCTACCATCACCACCGTTACCACCATCATTTCTAACCACTCTAAGATTAGTTGAGAAAAAAATGAATCGAGAATAATTTAATTATTAAAGTTATATTATATATCTATTCTTAATTTACTTATAAATCTAACTAAATAAAGTAATATATATTACATTCTTATTTTATTGCTTATGGAATTCAAATTTCATTTCCTCTCATTCTATTCCATGAAATGAATAAGCCATCAAAGCCATAACTATTCCTACAAATGATTTTAAGTAAGTCGTTGTCCTATGCAAAAAAGCTATTAAAGGCATAGAAAAATTTATTTTATATAGCTAACCATGGCTACGAATATTATATATTGTTCTCATCCTTAGTAGTTGGATGTCATGTAATGAAACGAATGAGCCACTTTAGTATCAGAGGTAGATAATTTCATTTCTTTTAAAGGAAAGGAAAGTAAGTATGAAATGGAACAAACCTTCACTGTTTTGATATATAAAAATATGATGTTAGATATCGTCCTAAATTCCCACATGCAAGCCCTTTTCTTGTTTTGACATATAAAAAGTGATCTCACGTATACACGAGCCATTTTCTTTCTTTTTCTTTTCTACGTAAAAACTCCATTTAAAGTTTTAGTCTTATGCGAGTATATTCCACGAATTCATGATTTTTGAAACCTTTTGTTCTCATCTGATTAATTAATTTTTTAAGTACCCCGAGATGTAAAGGCAAAAGAAAGTTCAAATTCGTGAAATTTGAAAGCGAAAACTAATATAATATTAAAATACGTTAGTGGAAATGGAAAAGCGGGAAAACCGTTTCCAGCAGCTGTAATTCGGCGCACTAATCGGTGACATTTGACAGCCTCGCCTCCTTTATGTATGCCTTTTGGACATATTCTATTGTAATTATGAAGAAAAAGAGACATTAAACTAAGGTGAGAAAATAAACATATCCCACCAAACCCAACACTCAAATCTTTATATATTTTCATGTGATGCAAAGGACACTGTTCATGAACAGTTGTCGCGACATTGAAACGTGGTTTTTAGGAAAATTGGCTACATCATCCAAAAGTTTAGTATTTCCCTAGACAGGATCAACAGTTACACTCCAAAATGATTGTGTGATATAGGATTTCAACGTACTGATTGCGAGTCAATCCTTTTGCTTTCAAGGAGGCCTTCCTTGGATTCCATTTTATTCATGTTGTCTTGTCCTAATCCACATTGATATCCATTAATCATTGTTTAATCATAGGTAAAACCGCAGATATCTCACGTCTGAACATGGAGATCGCAAATACCACCAAAAGTTTTCACAAGACACCAGCTGAGAAATCGTGCACTAGCTCTTCATGTTTCTTCTGTATCATGAATGAGCCAAACCCTTGTCTTAGAAGAGCCAGGATTGCCAAGTTCTTCAAAGAAATACCCCTCAGGAACGACTCCGAGCATGTGCTGGCATTGAGCAGCCTCTGGAACATCGCGATGAGGCAGCCGGATGACCACGAGTTTCCATCTCTTGGCATATTTGGTTGTTTGGCAAAGCTTATAAATAGAGGCGTTAATGACCCGGAATGGCTTCTTAAAGATCAAAACGTTTATATTCCTTATTATGCAGCTCATATTATTGGTTCCTACGTCATGAACAAGGCGGAATACGCAGACAAGGCGGTGAAGTCTGGTGTGATCTTGCCGCTAATGGAGCTTATGAGGGGTAAAATTAGTTGGGTGGAGCAACGGGTTGCGGTTCGAGCACTGGGTCATATAGCTAGTCATGACAATACATTCCAGGAGGTTGCTGTGTATGAGCAGGAGGTAATAGAAACGGCAATGGCAATAGCTTCCAATTGCGTGGAGGAGGTCTATGATAATTTCGTTGCTGTAAAGAGCCCAAAAAGGCGAAAGTATCACCGCGATTTGCTGACAAGAGGCTTTGGAGGGCATGAAATGGAATGCCGGAAAGCCGAGGAGTGGAGTAGCCAGCTTCAATGCTGGTCACTGTATTTACTAAGCTGCTTTGCGGGCAAAGGAAGAGGCCTGGACTTAATATGCAAGAAAGGGTTCTTGAAGAATTCGTGTAAGATATGGGGTGGACTAGTTAATGAAGCATCTCCTGGTGGGGTTGGGCTAATCCGAACACTATGCTGCACTGAAACAGGAAGAAAGCATGTTTCACTTTGCAATGAAGTCCTAGACACTCTTTGCAATGTCTCTAGGTCATCAGATCATTGGCAATACATGGGAATTGATTGTTTGGTATCATTATTAAGAGACCCAGGTACCAGATATGTTGTGATGGATGAGGCAGTGCACTGCCTCATTGATTTGGTCGAACTTGATAGTGTTGGGGGGAGAAGAAGGGTAGGAGACACAATCACACAAGTTTTACTACAAGACTACCACAAGGTCAAATATGGGGATTTGAAATTCAATAGTGAGGACACACACAAGGCACTAAGAGATGCATGGGACCTAAAAGTGGAGAGAAGGAAAAGAGAGAGGTTGATGTCAAGACAAGAAATTAAGGAAAGAAAAGTCATGGTGGGTTTGCTAAAAAGGCAAGGAAATTGCAAGTTTTGGGCGGGAGATGTTAAAAGAGCATTGGGGAAGTACACAAAAGCATTGGATATTTGCCCCTTAAAGGTGAGGAAAGAGAGGGTGGTGCTGCATAGTAATAGGGCTCAGTGTCGTTTGTTAATGAATGATCCTGATGGTGCAATCAGTGATGCAACAAGAGCGATTTCTTTATCCAGTGCGGTGAAGGTTCACTATAAGAGTCTCTGGAGGAGAGCACAGGCGTATGATATGAAGGACTTGGCAAGAGAGAGTTTGACGGATGGTTTGACGTTCATGGGTGCAAGAATGAAGAATCAGCAAAATGGGGATGGTAAGATACCATACTACGCAGCTAGGATGATGAGCCGACAGATGAGTGCCACGTGGATTTTTGCTAGAGTAAAGTCAAAGGGGAGACATCTCGGTTTGTTGTAAAATCCATTGGCAATGATTTTGGTCTATATCTAATAAGATTTCGATTACCATTTGGAAATTGGTGAATACTGTACTGTATTGTCTAGTTTTGCATATATTGATTTTAGGCTTATTCAAACGCGCCCACCGTCCAGTTTCGATATAATATATATTTGTACTAAATTATTATTAACGTTGATAGTGGTTTTGTTAGGCTTAAAAGTTTACTATAGAGCTGACCTTGTCTAAATATTATATTGTTAATTTTTTAAATACGTTATTTACATATTACCCCTATCTATCATTACATTAAAATAAAATAAAATTGCACGTAATGCCCCTAGATAGAAAGTTATATAAAATTGTTAACTTTTATTTTATTACCCATTGTTGTCAGAAATTAATTGTGTTTTTCAATCCAGCATAAGAGAAAAAAATTAAACTTTAAGGGTTTTGAGATTAGTTCAACCTAATCACTCTGATGTTTAAGTCAAATAAGTGTTTTAAGTGTTTGGGTAAAGAGTAAATAAGCTCGTAAGTAAAGAGAGTATCTAAAGAGTTCTTATAGAGGTTAATATCTTATATTTATAGGCTTTTGTTTGATAACTCTAATGAAAGGTAGTAGAACTATCTAAGACATATGGCACCTCCTGAATTTTACCATGCATAGAACATGGGGAGAAATTGGCAATTGAACAGTTGTCGTATGGGTAACTATTGAACTATCATGTTTGAACATTTGAATCTTCATGGACTACGTCTTGATAAAGCCCCTGGTAATATTGATAATGTGATAGGTACCAAAATATAGAAGCTCCAACAAGAGGTCAGTGGCTATGTTATTGACCAAGTGATGGCAACCAAGTGGGTAGCCATAGTGGAGATTAGTTAAAGGCACGACACCTTTTGAATTTTACCATGTACAGAACGTAGGGAGAAATGGGCAATTAAACAATTGTTGTTTAAGTAACTACTGAACTATTCATGCCCATGTTTGAATATTTAAATCTTCATGGACTAAGCCTTCATGATCGGTCCTCTAGTAATACTAATCAAGTGATAAGTACCAAGCTATATAAGCTTTAACAAGAGGTTAGCAGTAGAGCTACGAACCAAGTGGTGGCAACTAAGTAGGTAGCTGTAGTGGAGATTAGTTAAAGGTATGACCTCATGGCCAATTATTAATTCTCTTGAAACAGGTCAGCAGCTAAGCATCTAATTAAGGGATAAAAATTCACTATCAACATTTGCCCCTAGATTCCTATGGTCAACGTATCAAGTATGAGAGTAGCATTTTAGTTAGATCCTTTTATTAGCTAAGCAAGCAACCGTGTAATGGCTAAACTTATGCTATGATTTAAAATAGCTTATTCATCAAATTCAGGTATATCACATTGTCAATAGGGGCGTTGTGCCATTCAAGCCAAATTATCTATAAAGAAAATAAAACCTCCAAGTGAAGAGTCATAGCTTTTTGTTTTCTCTTCCCTTGAAGTGTACATGACGACTATCTTATTTGTAATCGTTCTCCTTACACGCTCAGTAATTGTAAGTGGGATCATAGTTGTCAAATTACTAAGAGTTACACCTATCCTCCATCAAGTTAAATCAAATCAATTTGATTTCCTAAAAACTGTCGTTTATAAAAATCACAAACTTTTTTCTCCCTTTTTTCTTTCATTTTTCTACAACTTCCACAAGCTTATGCTCGACTAAACACTGCAAAACTCTTCCTTCAAGTTCAAGTTCTCACATTAGATTCTCATATTTTCAAGTATCAAGGTATTGCAAGGACTAGAATAGTTAGTTCTCCTTCCTCTAAAGCTACTCTCGTCCATGAGATAGTGAAATCAACATCTTCCAATGGTCAGGATAGCTCAACTTCAAGTTATGACAACACAATTGATAGGTATGAAAAGCTTGCCCAAATTAATGCTCTTCTGAAGGATGTCTCCTTGATGATGGAGAAGGTAGCAAACTGGTTGTCTATCTATAAAGAATATAACATCTATCTTTATATTAGAGATATATATGTCTTTATATTCATATATATTTTTATTCTTTACACATATAGGTTCTAGATAGGCTAATCTAAGGAAGCTCTTAGCTTAAGCAAAAGCTCTTAACTTAGGTAAAGGCTAAGAAGAAGAAGGTTAATCATCATGTCATTAAGGCTATTGTTGAGCAAGGGATTTCCACTATTGTTAGATAGGAGATTTCTCCTAAACTTCTCGAGAAGAAGAAGGTTACGTCAAGCAAGCCCAAGCTGACATGGAAACCTTCTTAGGCAGCTTCAAAAGGGGATGCTTAAAGGCTAGAAGTCATGACCTCAAACCTTCATGCCAAGGCTTCCACCTCTCTTTTCATGACCTCTCCTTAAGCAGACAAGAGATAGGGCAAATAGGTCGAGGAACCACCTATTACAAGAAAAAGAAGTTTGGTTCTTCTAACGACGCTCTAGATGCTAACAACTTTGCTCCCCACTCACACCTGCTACAGTCCTAGGGGAGAGTGCTCTTAGCATCCCCTCCACTTGCTTATCCTCAAGGTAAGAGCAAGTTTACAACATTGTCCTTTTATGGGATAAGTGTATCCTGACCTCCAATCCTTTACTTGAGGATGCAAGAAAATCCTTAGCTTTAATGAAGGGTATCATCCTTCCTCGCAATCAAGAGATCTTATAGAAGCATGTGAAATGGGCTAAAACCAATGTCTTGGTGATGACTACTACCAAATTGTGTAATGTAAGTTTGAACTGATGTTAAACTATTGACATTTGTATAGTTGTATGTGGTCAGACTAACTTATACTTTTACAGATCAACGGGCACATTCTAACGGCAATTCAGGAAGCTGAGGTTGAAATGCAAAGAGTAAGTGTCATTCTATCCTTTTTAGTTGTGTTTGACATTTTGAGCTAATTCACTCTCTTATGTAGAGGAGGCTTACAATGCTTCAAAAATGCAAACTATGGTTGCCAAAAAGGCCAGAATAAAGGCAGAAAGGGAGGTAGAGAAGCTTCAAGGCCTCTTAGCTTCTAAAGAGAAAGCCTACAAGGAGGTCTCGGAGGAGTTTCTCACAATAAAAACTCGGAATGAAGAGCTTAGCAAAGAGGTAGAGGATCTTAAAGTTTGACTCGGGGATTAAAAGGAAAGGTGGTAGAAATTGAGTCGATCCTATGCCTCTTTGAGTGAAAAGGAGGGTTCTTTAAAGGATAAGATTAAGCAACTCAAAGACAACTCCTCTCATCAACAAGCTCAAATTACTAAGCTGGAGTAAGCTCTAGGCTAGAGATCTCTGTAAAAGAAGTTTTAGAGATCATGACACCGAGTAAGTGCCATAAGAAGCTTCTTTAAAAGAAGTTGCTCGAAGGGGTCCAACTAGCAAGGGAAGAATTATTAAATGTGCATCCAAACTACAACCTACCCTGTCTTGACTTTACCAACATCGATAATGATGATGAAGAGGAAGGTGACGATGGTAAGAAGGAAGGTGTTGGTCATGAACAAACTCGTGAATCCCTTACCATGGCCAAGGATTTGGCAATTAAAGAGGATCCTACTCCAGTGGAAGTTCCTCAAGCTAATCAAGTCCTAGCTGAAGAGAACATATCCTTCTATAATGCAACTAATCAACCATCCATCTAAACTTATTTTATTTTGTATTTGAACTTGCTTTAATTTTGTCTCACAAAGTATGTTTACTTACATCAATTTATTTTCCGTATGTTTTTCTTATGCATTACTTACTTGGTTGGCTTAAATGCGACGTGTTTGCTTAAAGAGGCTTGTAATGTTTCAAACTTATATTCCCCTAAGTAAGATTAAGGTGATGAAAACTTATCTGTTAACCTTTAGTGGTGTAGACTCAAAGAGTTTGTTAAACATACTAGGTTATAATCATTAGATCTGTCCATTTAGTTTGTTAACCATATTGGGTTAGAATCGTCGAGTTATTTCATTTGTCAAGATGGCTTAAACTTTAAGACTTTATTATTCATTGACTGTAATTAGGTCATGATGAAATAGAATGCAAATATTACAATGTGTAAATACTTCAAGAAAAAGTTGTTTATTGCATGTTACTAAGTACTAATCACCCATAATAAGGCATAACAGCTGGAATTATGTGTAAATTTTGAAACTGAACAGTTAAGAAAACAGAATTGTGATTATGGCATTGCTTACAAAAGGTCATTCGAAAAAAAGTTTTAGATACTTGGCTTTCCATGCTCGGGGAACCGTTTCCTATGACTTCTCATATTCAAACTGGATCTTCCTAATTTGCTACAAGTTTTCCTTGTATGTCTCTTGCACCTATTGCTTCCAGTTTTCAGCAAACCAAATCTTTGGGTTAGAAGACTTTATGCTTCACTTTTTTGTTATAGTATCATGTCACCTTATGATGATAACCCACAATTCTATCCCATACAATGTCCATGATCTCTTTAATCATATCTAAATTGGTTGTAAAGCAAATTTAGTTAGCCATAACATCAAAACCTTACGTCCTCAAGCTTAGAAGCTTTAATTCTATAGGCAAGATGGCCTTTGACTTAAATGCTAGTCTAAATGAAGTATCGCTTGTTAGAGTTCTATACATGGTTCTATACCTCTACAAGATGCTCAAAAGCTCATCAGCCTACTTCCCTTTAGCTTGGTCTACTCTCCATTTTAAACTATATAATATGGTTTTACTAACAGCTTCCACTTGCCCATTAGTTTTTGGGTAAAAGACCTAAGTGTAATTAATCGTATGCCGTACTTCTCACAAAAAACTCAAAACTTATCATTGTCAAACCGTGTGCCATTATCGGTATAATCATGTAGGGAACTTTAAACCTAGCTATGATAAAATTAGACACAAAGGACTCTACCTTTTGTTTAGTAATATTCGCCACTATCTCAACCTCCACCCATTTAGTGAAGTAATCAATCGCAACTAGAATGAATTGCTTGTGTCTTGTAGCCCTTGGGAATGGCCTAAGAATGTCCAATCCCCATTGAACAAATGGCCAAGGACTAGTCAAATTGTGTAGCTCATTAGAGTGTACATGGCTCAAGACTTCATATATTTTGGCATTGTAGACATTATCGAACAACATTTTTGGCTTCTTCCTTCATGGTTGGCCAATAATAGCCAAGCCTCAATATGCAAACATATGACATGATTACTACACTAACCTGCATGAACTTTAAAAAGGACTCGTGCTTCCTTGGGCACGAAGTAGCAGAGATAAGGTTGGTTGAAGCCATGCTTGTATAGTCGATTATTAATTAAGGTATAATTAGCAACCTAATACATGAGCCTTCAAACTTCTTTCTTGTTAGAGGGCAATACGCCATCTTTTAGGTGTCTACTAATAGGATCCATCTAAGACTTCATTTTGGGTAGAGGTTGTACCTCATAACTATCTAAACATTTCGAGGCTTTTGTTTTGCAAGTACTTGATGAAGAGTCAATCATTTAGATTCAAGAGTAAGGTAGAGGCCAATTTAGACAACTTGTCAATAGTATTATTTTAGGTCCTTAGAATCTTTTCAATAGTGAAAGATGAAATTTCTTCAACAAGCGTTCGTACTATGGTTAATTACTTGCTCACGACCTCTTCCTTCATGGAATAATCTCCCCTTGGTTGTATTGATAATCAGTTACAAATCAAAAAAACACCTTGATTCTTTTAACTTTAACCACTTTAGCTAACCTCGGTCCAAGAATCAACACTTCATATTCAACCTCATTGTTGCTAGTTAAAAATCCAAATTTGAGTGCATACATATTGAACCTTTGGATTGTATAGCTCTTACAAGACATGACCTACTCTATACCCTTTTCAAGTTGATGAGCCATTTAGATATGAATTCCACTATGGCTTCTCAAGGAGCTTAGTGCTGTCTTCTTCACCAGTAAACTCTTTGACGATATTTACAAATACTTATGCCTTCAATGTCATCCTTGGTTGATATTGAACACCGTATGCTCTGAATTTCAAGGCATACTTTATCATCCTACCAAATGAATTAAGCCTTTGTAATGGTTATTATAATGGCTAATCCATAAGGACTATGATTTGATGAGCCTCAAAATAAGGTTTCAACTTCTTGGCTATCATCACTATGGTAAGGACAAACTACCCCATCTTCGTATATGATAACTTTGGTCCCTATCGTACATGACTTACATAATAGATCGATCAATGCTACTTTCCCTCAACACAAACTAGTATGGTGGAAAGAGCTCAGCTGCTAACAAATGAATAGAGGAAATGATCTTCTCCAAGGATGGGTTTTGAAAGTATTGGTAAAGATGATAGAAAACTCTTCAACTCTTGAAATGCTGTTTCACATTCATTTTTCCACTTAAAATCTATAGGGTTCTTCAAGACCTTAAGAACTTGGCACATTTATTTGCATTTTTTGAGACAAATCTTTTTAGGGCTGCAATCCGTCTTGTCAACTCCTACACTTCCTTTATGGTACTTTGGGGCTTCATATCTTTTATGGTGTTTATTTTCTTTAGATTAGCCTTAATCCCCCATTGAGTCACCATATAACCTAAGAATTTCCATGAAGTTGCTCTAAAGAAATGCTTTTGCAAATTTAGTTTCATGTTAATACCTTCTCAGAGTGACCAAAGTTTCCAAAAGGATGGTAAGGTGTTGATCTTCTTCCTTGCTTTTAAGAATCATGTCATCAACATAAACTTCAACATTGTGATGGATTTAGGGCTTAAACATTTTTGTCGCTCATCTTTTGTAGGTTGCACCAATATTTTTCAAACCAAAAGGCATAACAGTATAGTAATACATACCAAAATCAATAACAAACTAAGTGTGCACTTCAACATCTTTTTTTCCACTTTGATTTGATTGTAGCCAAAGAAAGCATCCATAAAATTGAGTAAGGCATGTCTAGTGGTTGAATATACCATTTTGTCAATTCTCGACCATGGAAAGGAATGTTTTAAGTAAGCCTTATTCAAATAAGTGAAGTTTATGCACATATGCCACTTGCCTTTCGCCTTTTTAATCAATATGCAATTAGCTAACCAAATTGGGTAAGGCTCTTCTCAAATGAACCCTACTTTCAAAAGTCTTTAAACTTCCTCCTCAATTACTGCTTGTCATTTAAGGGTGAAGTGCCTCTTTTCTGTTGAATAACTTTAGCATTAGGGTCAATCATTAATTTATGTGTTATGACCTCCCTTACTATGGTAGACATGTTTGAAGATGACCATATGAATACGTCGACATTAGCTTGGAGGAATTTCACCCAATCTTACCTTAATTTTAGGGATAAGGGTCTTCCAATCTTTGTAGTCTTCTTTGGATCTTCTTTGAGTTGGATTTCTTCAGTTTCCTTCTCAAGGTCTTCCACATCATTAATTCTTCATTATGTGTTTGCCTTAATATGAAAAAATTCCTTGCATTTTAAGGCCTTTAAGTATAAAGACCTCACGAGCTACCGATCTCCCTTGCAAACCCTTACTCCAAGAGAAGTAGGAAACTTGGCTTTCAAATGTTCAATTGAAGGGACCATATCAAACAAGTTTACAAATGGTTGGCCCATAATCACGTTATAAGGCACTAACACCTAACTACAAGGAAATCTACTTTGTCTTATGCTACATTGTTGTCATCACTGATCTAGATTAGGAGAGAAATCACTCTAATCACATGAACAATTGGTTGTTGAAGGTGTACAAATCATAATCATTATTTCTTAATTGTGCTTTGATCGTAGGCTTCATTTGGTTGAACACATGTTAAATATACTATTTGCTAAACTTTTTGTATCAACCAAGATCTTTCAAACTTCAAAGTTATAGAGTTATCAACCTTCATTTTTTTACCCTTCTCTTCCTTCCCTTCTAGCCTGAACAAGTCACTCTTCTAGATCTTAGTCATCTCTTCTCCTTTAGGTCAATAGTTTGATTTTTTTTAGCATCATGAGCTAAAAACTTCCTTAAATAACCTCTTTGAATGGCATCCTTAATAGCATTGTTGAGTTGTATGCATTCATCAATGTTGTAGCCTTTATCAAAATGAAAGTTGCAGTATTTATTGGAATTCCTTCTAGAAAGGTTTCCTCTCATTCGTTCAAGCCACTACAATATCTTCTAATTCTGCACTTCCAATAAAATATCTAATATCAAATGGTTAAGGGAAGTGTAAACTAAATAGGTTAGAATTTGCGACCTCTTCTTGCCACTATTACTGCTTTAGAATAGAAATCATCACATTTGTCAAGCCAACCTTTTACACTTCTACAATTCTTATCATTCTTGTGATCAGATCTACTCTAGTTAGCCTCATGTCAAACTTTTATATTATCCTCTTAGTGAATCTAGGAAGTTGCTTTGGCATTAAATTCTACAAACATTTTAGGCTTATTTTTCACTTAGGACTTGAAAAAATCTCTATGTAGCTTTACTCCATATATCACCGTATTAAGCGTAACATTCATATCAAGTTTGAAAATTTGCACCATCTCGGCTATGAATTAAGCTAAGTACTCTTTGATTAACTTAGTAAACTTTTGCTTGATCATGTTAAGGATGGAAGAATCATTAACAAGGAGTTTGCTTGCAAGGAAGTGTTGCAAAAGAAATTTTGCAAGGTCATCAAAACATGTTATAGTGTTTGGTTTCAAATGTTTAAACCAAGTACTCACTATGTTTCTTAATGTTGACGGGAATGCTTGACAAGTAACTATATTACTTAAGCCATGAATCTTGGTCAATGTTCCATAATATTCTAAGTGATCCTCTAGGTCCTTTGTCCCATCATAAGTTTCAAACTGCAAGAGTTTGATGTGTCGAGAAATAACCTCTTCAAGGATCTCTAAGGCAAAGGGACTTTTCTTTAAGACAAAGGGCTAACTAGTTGATGCAAAGGAGCTTACATGTAAAGGGCTGACATGATGTGTCTGTCGTGGGGCTTTTCCTTTATCCAACTTTTACAAGCAAGAGCTGCAGCCTCATATGTTGCTTTAGTTTGCTTAATACCTTGCTATTAGCATCTTGTTCTCGATTTTGATTTGGTAGCACACTCATGCGAACCAAATTCATGATTTCATGATTTTTCCTTGCCAATTCTTGGCTTTCTTTTGCCAAGTTAGCATAAAGCTATTCCAACTTAGCCAACAAATCTTCTTCAAGGTGGTGCCTACTCCCCCCTACATCTACTAGGATTGCACTCTTTGTTAGTCATGTCTTAATCATCATCGTAGGATTTGGAAACAAACAACACCAAAATGTTGTTGTTAGAAATTGATTGTATTTGTTAATCTTGCAAAATGAAGATATTGAAGCTAATCCAACGTAGTCACTTTAATATCTAAGTCAGATAAGTGTTTAAGTGAAGAGTAAATGAGCCTATGAGTAAAGAGAGTGTCTAAAGAGTTCTTATAGAGGTTAATGTCCCATATTAATAGTTTGTTTGATAATTTTAATGGAAGGCAATTGAATTGCTTAAGATGCGTGGCACCCACAGAATTCTACCATATACATAAAATGGGGAGAAATGGGTAGTTGAACAGTTATTGTCTTATTATTGCTGAATTGTTCATGCCCATATTTAAATATTTAAATCTTTATGGGCTATGCTTTAATGATTAGGCCTGTAGTAATACTAATAAGGTGATTAGAACCAAGCTATAGAAACTCCAACAAGAGGTCAACGACTGAGTTGCTAACCAAGTGGGCAACTATAGTGGAAATCAATTAAAAGCAAGACCTCTCGGTCAATTATCAATTTTCTTGAAATAAATTGGTGCCCGAACATCTAATTAAGGGATAAAAATCCACTATCAACATTACCAACATTTAAATAATGTATCATAAAGAATTATGTAAATTGATCAATATAATTTAACGTTATCTGAAATACCAAGTTGGACTATTTACATGATATTACTTCGTATATTTATTGTTTTTTTTTCATTTGGACATTAATTTCTTTGATGTATATGTTTAGCCTCGACTAACGAATTAGGCTACAATTCCACTTTTCTTCTTGTCTAAGTCGATCTAAAAATTTAATCGAGCTTAGCTTTGCTCATCAAGCCTACTCATTAGGCCCAAAATTCATGTTTAATCCCACTTGTTTCTCACTCTAGCAATTATAGAGTTTTGTACGAATATGAGACCTTTTTTCGAAAAAGATTATAAAAAAGGTCCCAATCTCATTTGCCTTCACTCCCTATGATTGTTTACATTGAAGACACATGCCCATTAACAATTTTTGAAAAAAAAAATATAAGAAGGCATATGTAGTGTAAAGAAAAATTACACTAAAAACGTATACACTACATGCACCCTTTATTGTGACAAACCTACACCAAACGAATAAAATCAATAAATAAAATTCTACCACAATGCTTGTAGATATTCATAAATATAGATAATTTCAAGTAAATAAATTAAATATTACAAACTTTAGCTACCCACTACCATAAACTCCCATTCTTAGACAACCAACACATACTCTAATCATCCCATCTACAAGACAAACTCCACTTATCAAAATAGACCAATGTAAAATTAACATCCCTATTAATCAACTCAAACTCCAATCTACAACTAAATAAGAAGTTTATGTAAAAGATATAATCAATGCAGTATGAATAAAAAAAAATGACATAATGACATTCACTAAAAGTTCAAGAAATGTTTTCAAAAAAATATATGTACAACAAATCTCTTAGTTTTGACTCATAGAATAAAAACATATATGTCTATCCTATTTCTTCTTGCGTTGCCAAAATGCTTTGCCAAATCAAATAAGATGAAATACCTGATTAGTATATAAATGCATATGTTTTATAGTTGATTTAATAATGCTTTTCTAAGATTTTTTAGGTGTTTGTACTGAATTTGGTTCTTATTTGGTTAATATTTTAATTTTGGGCTTCTTTGTTTGATTTGATGATTTTGGACAAAGTTTTAAATGATTTGAAGAAGATTTGGACAAGTTTTGAAGCTTAAGAAAGAACAACACCAATAAATAGGGATCATGAACTGAAATCATGGACAAAGGAGCAAGATAATAAGGAATAATTAATAATCATAGAGGATCACAATCGAGATCAAGGGCATGTTTCACTTATTAGCAATTTTTGAGCAAAGAAAGATCATGTCCTAAAATCACTTAGCATATATTTTGATTTTATTGGAATATGTATTAGATTAAGATTGACTTTATGCAAACCTCTTCTAATTGATTTTTATGATTTGGATTATTTAAATTAAAGAGAGACATATCAATATGCATTTTAATTCAATTAAGGTTTAGGAACATGAAAGGATTTTAATTAAGTTTACTTCTTGTATAGCAATAGAAAGGGTAAATTAGTTAATGTTGGGTAATCATTTACTTTGCAAGAAGGAACTTTTACTTAGTGCTTAGTAGCTTTGAAACTAAACCTATTAATAACACGGTATTAACATTAATTGGTTTTATATTTATTTGGTTTATAATTGAATCCATTGAAGATATTAAATATCTTGATCTTGTAAAGTAGATTAACTACACAATTAGTTTTTATAATTAAAAAATAACATCTTTTATTTGCCAAGATTTAGATGGTATTGATATTAATGAGAGCTAGTGTTGATAGGGATTTTTCCTTAAGTACTGGACTAACTCAAAGTGAAGTATACTCGATCTACTTATCCACATTCAACACCTTCTATACCACATTTCTAAGCCCTTGCAACCCAATTCTTAAGAATCAATCCGCTTAGGAAGCCATGAGATGAACACCCATTTGTATGGCTGAGAGTAAGTTGGATCAAATAAGTCAAATTGGCCTCTATTATCTCAACTAAGCTGCATAAAGCTCATAGAGACCCGATCAACCAAGAGGAATTCAAACTTGCATAAGGGGTGTAAATAGTTAGGCTTATTGCAAAAATAACTACCCATAAGCTCCTAGAATGGCACCTACATTCCTTGAAATTAGGAAGTGGTCCAAAATTCAAAAGCCCTATACGTGTATATTTTGGAGGCAATAGTAACCAAACAAGGCATGATCCTTAACTATATATACAACTCGACACACCTTTGTAAGCTTATTCTAGCCCCTGGACATGCTGCCTCTTCTCTTTCACTTCACTCTTCTATATACAAATCTCTTACTTAAGCAAACGAGTACCTCGCTAAAGTTGCCTTAACACCCCATAGCTTAACTTTTTTTCATTTTATAGAATCATTACATGACAAGTGTTCAAAAATCTTATGGAACCAATTTTCACCATCAACAATTTGGCACTATAAGTTCTTTAAGACCCAATGGTAACTAAGATAAGGTGAAGAGAAGACAATGCTCTAAAGGGAGTAATGCCCCTCATACAACCCTAAAAGAAAGATCCCCACAACAGTACAGGTTAGAAGTGCATCAGGTGGAGGTTAATGATCAAACTAGACAAGCATGTGTCCTAAGCAATAAAGTTTCATACATTATGTAGTTGGAAGCCTTATGCACCAAATTTACTAAGGAGCTGGAGCAAATTTGAACTTATTATCAAGAATTAAGGCAAACACATAACAAACGTAATACTAACTCTTATCCCATTCCCTTACTTGAGGTAGTTGGAAGATACAATGAATTACGACAATTGCGTAGTAAAGCCCCCATGGTAAATGAAATTGCTCAATAATCGTAGTGAGAAGCCGGTGTATAGAAGGATTTCTAAAAAATACCAACACAAGATTAGGTTGGTAGGTGTGCTCAAATATACTTGCTCATTTGTTCCAAAAAGCAGTAGTAGATATGAATTTGCAAGACTTAGAAGAATATATCAAAAAGTTAGCAACAAAATGAACCTAGAAAAAGAAAGTAGATATGAAGGATAAGAAGTCAAGCCCCATTGTTCAAGAAATTGTAGACAAAGTTCTCCCACTAGGTGTTCGATTTCCATAATTCGATACTTATGATGGGAATAAAGACCCAAATCATCACCTAAATACATTCTATACTCTAAAGGAATTGTATGGGCTTTTTGATGTGATTACTTGCAAGGTATTCCCTTCTACCTTAAGGAAATCAATAAGCAATTGGTTCGACTCACTGAAATCAATGTCTATTTCTTTGTTCTACTAATTGATTGATGAGTTCAAACAATATTTCCTGGCTAGTAAGCCTCTAGCAAGAGGTTCCTCACTTCTAACCTTGGTTAGGCAAAAGCTTGGGCAGAGTATCAAGGATTACGTACATAGATTTAATCAACTGATGATCAAAATTACTTAATGTGATAAGAGTGTTGCATTGCATGCCATTTGTAGAGTTTTAAAAAAAAAATACAAACCTTTTCAAGTCTCTTGCTAAACATCTACCGACTTCATTGGGCAAGTTTACCATGAGAATAGAATAGTTTATACATCAAGAAGACTAGATGCAAGCTCGTAAGGAGATTGAAAAAGAAAAGTTTATGAGAAGATAGAAGAAGGAAAGGGGGTTAGTGAAAGACTATCATGGAAAGAAATTTGATACATAGGATAGATGGAGCTAGCCTTCAGGAGATCGAAAAAGGCCAATTTCGACCTTTGTCATACCTTCCCCTCCCCCTTACCCCCACTTCACGAAATTGACCTATGTCGAATATTCTGATGGAGGTGCATATTTAAGGAATCTTAGCTTAGCCAAAAAAGATGAGTAGTAACCCCACAAGAAAAATTCTAATGAATACTATGATTTCTACCTAGATTGTGGTCACAACGCAAATAAGTGCATCCACTTGATGAATGCGTTAGAAGATGCCATCTAAAGAGGATATTTGAGAAAGTTTATAGTAGACAAAGAAGAAAGGATTGAAGAACCTACTCATAGAAAAAGGATCAAGCAATAGCCTCAAGAAAATGATGCCTGACCTAATAATTAGGAATTATCGACTCTAGATAACGATACACAAGATAACCAAGCTCTAGGAGGAGAAATTAATGTAATTTTTGGTAGCTTAAGAGGAGGAAGTACTTTGACCACACTGAGTTCGATCAACTTGTAAGGAGATCATGTGTTGAACGTCAAAGGGAAAAGACATAGGGTAAATGACATGATGACATTCTTAGATAAGGATATGCAAGGGATTCAATTTCCTCATAATGATGCATTGGTCACTACGACCAAAGTAGTCAAGATCAAGGTTAGGAAAGTTATGTTTGACCCTAGAAGCTCAACCGATGTCATTTTCAAAAATGCATTTGACTAAATGCGACTGAGGTTGGAGAATTACAAGATGCAACCATATAAGTACAATTTCTACAGGTTCAACAATCAACCAATGAAGTTTAAGGAGTAATTACCTTAACTCTCCAAATCGGGGATTATGTGAATGTTGTGGAAAAGGAAGTTGATTTCGTTATAGTCGATTGTGCCTTACCTTATAATGAGATCAGAGGCTGACCTTCCATTAAAAATTTTAAGATGGTTATGTGGACAGCTCATTAGAAGGCAAAATTTCTAACCCCAACTAGAACATGAACATGTCATGGAGATCAATAACTAAGTAAAGATCTGTACTTGAAAGCTCTAAAGAGGATCAGGTTTATCACATTGAGCAAAGCCGAAGTAATCGCTTGCAAGTGAGAGGAGAGCCAGTAGAGGAAACTTTATCCTTACAACTAAGTGACAATCTCAAGCATACTATTAAGGTCAAGGCTAACATGCTGATTGACCTCTAAGAATATGCGATACACTTCCTCCAAGCTAATAGTGATGTTTTTCCCTAGTCCCCATCAAATATGCCTAGAATCTTAGAGGAGGTAATTACCCATAAGCTAAACATTGATCCAACTACCAAGGTAGTACAACACAAAAGGAGACATTTTGCTCCAAAGAGGTAAGCAGCTATAAAAGAAGAAGTTCAAAAGTTGTTAAAGGCAAATTTTATCATAGAAGAGCCATATCCTTCTTGGCTAGCCAATTATGTGCTAGTTAAGAAGGCAAATGGAAAATGGGGGATTGTGCATTGATTTTACCAATCCAAATAAGGTGTATCCTAATGATTGCTTTCCTTTGCCTTGTATTAATCAAATGGTTGATTCCACCTTAAGACATGCCTTATTGAGCTTCATGGACACTTTTTCTAGAAACAACCATATCAAGATGCATCCCTCCAATCAGGTACACACTTCTTTTGTTACTAATTTCAAGACATATTGTTAAAAGGTTATGCCATTTAGTTTAGAAAACGTGTATCAAAGGCTAGTCACAAAGATGCTTAAGCCTTAAATACATAGGAATACCAAGGTTTATGTAGATGATATGATCGTCAAGAGTAAGACAAATGACAAGCACCTTTCTAACCTATAGGAGATCTTCAATATACTTAAATGCCACAATATGAAATTAAATCCTCAGAAGTGTGCTCGAAGTATCCCTGAAGAAGCTTTAAGGCTTCATGGTAACACAAAGGGGAATTGAGGCCAACCCCAAGAAGATCTAAGTTGTGTTGGATATGGAGTCACCAAAGCCTATTAAGGAGGTCTAGAAAATGACTGGTAGAGTAGCAGCATTGAATCACTTCATGTCAAAGAATACAGAGAGGTATGTAGAGTTTTTTCGTGTCCTAAGAAATCCATTTGAGTTTAGGCAAATTGCAGAATGTGAGCAAGCCTTCAAGGCTCAATTAGTTTTTTATCAAGCCATTAATCTTATCGAAGCCAATTGAAGGCTATACTCTTTATCTATATTTTTTTGTAAGTGATGGAGCCGTTTCATCTGTACTCTTACGAGCAAAAAGACAAATACATAGACTAATTTATTGTATTAGACATGTTCTGCAATGACTTAAGCTGTGCTATAAAAAGTTAGAAAAGTTCATCATAGACATAGTTAATGCAATTAGAAAACTCCGGCCTTATTTAAAGGCTCATTAGATTGTGGTCTTGACCTAGTAACCTTTAAAACAAGCTCTATAAAAGTCTATTGCCTTAAGGTGAATGGTAAAGTATACTTTAGAGCTTAGCACTTTAGGGATCTAGTACTAACCAAGGGAAGCCTATAAGGCTCAAATCCTGACTGACTTTGTAGTCGAATTCACTAGAAGTGAAGGATCTACTACACAAATTGAAGAGCCGACTTAGACCCTATATCATCAACATATGAAGGAAGTGGTGCTAGCCTAATCTTAAAAGGACCAATAGGAGCTTGAATTTGTTATGCTATAAAGTTTAGGTTCCTTACTAACAACAATGAGTTAGAATATGAGGCACTCTTGGTAGGGATGAAGTTGACCAAGGAGGTTAGGGCTAAATAGTTGGATATCCATTCAGATTCCCAACTTATTATTAATGAGGTTAAGAATTATAGTATGGCAAAGGACGAGAACATTGTTAAATATTTGTAGCTAGTCAAAGAACTCGAAACTAATTTTTAATCTTAATAGTTAGTGAAAATTCTAAGAACGCAAAATTATGATGTGAACAAGTTGTCCAAGTTAGTCTCTACAGGTTTGCCAAATTAGGATGAAAGAATTTTCGTAGAATTTTTACCAAAGAAAAGCTTGGATAGGTGACTTATGGAATGTTTGGAAGTACAAGAGAGAGAGAGATGGAACCTTATTGGATGAATCCTATCCTTAATATCTGAAGAATAGAGTCTTGTCTCAAGATAGTATAAAGGCTCAAAGACTCATTTAGAAGACCACCAATTTTATGATAATCGATGAAAAGCTATACATGAAAGGATTGAGTATGCCTTATTTAAAATGTCTACAACTACTTGAGGCAGAGTGGGTCCTTTCCACCCCGCATGTTGAAGTGCTCAGCAATCATGTTAAGACCGAAGCTCCATATGTGAGAGCTTTACGGCTCGGATACTGGTAGCATACAATGAAAAAGGATTTTCTTTATTTGGTCTAAACTTGTGACCATTGTCGAAAGAATGCTCCAATTGAAAGAACTCCGAGTACATATTTGATCCCACTCACTAACCCTTAGCCAATTACCCAATAGGGGTTAGATTTTCTAAACCTATTCCTGAAGACAACTAAACAAAGACAGTACATTATTGTTGTGATGGATTACTTCACAAAATAGGTTAAAGTAGAAGTAATGGCAAGTATCACAAAGTGAAGCAGCAAGGCCTTCATGGTCAATAATATTCTAACCAGATTTAGGAGACCTTATGCTATTGTTACAAATAATGGCCCACAATTTGATAACAATAAGATTAAAGAGTTTTGTGAAGTTCGATAGATTAGAATATGCTACACATCAGTCGCGCACCCTTGAAGCAATGGACAGATAGAAGTCATGAATAAATTCATTCTTCAAAACTTAAAGAAGGGAGTGAATTAGGTTGGAAGTAAGTAGGTAAATGAGCTACCAAATGTTTTATGGGATTATAGGACTATGCAAAGAACTTCAACAGGCTACACTCCTTACCAATTGGCCTTTGGATCTGAAGTGGTGTTACCAATTGAACTTTTAAGTGGAAAGTGTGAAAGTCCGAGCTTATGACCTCGAGTATAATGATGTTGGCCTTCAAGTGAATTTAGACACTATCCATGAGACTCAAGCATTGGCCAAAGCTCATCATACTGCCTATCAACAATGAACAACTCAGTATTACAACAAGCATGTCGGGTACAAGTGTTCCTAACCTAGTGATTTTGTCTACAAGAAGTTGAAGGCATTGGGGGCTAAGGAAAGTCAAGGAAAGTTGACCTTAGCTTGAGAAGACTCTATGAGGGTGAAGGAGGTGGTAGTGAATGGATAAGCTTGTAGGTTAGAGAGACTTGATAGTCAACTCATTCCTTAGGATTGGAATGCTAACAATCTTAAGCCCTACTTCAAGTAATTAATCTTTTGCAGATGATATGTGAAATTTTGGCTTCAAATTTTTTATCTCATGCTTCAAGTTTTTGTGTTTTTCGAACTATGTTGGTGTTATGATTATGTTGTGGAATTGTCAATGTTGGTCGATTGACCTATATGTTTATTTAGCTTTGTTGAAATGCTTATGATATGGACTATTGGTAGTAATTAATCGACCAATATGTCAATGTTTCACAATGTGCTTAATGAAGTGCATTTGTTCAACATTTTTTATGCTTATTTCATGCTTTATTTTATTTTGGTATTCTTCATAATGGTATAAATGTAATTTGAAAAGTACCTGACCTAAGGGTCCCCATCAGCCTATGTTGATACACATGGTTAATGGGCCTTTTGCTAACCTTCTTTACAATGAAAAAGTCAAAACACCTATAAACCCTATTTACAACGCTTTAGGAATTCAATGGTGTGTACAAAATCTAGAAGCTTCAATGCCGATTTCAGAATTCAATGTCAAAGCAATTAAACTGGAGAAGTTTCAATTTCCCTTTATCTTTTCTTTAATGTTTCCCTCTTGATTTTATGCTTTCATTGATTCTTTGTACGTTGAGGACAATATACAAAAATAAGCATAGGGGGAAGAATTGAGTAATATGACATAGGAATGGTAAAATTTCATTAAAGCATTTGAGGTGAACTGATTTGATCTCATACTTAAGATTTTTCCAAAATTTTTAAGACTTTTGAAGAAATATAGAATCAGATTGTATTGCACATTTATTGATCATTAATTTTTCATCTAATTAAAAAAGTAACTTTTTGGGATAATTTTTTCAATTTTAACATGAAGGCTTAAACATACAATGTTTAGGACTTCATGTGATTGCTAGAATTCTACATGAAGCCAAGAACTCTCTATGTTTCTTAAGGTAAAAGGAAACAAAGGTAAGGTTGATTGTAACGATGTTTGTATAACTGATCAAGGATCATCACATAACTTATAGCTTGATATATGAGCCTCAAAGCTTTCTTCTTATTAGTAGCTAACACTCCATCCTTTAGATAATCAATGATTAGATCCATTTAAGATTTTTTCTCTTAGCATGGGTTATACTTCAAGACACTAATCTAGAAGCATTCTCAAGCTTTTGTTAAATAAATGCTCAATAAAGAGCCAATCATTCAAGTTTGGGAATGATGTAGAAGCCAACTTGGAGAATTTATTAGCAACCATGCTTTGTACCTTATATGCCTTTATGATAGCAAAGGACAAGAATTCTTCAATGAGCTTTTGTGCTATGGTTAAGTACTTGCTCATTACTTCATCTTTCATCGCATACTTTCCTTTTACCTATTGGATAATCAATTAGGAATAAAAAAAAATTTTAACTTTTCAACTCTAACCTCTTTAGCAAGCCTTAAAGCAATTATTAGTGCTTCATATTCTACTTCGTTATTACTAACTGAAAACCTAAATTTAAGCATATAATGAATCCTGAGTTTGTATGGCCTTTGCAACATAAGACCTACCCCACATCTTTCTCATGTTAAGGAACCATCCACATATAAATTCCACCGATGCTTCTCGACTAATGCAACATTGTCCTCTTCTCCTATAAATTTCGCCATTAGATCTATTACGACTTGTGCTTTCAAAGTTATCCTTAGTCAGTATTGAACATTATATGCACTTAATTCTAATGCATATTTCACCATACAACTTAACAAGTCAAGCTTTTGTAAAACATGTTGTAATAATTTATCTATAAGAATTGTGACCCGATGAGCCTCAAAATAAGGCTTTAACTTCCTTACTGTCGTGACTATGGTAAGAACAAACTTTTCCATTTTAGTATATCTCAATTTCAATTCTTGTAAGATGTAATTGACATAATGAATCGGTTGGTCTTTTTTCCATTCAACATGTACTAGAATAGAGGAAAGAACTTAACCATTAACTAAGAAATATAAAAGCAACTTCTCCCCTAAGATAGGCTTCAAAAATATAAGTAAAGACAATAAACATTCTTTCAAATCTTGGAGTGCAACTTTGCGCACATTGATCCACTTAAATTCCCTGGGGTTCTTCAGTATTGAAGAATTTGGTACACTTATCAACACTTCTTGAACTAAATCTATTTAATGTTGTAATCTGACCTGTTAACTCCTATACCTCCTTCACTGTACTCAAAGACTTCATATCCTATATTTCTTTAATTTTCTCTTTTTTTTTTCACTTCCCTATTGAGTTACCATATAACCCAGGAAGTTTCCAAAGGTAGCTCTAAAGACACACTTTTGTGGATTCAATGTCATACTATACATTTTCAAAGTATCAAAAGTATCTTTTAGGTAGGCAAGATGAGGACCTTGTTCCATACTCTTAATAATCATATTATCAACATAAACTTCCACATCGCGATGAATTTAAGGCTTAAACATTTTTGTTACTAACCTTTGATAGGTCGCCCTAGCGTCCTTCAAACCAAAAGGCATTTCAATGTAATAATACAAACCAAAATTAGTAATAAATGAGGTGTGTACCTCATCTTCTTCTTCCATCTTTATCTAATTAAAACAAAAGCATGCATCCATAAGGCTTAATAAGGCATAGCTAACAATCGCATCACCATTGATCAATTCTCAACAATGGGAAACAATCCTTAGGGTAGGCTTTATTCAAATTTGTGAAATCAATGAACATATACCATTTGTTGTTTGACTACTTGACCAATGAGCCAACCAGGTTAGGTAAGGTTCTTCTTGTAGAAGGCCTATCTTCAAGAGTTTCTATACCACCTTCTTGATTGCTACTTATCGTTGAGGGGTAAAATGCCTCTTCTTATATTGAATGATCTTAACATTGGGATCTATCTTGAGTTTATGCATCATGAGCTTTCAGGGTATGCCGAGTAAGTCATAAGGAAACCATGCAAACACATCGAAATTTGTTTTGAGTAAATGTACCAATTCCTATCATAGCTTTGGAGATAAAGATTTCTTAATTTTAGTCCTCTTTTTTAAGTCTTCTCCAAGCTGTATTTCCTCAATCCTTTCATCTGGTTTACTCATATCCTTAGTGTGATCTGGATTTATCTCAATGTGGAAAACTTTCTCTCATTTGAGGGCTTTTAAGTATAAAGACCTCGTAAGCTGTTGATTCCCTTACATACTTTAAGTCAAGTGAGTCAAAAACTTAGCCTTAAGGTGTATCGTAGATGGGATCATGCCAAACAAGTTCTGGCTAAGTCAACCCATGAGGATAATGTATGCAATTTTATCCTCTGCTACATGCTTATCATCTCTAATCTGGACAGAGAGAGAAATTACACCCACAACTCGTACCGGCTGATTATTGAAGGCATACAAATCATGATTATAAATTCTCAATTCAGCCTTGATCTTAGGCTTCATCTAGTCAAAAGTATGTGATAAGTTATCACATATGATTCTCTAAATTGTATATCATTTTACGTGAAAATAAATTTGAATGGACAAAGCTAATATAAAAATCGCATATATTTGATTTATACAAATGAAAATTATGATTTGATCAATTTAGTAGAAAAGATTTAGTATTTTGGAACTTAAACTTAGTATTTTTTTTTTCATATATCTTGTAAGTCTTGAGGCTACCATGATGGCAGCCCCTACATGAGAAGCCAAAGAAAAAAGAAGAAGATGAAGACATTGAGCAGGAACTATCGGCTTGACTGTAATCCTAACTACCATCAAGCTAGAATAAAAACTTTGTAAGTATCACAAAGAATTAAGTATACTATCATGACAGTAATATGATCATGATGATATTACCATCAAGACAGTACCCTTTTGATATAAAAAGCTCCTATAATGCAACACAACGAATAGATCCATTTTCCACTTCTTTTTTCTTTCCTTCAACTTTTCCTTGTTCTCTTTGTTAGGGTTTCAAACTATAGGTTCTTTTAGCTTCATTTTTACAATATAATAAGGGAATTCAACTTAGAGAAACTATAGAAACATCATTGCACAGATTCGAACATGGAGCTCCTGTTTTCAGGTTATTTCTTTCTATTTTTATACTTATATTTGCTTTGATTTTGTTTTTTAACTTGATATATCCTTTGAATTTAACGAGATTATGTGGTTAGACTATGTAATGGTGGTTTTGTTGTTTCCATTCGTGTTTGTATGTTGTGGGGTATTGATTTTCTTTATGGAGCTTGTGTTTCATTTTTGAAACAGTAAGTAGATTAAAATAATGTCACTAGTTCATGCATTCTAATCGATTTCATGAATGGCTAATATGGATTAGGAATTGACTATCATCTAATTCAATTAGAGCAGTTAATAGCTTGCTTATAACATTGTTAAAATGACATAACCACTATGCTATTAAACATTTCAACTCTTGGTTCGATACACTTGTCTAAGTTTTTGTGTTTTTCATAAGTTTTTATCAAAATTTGGAAGCTTGATCAATTAGTTGTATATTAATTTCACTATTTTAATAAAGGAGTTAATTTTTCCAATTAGTAATGACTTGTGAAAATGGTGACACAAAATCAAGTTTTTATCGTCATTATCGAGAAATGGGTGATGCTAATTTCAGTTCTTAGGACCTTTTATAAACTAGGCTTTATTTGTCTTAGTTGTTAGTTTATATTTTGTTTACCTTGCTTTTATTAGATTTTGGCTAAATAAAGTATTACGAGATGTTTCCTTTTCCTTTTCAAACCTGTAAGCTAAGAGGTACTTGAAGATGGTGACCCGGCCTAATCTCCAGGGCAGTCGCGTTCTCTCCCTTTCTTCTATATTTTGTATTAATGCTTGAACTAAAAAGATATTATTAATTTGAAGTTGGGGGATGCAAATATCTTTAGAAGTTAAGGATTGAAGCTGAGGTGTTATTGAATTGTGAAGTTGGAATTAATAACATAGACGAATGGATAATTTTAACAACAACGAATTTTATATTTTCGTAGGATTTTTAAAATGTTGAAAATCAAATAGAAGAACTACAACGTGGAAAATACAACCGCTATTTTTTTCTTTTTTTTCCTCTTCTTTTGTTTCCGTTACATAGTTTTATTTTTTACAATAATGAAATCAACTTTTTTTCCCCCTTTTCCACAAAATTTACGGAGACGCTGGTTATCATAATTATCTTTCATAACTAAATTATAATGCCCCTCTATTCACAAGACGGATTTCATTGAATATTAAGTATATAAAAACCATAGTTTCGTGAAATTAGGACTAAAGACACTCAAGCAAATGGAATGACAGGGTGCGATTGATTGGCATCGATAAGGGGTGGCTTCGGTAAGGGATGGCATCGACTAGTTTAGTTGGCTAAATATCATTTACTGGGATTAGGGGTTTAGGTGGCATCGACCGGGCTTGGGTGGTGGGTTCCCACGACTGGGTCTCAAGAGATAGAATTCGTCCTATCCGGTTCCAGTAGAGGTGATTTTTTGGGTGCGTTCAGGTGGTGAGTGGTTTCCGTAAGTCTCTCCTGTGGTATCTAGTTTGCTCGCTCCTCTTTTAGGTTTCTCTCTTCTTTGATTCTCCTTATTTTCATTTTTTTTTTCTTTTGAAAATAAATATTTTCTCTTCCCTCAGACCAATGATTCAATACATCGGAATCGGACAAACTAATTGAGACACGAGTGCCCAAAGGTCAATTTTTAGAATATTAAGTAGGTACAAACCTAATTTAGCAGAACTAGGGCTAAAGACACTCAAACAATAGGGGAAATGCTCCCAATACAGAGCTTATAGCTCCCTACTCTCTAAGAGAAAAAATACGACAATGGATGAATACTCTCCCACAAGTCACCCTATTTATACTACTATTCTTCTATTTATGTCACACATGTCGATATCTATTTGAACTCCTTTAACTATATCAATACAGCCATCAAATGTATCTAATACCTAACTGGAACTGGAAACGGAAATAGAACCAAATCAGGTTGTTGATTCCCTTGGACAATAGGGCTATTGATTCAATCTATAACATAGCGTGCATCGAAAACTTCTCAAACATGCAGGATGTATTGTTACAACTGTCAGGATAGTAAAATTACAAAATGGGCAATATATGAATGAGAGAGTGAAACCTTAAACGTGAGGAGGTGGGTAATGTACGATACAACATATGCTAAAGTTATACAATCAAACAGTTATCTCAGATAGAATAAAGATATTTCATTTGAAATGCATCGATAATCCAACCTGCTTGAGACTTCAAGATCATTTGGATTTGCACATCACCAAGTTCCCAACACCCATGCTGCACCTAAACCTATTATGCTGAAACAGAGGAAATGACTAAATAAGGGCCTGAAAATGATATCATGTAGGAAAAAATTAAAAATCCATCCTCATCCCATGAAGCCACATTAATGCTAATGATTATTATGCATTGTTTATGAATGGAGAATAGAGTTAGGATTTTGTAAGTCCAAAAGAAAAGGCATAATGAAGAAAGAAAATCAAGAAGGGATAGATTCATGTATTATGTAATCATAATACATGGTGACAGGTTCCATTCATGAGATATCTTACCCCCCCTAAAGATCTGGGTGCTTATTGTTCATAATGGCTGAGAGCAGCAACAACTGATCCTGTTGTAGACAAAGTTGAAGCCACATCAGGAAATTCTTTCCACGATGTCGTCACTTTCAGAGATGGGTATAACCAACTTTTTATGTTATCAACAAACACATCCGGATCACTAGTCAGAATGGCCTCCCAATCCACCTGTATACCCTTAGGAATGCTCCCTGTGAACTCCATATTGGCAGCAAGTAGTAGTCCTAGTAAAACAACAAACCCAACAGCAGCAGTCCCTCTTGAGAGTGGCATGAAGCTATACCTACAAAACCAATTAATATGAGAAAAAGTCACTTTAACCATAGGAGAACTATTATCTTAGTTGAGTTGGGTAGTGTCCTACCAGTAATAAGTTATCTTCAGTATTGAACGTCTCATGTTTTCAAGCACATCAAAATCAGTAGATCCATATGTTTCACCACAATAGGCACTGCAAATACTCTGCCAATTTACAGTGAATTATATAAACCAGTGAGCTATTTACATTTAATCAATACAATCAGTACATAAGTTGGTAAAGAAAAGGAAAAAATAAAAGAGGAAAAAATAGCACAAGAAACATTGAAGATGAGCAAAACTCAGCACACCAAGGATCTCTGTAGAATTTTTTGCAAATGTTACAAAACAATGCTTTTAGGTGCCTATTAATGAAATAGAATAATTTTTATCAGGTGATTTATTTTTTGACCACATTTGATTTTACAGACTGAAAAATGTTCACACTGCTAAAAATGATGGGGACCAAGATTCTGAAATAAAGATGAAAGGCCATTTGTTTCTGTTTCTAGGGTGAAAAAAATAAATAAATAAATAAAAATAAAAAAATTCATTACTAAATCAGGAGACAGAAATTTTCATTAGAGGAATATCAATCACAATAGAAATCTTGATGGGCAAGAGGCCATAAAATTGCACCAACGATCAAGAAAAATGACACAGCAACTATTCATTCTGGATACTGGATGGATAGTGCATTTAGCAAAGTTACAAGTAATAGCCACTTCTAATATGGGACTTTTTTTTTTGGCCAAATGTAATATGAGAACTGATTAAATAAAATAATGAAATTCAAGAAGCTTCCACGATATAAACAATAGCATAGCACTCATGAGGCAGACGCTATTACTTCTTCAGCTTAAGCTTTTTTCTTCTTTTTCCCCCTCTAATTAATATGCCCAATATCATGCTTAAAAGACCCTCAGTTAACTCTTTATGTGGATAACAGCAACCACATAGAGGGAAGGAGAGAAGGGGGGAGGGGGGTTTGCAGGGGAAGGAAAAAACGAGCATTCTACTTTTACATCAACTAACAAAATTCAACCAAAGCCACAATGATAGAATACCATGAGTAGCAGCTCCTATTAAAAATGTTTATAAGAGAAGAGAAGCTAGTTATGGTAGTGTTTGTGCTCAGTAGAATATTTGTGTCGTGTGGTGTGTGCTGTGTGGGGTTGGTGGTGTGAGCTGTGTTGTGTGGGGTTTCATTGGTGGTGTTCATCTTTGTTTGTGTAGTGCATATAGTGCTTATAGTAGTCTAGGGCAGTAGCTCGTGTATATTGCTAGTATGGTTTTGCTTGGAGATTATATTGTTTTGGTGTTGATGTGACTGGTGCTGATGTGGCACACTTTGCTGTGTTGGCATGTTTTGGGGAACTCTAAAATATTCTTCCGTTATTATGGTTGAAGTGGGGATATAAAAGAGAGGGGGCTATGAAGGAAGTTAGTTTTTGACAGTTGCTTAAGAACAGAAGGAGATCAGCTTTAGTCTGAGCAAAAGCTCAGGTACTTAGAACCCTAATCCTTGGCACTTTTCTCTATTTTCCAACATGGAATTCTATCAATTGGCACCATCTTGGGAATTTTACACCAGCGATTTAGAGAATTTGATTGAATTAGGGTAAAACCAAATTGATTGATTGGAGATTCTGTAAGAATATGACTAGAACTGAAGCAAGATTTAAGGAGTTAGAGCAGAAACAAGGAGAGATGCAAGAGGAATTAAAGGATGTCCAGCAATGGCTTGTATCTTTGGATCAAAATTAGACAGGAATCAAAGATGATATGAATCAAGTCAAAGGAAATCTGTCAATCTTGCAAGGAAATGTTGACAAGATGCAAAAAATGCTTTGAGGATTTATGGATCACTGCTAGGTCAGGTAGTGGATTTCAGACCAAATCCTCAAATATGATCAATAGAGGAAAACAGCAAATTAACGAAGAAAGACATGCTATGATTGAGACAAATGTTGATGGAATGCCTTTGACACAATGAGGTTGATGACGAGTATGTGATGAAAGCCTCACCAGTGCAAATTCCTCTGTTCAATGGAAGTAATCTAACAAATTGGATCTTGATGACAGAGCAATATTTCAAAATTCAATGTATAAGAGAGAAGCACAAAGTTTTGAGTTAGCAGCTGTCAGTAGGAGAGGCCAAAGGGTCTATTGGTTGAGAGCACTGTGCAATCACTTGCCTCGATTGGAATGGGAGACAATGAAGGAAGAAATTTTGAAGTGTTATGGAGGTTAATAGGCTTCCAATCCATTCAAAAGTCTATCGCAATTATGACAAATAGCTTATGTACATCAATACATTGCAATAGTTAGGGTTTTTTTTTTTTTTGGAGGATTAAGAGAGGAATTTCAGGCGCATGTAGATACTTATGCGCCTACAACTTTGGAGCAAGTTATGGATCTTGCAATCAAAATTGAAAAAGAATTCAAACATGGAGTTTCCTTAGCTCCGAACTTCAATAGTAGTCAGTGAAACGAATTTAAGAGTTCCAGCTCAAAGTTGTTTTATCAAACTCAATCAGGTGGAAGACAAATGCATTCAACCAGTTTAGCCTCCAACTACTATTCGACTCTTCCAGTTACGAGTCAATCTCCTGTACAAGGACTTGTGCAACCTAAGGATACTTCTTCAATACAAATAGCTAGAAGAATGTCTTTTGGAAATAATAGTAATGCATCATCCTCTGGATCAAATTCGCAAACACATGTTAAAGCAAGACCTTAGCATCCACCCATGTGCCATTCGCATGGTTAAAGACAGTTGCCTTATACAAAATATTTGGAAAAGAGGGCGAAAGGGCTTTGTTTTCTATGTGGCCAACCTTTTTCTCCAACACAAATGTCCAAACAATTCGTTGAGGGTCGTTATGTTAGAGGAGGAGCCTAAAACAGTAGATGCAGAGTGGGAAGTGGTTGAAGGAGATCAGAATATTTGGCCAAATGAACATGGAGTTGAGGTACATGGTTCTGGTTTAGACCTATTTCTTTTAGGCATGAAAGGGTTTGATGGGCTTCAAACTATGCAATTCAAAGGTAAATAGTACACAACTATTTTTATAATGATTGACAGTGGAACTAGTCGCAATTTTATTTCCAGATCTCTTGCCAAACGACTTAATTTGCTCATTGATGCCATGGGCTGTGTTTAGAGTTACTATAGGACTTGGTAACAGTATTCCTTCTAGTTTATATGTAGAGATCTTAAATTGAATATTGGTGCATTCAAAAATACAAAAAATTGTTATATTTTGAAGTTAGGTGGAGTGGATGCTATTTTGGGTGTTGCATGGCTGCATTAAGCATGACTATGAAAATTCCCTCTATTTCAGGTGAGCATGTATTGATTGCAGATCATTCTTTAGCAAGATCATATCTTTCTTTTAAATCTTTGGGTAAGACATGTAATGTTGACTCATATACTTTGCTGTGGATGCTGAATTCAACTTTGCCTCGCTCCACTATTAATTCTGATTCATAGATTGCTGCATCATTGGTTGAGTTTGAGAATGTGTTAGAGAAAAAATTCAGTTCACCTCCATCTAGACCTGGGGATTATTGTATTCCTCTTAAATCAGGTTGTGAACCTACAATGTAAGGCCCAATCACTATGTTTTTGCTCAGAAAAATGAGATAGAAAGGATGGTTCAAGACATGTTAAAAGTTGGGATCACACGAACTAGTACGAGTCCTTTCTGTAGTCTCGTAATTTTAGTTAAAAAGAACGATAGATCTTGGTGCTTTTATGTGGACTATAGGGCTTTAAATGAGGCAACTACACTGGATTAGTATCCAATTCCAATTATTGAGGAGCTCTTAGATGAGTTGCTTAGGGCTACTATTTTTCTAAAATTAATCTTAGAGCAAGTTATTATCAAATTAGGGTTCATCCTAATGATATCCATAAAACAATTTTTCACAAACACCAAGGTCATTACAAAATTCTTGTAATGCTTTTTGGTCTTACTGATTCACTAGCCACATTTCAAGGAATCATGAATGATTTAATCCAACCATATTTATAGTGTCTTATGTTGGTCTTTTTTTATGACACCATTATATATAATGTTAATTTGGGTTCTCATTTGGAGCACTCGCAAATAGTTCTTCAATTGTTGCATGAAAATCATTTTTCCACTAAAGAGAAGAAATGTACCTTTGGCCAACCTTCTCAAGTATCTTGGTCACATTATTTCAACTAGTGGTGGGAGTATGAATCCTTTTAAGGTGAAGTATGTTGGAAAGACCAGTTCCTACTACTTTAAAAGGGATTCGTGGTTTTCTTAGGTTATCGGATTATTGGAGAAAATTTATTAAAGATTATGGAAAAATTGCTTAACATTAACGGATCTTTTGAAGAAGAATGGTTGTATTTGGAATGAATCAACTACCAATGCTTTTCAAAGATTGAAGAGTGCTTTGGTCTTCGCTCCAATTTTGGCATGCCAAATTTTTGAATATAATGCTTTGAGGCAAGGAATGGGGGTTGTTCTTCAACAAAACAACCAATCGATTGCGTATTTTAGCAAGACATAGTCGAATAAAACACTTACTAAATCCACTTATGAGAAAGAACTAATGGCTCTTGTTTTGGCTATAAATCATTGGCGACCATATTTGTTGGGATGGAAGTTTGTGGTGAAAACAGATCAAAGAAGCTTGAAATACTTGTTGAAGCAACAATTTACTACTTTGGACCAGCAGAATTGGCTTTCTAAATTGCTTGGGTATAACTTTGAAATTCAATATTAAAAGTGGCCATGATAATACAGCAGCGGATGCGCTTTCTTGAGTATTTAAAGAAGTTGAATGTGATGCTTTGTTAGGTCCAATTTGGACTATTTAAATAAGACAAAAAGTGCGGTTGATCTAGATCCACTGCTGGCCTCCAAAATTCAGTTAATGCGAGAGGGCAAGGATGCTGGTCATCATTTCCATTTCATCAATCACATGCTTTTCTATTACAATAGGTTGGTTGCTCCTCCTTCCAAGTGGCCTCATATTTTTCTACATGAATTTCATTACTCTCCTTCTAGAGGACATGCTGTTTCTTTGAAAACTTATCAAAGAATAGCTGCAAATGTGTATTGGAATGGCCTCAACAAAGATGTTGAAAAGTTTGTCATAGCCTGTGCCATTTGTCAACAGCAAAAATACCAAACATTGTCACCAGTTGGTATTTTGTCGCCACTGCCCATTCCCAATGTTGTTTGGAAAAAGATATTTCTATGGATTTTGTCGGGGTCTAATAAGTCTAAGGGGTTTGATGTGATTCTAGTAGTGATCGACAGATTTTCTAAATAAAGGCATTTCTTATAGACAAAACATCTTTACACAGCCAAGAGTATTGCTAACTTATTTGTTTGAGAAGTGGTACGTCTTCATGGGATGCCAAAGACTATTGTTAAAGATAGAGACCCCGCTTTGTCAGCAATTTTTGGCATAAAATGTTTCGATTATAAGGCACTCTTCTTCATTTTAGCACCACCTACAATCCAAAAATGAATGGTCAAATAGAAGTTTTAAATTGATGTTTGGTGTTATCTCCATTGCTTCATTTGCGATCAACCTAAACATTGCCACATGGATTCAATGGGTAGAGTTCCATTACAACACTTCTTATCAAACATCTTCCAAATTGACTCATTTTGAAATTGTATATGGGCATCCTTCACCGGCTAGCTCTTTTGTGGATAGAGAAATTGCACATCCAGCTTTGCTTGAGGCTTTGCACTCACGTGATGAAGTGTTACTCCAACTTAGGAACAATCTTGCTCAAGCTTAAGCTCTTAATTGTTCTTAAGTGAATAAGCACCATCAAGACCTTGAGTATGAAGTGGATAACAGGGTTTTCCTTCATTTGAATCCTAGTTTGCAGCAGTGAGGGGTTTCCAAGCTTACTTCCAAGCTATGCCCATGGTTTTTTGGACCGTATCAGATTGTGAAACGTATTGGGAAAGTTGCTTATCAGTTGAACTTGCCTTCTCAGTGTCGAATTCATCCAGTGTTCCATGTTTTCTCTTCTTAAAAAGGCAGTTGGATCTTTCCCTGTTACAACTGATTTTCCTCCGGATTGATTCATGGAGGCCGACCAGAATGAAAGATTGCCCGTAGTCCTGGGCAGACACCTTCGTGTTGATGGCTCCCATGAAATTCCTTAATTGCTTGTTCAGTGGCAGGGCCTTTTGCATGTTGAAGCTATGTGGGCAGACACTTCCTCTTTTCATCTTCAATTTCTAAACTTTATCTTTGAGGACAAGGACACTCTTGGGTTGGTGGGTTGCGGATTGATAGAATACCAAGAGTTGCAGCTCGTTACACATATTTTTAAGAGAAGAAGAGCTGGTTGTGCTTAGTAGAATATTTGTGTTGTGTGGGGTTGTTTTGGGGGTGTGAGCTGTGTTGTGTTGTGTGGGTTTTGTTGGTGGTGTTCATCTTTGTTTGTGTAGTGCGTATAGTGCTTATAGTAGTCTAGGGTAGTAGCTCGTGCATATAGTTGGTGTGGCATTGCTTGGAGATTATATTGTTTTGGTGTTGATGTGGCGGGTGCTGATGTGGCACACTTTGCTGAGTTGGCATGTTTTGGGGAACTCTATAATATTCTTATGTTATTATGGTTTAAGTGAAGATATAAGAGAGAGAGAGGGCTGTGAAGGAAGTTAGTTTTTGACAGTTACTTAAGAACAGAATCAGCCTTAGTCTGAGCAAGAGCTCAGGTACTTCAGAACCCTAATCCTTGGCACTTTTCTCTATTTTCTAGTGTAGAATTCTATCACACAGGAGCATGAATAACTGGGAAGGGTCGAAGGGTTAATACAGAGACATACTTCCCAAGCCACTTGCATTTCCTCATTGAATTCATCCCACCTAGCAGGAGTGCATGGGGTTCGGATTGCAAAGTCATATCCATGTTCTCCCCTGCATGTAATCAGCTCATGGGCATAAATAATATTGCCAAAAAAAAAAAAAACGAAGAAGCACAAAAAACTAAACAATATGCAAGCAACTTCGATTCATAACCATCTATAACTACTTACGCTTTTACCATAGTGATCCTTGTCCCTTCAAGATGCTTCCTAATGGTCAGAAACAACAGAAACGGTGTCATGTTTCCAGAGATCTAAAATATGTCGTCCAAATTCATGTGAACTTACCCCTCTACTGCAGTGCTGTTGCACCAAGTAGCCAACCAAAAGTCATCGCCCACAATTCTGTGAAGATCATAGCAGGATTCCACATGCATGATCTGCATGTATTGTTTCAACTTCATCAATCATTTACATAGTTGCCTGACCACTACATAGTTTACAAAATGAAAGATAAGAGAAAGTGACTAACTGATTGAACATCCTGCAACCAAACAAAAAATTAGCAGGCGGACTAGAGGAATGAAAATCTTGTGTAACCAGTTCTAATCCGGTTCCTAGCACATGATTAATTTCCTAAAAAAGGGATTTGCAATTTGGGAGACTATGTCAAAAAACAGATTAAATGTCAGAAGAATATGGCAGAGGCACAATTCGAAATAAAGAATTACAGTACCATGATTGCTTTAGTGCAGATGGTGGCAGTAATTCTTTTGAAATAGGATAACCTATATAGGAGTTAACCATAATAGCCATGACCAAGTACTTCAGGATCTAAGTTCAACACCTTTGTTATCTTTTGGGTAACGAAAACCTTCGTCATCTTGCTTACTACTGGATTTTTAAATATGCTTCACATCTAGTGTTAACAGTTTATGACAGAAGGGAGTTCAAAATACAACTTAATTTCCAATGAATACGGAATACTCATAAAAACTGTTTTCATTGTATTGAGAATACACATGAACATGAAGCGAAGAAAAAAATGCAAGTGTCTCAAAATGATAAAAACATAAACGCCAAAGATTTAGAAATTTCCTGAAATTCCTGTCTACAATTCCAACCCCCTTAAAAACACAATGATTCCTTTAGACATACATGGTAGCATTATGTGATCAAGCCTGTAGAGACCAAGGGCAACAACATCAGGGTGTATTATAAAACCACTGTTTAAATAATGGATTGGGTGCTGCAAAAGCAAAATGTTCTACAAACACTCGATAGCTCTCTTATGCAATAAGGCAAGGCCAGCAGAATTGGGTTATGTCATCATCCAAATGCTCTCTGTTGAAAAATCTTATTAAAATATTTTAGTGAAGATAATGCTTTATCTAAATGAAGTGGATGCACTTAAATCACTGTTCAAGACCTAACTATGTCAAGTTAGATCAGATTTAGGTCACTCTGTGAGCTTGTTAGCATGTATGAGGACAGAAGAATCAAAGCTAAGGGCAGATATTAACTGGTGTTAAAAACAGCAGATCTGGTTTTCAGATGGCATCTCAAGTCCCTTTTGCCAAAGTTGAACTATTTCTCCCATAATTCCTTACAGAGAAAGGCCACTACGTCAGCAGAACCTCTAATCAAGAGGGTTTTAGCTGATTTAACTTAAGCACTTGGAGGCCCCAGTCATTTTCCTATATGTAATCATTGTTCGAAGCATGGTACAGTAAAGTAAATCTTTCCTTTTAGGAGAAAATACACTAGATGGTTCTTGGTAATGAAAGAGAGAGCATCACTTAAGATCATACCAGCCGACATGTAGATGAAAACATGCAGGCATAGTATATGGAAAAAACTTGATGACAGAAAACGGAAAGAAAAGAAACTTCCCAATTGAACTTCTATCTTGGCCAAAAAACAAAAAAAAAAAAAGCTAAAGGAAAAAAAAAGAGAGAGAGACCTTCTATCAAACATCCATGATATAAAGAACTTGAAACATGGTGCCACCATATATATGCGGAAAAAACAAGAAAAAAAAAAGGAATGGGCAAACATCTTTGAAGTTGAGAAAACTAACCTCAACTAACATAGTTTTCGCATTCAAACAGGCAAGTACGGACTTCTAATTGTCATGTTACTGCTTAACAAGTATGAGGACAAGACATTTGTGTACAAAGTTTCCACTAAATGTAATCAAGATCGTGAGGTTAAGTGTAAGAAGGCATCAATGGAAAGATGAAAGCAGAAGAAAAATGACCTAGCCAGATGCGAGGAAACACTTACTTCTTGCAACTTTCCATCACCAGCTAGGTCAATCTTGTTATCTGCTTTGTCATGCACATACTTCTTCTCCTTTATTACTGCCTTTGCAACACTTAAAGTTCTGCATTAAAGTATACAAGTTTCGCTTGAAAATTATCCTCTAAAATAAAGCAGTTAATTGGAAGGGGAAAACAAAACCCAAAATCTGGAAGAAATCCATCCCTTTTACCTCTCAAAATTAGGATAGTAGCGGACAACTTTAGCTTGCCCAAGAATCAATGGTGTGTGTGACCCAAATCCAGAATTGAACTCTTCACTGCAAGTACAAAACAAAGCAAGATTTCATGAGAAGACAAACACTGGATAGAACAGGAGAATAGCAATGTTCTAGAGAGAAGGGTCCTTTATATATTGTCAGATTCCATAGGGCTTTACAGTCATACAAGCAAGAACCACTAGGGTGATGAATTCAAACATGCAAACATACTAATAAAAAACCCTAATTACATCACCAGTTCAATTTCAAAAGCTTTTCTTTTTTTTAAAATCATGTTACAACCATCTTATGAATAAATTATACAAAGGAAACAAAATTTGAGAGAAAGGGAAAAGGAGTTTGTCATTAAAACCCACTCTTCTTATATTCCTTTATAGTACACTTTCTTCTTCAAGAAGAAGATAGTTCCATTCAATCACATTATAAAAAATATAGAAACATATAAATAGAATGAAACTAAATAAAAACCTCCCATATCTTATCTTTATTCATATTGAAATGCTCCCCATTGATTATCAGAATTTTCTTGACTCCTGATACTTCATAAAAGTTCTTCACAACCTACTAGAAGTGACTGTGCAGAAAAAGACTAAAGATCATTGTGCTCTTCCGGTGGAAAAGCAAGTGACTTGCACTTGCAACAAGCTAATCAAATCCACTCTTTAGCATTTTATTGAAAGCAAATAATTTTAGTCAGTTTCTTGCCTATCCTATTCCAAGGATAGATGTCTATGCAGTCACTGCAGGGGAAAAGATACACAGTACATTTTTCATGTTCCAAAATGGCACCCCTTTTGTGTCCACTGCAATCACATTTCACATGTACCGGGAGAGGAAAAGTAAAAGGATTAAATATTTTTTCACATATGGCAGCATATGATTGGAAAAAATACAAACGTTTTACCTTTTAGGTATAGATAATATTCATCCATCTTACTGTATAGAAAAATAAGGCTGAAATCTCCTTAGATTAAGAGTGATAGATGATGAGGACCCCAAGTGTACCCATACTACCAATTTGTCTCACACCCCAAGGTATTTATTACCTATCCACCAGCATTGTCCATAATACTGTTGAGGTGCTTATGAGAATTACACAGAAACCTTGACTTGCCAATCTAATAAACAATGAATTACACTAAAACCATGTGTATGGCAATTAATTAATCTTGATCCCAGGATAATGCATTAGAGTGG
Organism: Lumnitzera littorea; assembly: GCA_024138015.1. Taxonomy (NCBI): domain Eukaryota; kingdom Viridiplantae; phylum Streptophyta; class Magnoliopsida; order Myrtales; family Combretaceae; genus Lumnitzera; species Lumnitzera littorea. Next base: position 81,382,603 of record JAMXBB010000009.1, read on the forward strand.
AGTATCAATAGGAAGAGACATAAGATATAGGTTTACTAATTTACTAAAAAGCAAACATATGCACACACCGGCAAAGACACAGGAATAAGCAAACTTAACTAGCACCAAGTCATTCAGAACACTCACAAGATGTGACGACAAGACAGACGACCACTTTCATGAATATGATGATCAAGGAGGTTCTGAGAAACAGTTCTATGGTATACCTTAATTTATTCACCCACACAACAGGGTCACAAGGTTCAGAAATCTGACGCCATCTAACTGCTATCGAGTAAATATCTTGCCATGATAATGTTGAACGGCCTGAGGATCTGTCTTCTGTAATACTATATGAAGTTGAGGGTTCTGCAGGGCTGCTAGTGCTGCAACCAGCACCACCTCTATTCTGACTGGAAACAGTAGGTCTTTCCCTCCTGCGAGCTCTTTTGCCAGATTTAAGTGAGCTCTTAGTAGAATTTTTCCGCTCTGCACGCCAAGCTTTTGAAACCTTTTGTGCAATCTCTATGGCTGCCAATCCTGCCATGCGATGCTAGTGCATCATAGAGGTTGGTTATATTTTTTATCATCCAAAAAACATAACACATTATATCCAATAAATTTGGCAGATGGAACAGTAAGCATTAAACATTCCAGGCCAAAAGCTTCAACATGAACAAAGATCATAGGCACTATCATTAGACCTGACCAAGAAAAAACATAATATAAACAACCAATAAGCAGTTCAATGAAAATATATGGGAGCTCCACTCAGGAGCAGATGGGGTCTAGAACTTATTCTATAGTTTTATCATAGAAGAGTCTAGAATTTGACGGTTTACTTCTCTGCAACAACAATTAGCACCCAGGAGTTATCCCCAGGCAACATTTTGTTACATAACGTGTGTATGGTGAGTTTCTGCAAAGAAGTGAACAGTGCATAAACAGTGACGTAAGCTGTGTCTGTGCATGTGTTGTAATATGTTGTGTCCTGCAGTTGTAGCATGTAACAGTTGTAAGGGTAGTTTTCAAACAGGAGGAAAAATTGGGGCAGTTTAAGACAAAAAAAAAAAAAGTGTCACTTGTTTGTGTATTTAAATAGTAGCAATGTAATGAGCAGGGTAAGTCCTATTTTTTTTTTAAAATAAAAAGTATCAGATTTTAATCTTAAGAGATCCAGAGTTCTTTCTATAATTAAGCCCTTCATAATGAACCTAAAAATTTAAGGAGCCCAAAAATTTATTTTAAAAGTTTCATCCTGTAACATTTGGTATAAGAGCCAAATTTGTTAAAGGATATGAAGCAAGTCCAGCAGCAATTCGATGCCCTCGTGGTTATGTAAAAGCATGACTCAGAACAGGTGGAGGCCATGTCACAGCAAATAGCAAATCTGTCCATGGAAGTGTCGGTCAAGAAGGGAAAACAGATCGAGGAACTAAAGGTGTTACAACAAAAATTTGAAACCTTCTTGCCAATGTACACGGAGGATCAAAACCCAATTGAAGCAAGCCAGAAGTAGATATCAGTCCAAAATGCGACATCAACCAGGGATGCAACAACTTCACAAACAGCGACCGTGGGACATGAAGCAGTCAGCGACAACAGGAGTGGTTTGAGTCAGGCATTATCCCAACTTTGCACGTGAGGTCACGCACAATTACAAGGGGGAAGTAATGTTACATAACGTGTGTATGGTGAGGTTGTGCAAAGAAGTGAACAGTGCATGAACAGTGGCATGAACGGTGTTTGTTAATATGTTGTAATAAGTTGTGTCCTGCAGTTGTAGCATGTAGCAGTTGTAAGGGTAGTTTTCAAACAGGAGGAAAAATAGGGGCAGTTTAAGGGGAAAAAAACAATGCCACTTGTTTGTGTATTTAAATAGTAGCAATGTAATGAGCAGGGTAAGTCCTATTTTTTTTTTAAAATAAAAAGTATCAGATTTTAATCTTAAGAGATCCAGAGTTCTTTCTATAATTAAGCCCTTCATAATGAACCTAAAAATTTAAGGAGCCCAAAAATTTATTTTAAAAGTTTCATCCTGTAACATTTGGTATAAGAGCCAAATTTGTTAAAGGATATGAAGCAAGTCCAGCAGCAATTCGATGCCCTCGTGGTTATGTAAAAGCATGACTCAGAACAGGTGGAGGCCATGTCACAGCAAATAGCAAATCTGTCCATGGAAGTGTCGGTCAAGAAGGGAAAACAGATCGAGGAACTAAAGGTGTTACAACAAAAATTTGAAACCTTCTTGCCAATGTACACGGAGGATCAAAACCCAATTGAAGCAAGCCAGAAGTAGATATCAGTCCAAAATGCGACATCAACCAGGGATGCAACAACTTCACAAACAGCGACCGTGGGACATGAAGCAGTCAGCGACAACAGGAGTGGTTTGAGTCAGGCATTATCCCAACTTTGCACGTGAGGTCACGCACAATTACAAGGGGGAAGTAATGTTACATAACGTGTGTATGGTGAGGTTGTGCAAAGAAGTGAACAGTGCATGAACAGTGGCATGAACGGTGTTTGTTAATATGTTGTAATAAGTTGTGTCCTGCAGTTGTAGCATGTAGCAGTTGTAAGGGTAGTTTTCAAACAGGAGGAAAAATAGGGGCAGTTTAAGGGGAAAAAAACAATGCCACTTGTTTGTGTATTTAAATAGTAGCAATGTAATGAGCAGGGTAAGTCCTATTTTTTGCAGACAAAAAAATAAAAATAAGTATCAGATTTTGATCTGAAGAGATCCAAAGTTCTCTCTATAATTAAGCCCTTCATGAGATCATAGTGTTCTCTTTTAACAAGCCCTAACCAAGATGTCGTCAGGTTCTCTCTATAATAAGCCTGAAAATTTATTTTAAAAGTTTGATCCTGTAACACGTTTTTTGTCAGTGGGTTTGTTTTTGGGAGGTTGGGGGCAATGGAGTTGTCAAGCTAGCAAAGATAATACTATTTGTTGTTCTCTTCCTTTTTTGGTAATTTTGGTGATTACTATTTTTTATCATCTATAGTGCTAAAACATGCTTTCAAACATTCACTGAATATTCATCATTTATATGAGAGACTACAATGAAGGCCGGCCTTGAATGTTTGCCCCTTAAATTAATTAGGATCAGACATTCACATCATGACCTAATAGTTCACACATCTGAAGACCCATATCCTAGGGTAAGTCAACAGCCCAAAGAAAGAAAAGCTCAGAACATGGCTTGAAGGACATGCCAAGAATTCAAAGTTTCTAATAGTGTACTGAGTTCTAATCAAGGAACTTCACAAATTCTTACTTGGTAGTTGTCAAATTGATGATTTTCAAGCTCTAGACCCATTTATTTCTCCAATCATCACAGGAGTTTTCAGACTAGTTATTTCCTTCTGAAAGTTTTTGCCCAATTTTACATTATTTCAGCATTTTTTTGCACATCAAATGCTGGATTATATTCCACCATGTGGACCCACAATCATTTCTTGTCTATTTGGGACTCTATTCACATGGACTGATATGCAGAACAGAGTCACAGAGAACATGTGAGATTCACTGTCTTCTAGAGATATTTCAGGCTAAATGTAAAATTGATGTGAGGATTGGGTTTACAAAACTGGATCTTATCTAGGACGTAAGGCAACAGATTCCCTCTTTCACTCCCTTCAAGATGTCGAATAGAATGCCAATTTGGCAGAGTTGGCCTTCCATCCTCTGAAGATATAAGCAGCAGAACAAGTTTCATTTTGCCCATGTCATCAAAGACAAATATTAAAGCGCATACTTCTTCTGGCCTTTTTTTTTTTTTTTAGATATTTATTATAGTCAAAGCCTTACATTTATCAAATACTATCACAATAATCTTATAAGATTGCAATTGCTATTGGCTGTTTGTAACAAGTGATGGTGGAAGGCGAACATCACAAATAATGGCCAGTGGTGTTAGTCAAACAAAATGAAAAATGGCAATGAAAATGAGGAAAATGATTTTTATTTTTAAAAAAGGACATAGTTTTCCTCATTTTCCATAGCATTTTACAGTGATCAGCCATTGCCTCCAATTTCCACTAACACTTACCACTAAAAGCCATTAATATCCGCAAACTTTTGATATTATTATGATAATATTCTACAACTACAAAGTTTTGATTATAACAAGTTCGAAAAAGTTCAAAACATTTCCCCTGAAACAAAGACAGTCTATGTAGCATATGACTCAGGCATCAATTGTTCCCATTGAGATTAGTATGCAAAGAACTTCATGACCCAAGAAAAGAGATGAAATAAAATAAAAACGAGGTAAAAATAAAGGGAAGCTCTGAAGTTATCTTATTGTAATGAACTCTTCCAGAACATCCCGTAACTTCTTTATTATTATTATTATTATTATTTTGGATGTCATCCTATCAAATTATATATAGAGCATTTTCATTTTATGGCAGACAAAGCACGTACTGTTTTTGTTCTGAGCTATTTTTTCTCCAAACTTTGCTTTGAAGTATAAAAACTTTCAATTCTTCAAACAGCAATTTTTTTGGTATTAGAATAAGAAACACAAGACAGACATGAATAATGAATCAAAAAGAGCTGAAAAAAAGAAATAGTAATCCAGAATATTGATGTGTAAAATTTGACTCAAATATGAAAGGAAAATTGTTGCTGAAGGGGATGATGAGATAAGTATATAATTGAACAGGAACCACATCTATTATGTTTCATAATTACCTGGCGCCTATTTGGTAAGAACCCGGGACAATCATATTGAATCTTCTTGCCAATGGAATCAGCTGCCTGTAAAAGAGCTATCTTTTGTTTTGTAGGGACAAAGTCCAGCTTTTTGATCTTGCTCTTTCTAAGAGAATCACGCAATGGTGGCTGCCTATAAACTTTTTCACAGACTGATTTTGGGTGCAACCTCTTGCACCAATACTCCTGAAAAATGGAAGATACAACAAAATATGTATGATATCAAGCAGAAGGCTGTGAAAAAAGACTTTGGGAGGTTGTCAATCACTAATGTATCTATTCCTAAGTTGTGTGGGGCCATTTTTCATGAATTCCATTGAACAGAAACTTGTACCACTTTAATTTGTCAGTAGCCTTCAGTGAGGGTGTCAGTGTGAGAATGAGTATAATAAATATGCTTCAAGGCCTCTCAATTCCATGGAGTTTTAATTACCAGAGGAGGAATAAATTGCAGAAAGTAGAATTAAATATAATTGCATTCTCAACCGCTTTATACTAGCCAGTCTCTCATTGTAAATTTATGAATTTAGCTCCATAACCAATTGATCTAAAAGCTCACGCATGAACACTGGTGCAAGCTTTTACATTTATACCTCAGCACTCCTAATATATGGGATTTAATGTTGACTAAAGTCTATCACATGAAAATATTTGAATAATGAATCAAATGACAATTAAGCCAATTAAACTTGGAACCTCCTGCTTTGATACAATAATGAAGTTATATCAATTATTTGTAAATTTAAATTCAATATGGTATCTGCACAGGAGGGCATAAATATGAATTCCCGCATCATCATTTGATTCCCAATATAATTGATTGGTCCATTCAATAAGTTTCAATCAAAAAGTCTCAATTCACAAGAAAAGGACAGAAATGATAATAAATTTTAAAGAAAAAATAATATAGACTTATAAGCTTAAATTCCAAATCAAATGGTTATGGAGCTAAATTTACAAAATGTAATAGCTAATCATTTTCATAAAATTCACTAAACATGGCACGTGTTATTTGCAGGAGCCATCTTTCTTCATGTCTGTTGTCACAGGTATAAGTATATATCTGTATCTATGCCCAATATAGCCTTAGTAGTTGGTTTCTTGGCCAGTTCTAAAATTATCAATTTTGTTCACACTACCATTTTTACTGTAATCAGGTTTATATCTTTCACCAAGAGACACAATCTACTAAATGACAAAGCCATTTCTGACTGTAAGTAGGTATAAGGCTTTAATCATACTAAAAATAATTATTTCAATTAAGTCCATGAAAATATAAACCTTGGATGCACGTTCCCCAACTTCAAACAGCATGTTAAACTACCAATCACAAAGCAAATATAAAATTAGGTTTCACCAACTTCATCATGATGTTTAAGTGTCTAACAGTATATTGTTTGTATTTGATCTTGATGAACTAGAAGATTAATTTAGAGATATAAATGAGCTAAACCTACTTGCAAGTTACACAAGCATGATTCGGCAACAATCGAATCAAGCTTAAGCTTGAGCTACTCATGTTATTTATCGGGTGAAACTTAAGCTTAATGATATTTAACTCAACTAGCTCACAAACCTAATCAAACTCAAGTGGTGTTTAAATGTTAGTTATGTTTGAGTCAAGTTTGGATATCAATATTATTTTAGCTAGAGGAAAAATAGTTTTTTAGATTAATTGAGTCTAAACAAGTTTAAAATTGATCTCAAGTTCAAAACTTCTAAGCTTAATTAAATTCAAGTCGAGTTCAAGCTCTAAAATTTCGAATTTAGCTCGAACTCAGCACTATGTCATCTTAACTTATCTATGATTCAGACTCAAACCCATTTTGCAGAACTAATCAATGTTGACCATAAGAGAGATGCAGAGATTTGAAATCAGATAATCCCACTTATATTTAATTAAGATAGACAACCATCTGATGTCAAATTTTATACTTGTAATTCAGGTGGATATTTAAACTTCCAATAGTTTTAATCATGGATTAAACTGAAATGAGAAATCACATTAATACCATCGCAACAAGAAAGTGAACTTAAACAGAAAATTTTCTGAAATCAGCTAATTGGATTATATGTGTACGTGAAAAAAAAGACTCGAATAACTATGGATCACCTTGAAGAGTGGATGGATATCGCCATCCATGTCAAACCAGCAAAACTCACTACTGATTTTTGAAGCTGTATATAAAGCAATTTCCTTCTGCACGAGTGGCAAGCAAGATTAAGTTCTAAAAAGTTATCATAACAATGAGCCTATATTGGGTTCTGTGGATGATACTCTGCATTTATATGCAAAACCATCCATTGCAATAAAAAGCATTTTCCAACCACATAATATACCTGATAAAATGCCAAGCACTGAAGCACAAACTTATCCATTGAATCAAGTTCCAAGTCCAGTGCTGCATCGTAATCCTTAACCTAAAGAGTTGTGGCTAGTCTCAATTAAACAAAGGAAAACAAGATGCAAAAATCACCTAATGGTTAATCTCAACAAGAATAATATTTGATAAAATCCTATACTACCGCTTCTGAGTATTCTCCAATAGCATGATAGCAAGAAGCCCGTAAGTACAGACATTCGACATTTGACTTCTCAATGCTCAATCCAGCTGACAGCTCCTTAATGGCATTCCTGAAACAATATTTCAGGAAAATGTAATGATTACACTGTTGTAGACTAATTCATTGGGGAATATTAATGGGTTGAATTTACTTATGTTGCTGTTTCTAACATGGATTGACCTTTCATTTACTAAGTTAGAACAAACTTATTTAAGTACCCACTTTATCAGTAATTTAGTAATAAAAAGGAAACCAGAAGTCACTATTTCTTCTTTATTGTCAAGAGAAGGAAGGGTTTTCTCTCAATGAGCCCTAAAACCCTAGTTCAATAAAACCTAATTTCACCATGATTTCTGCCAAGACAGGCAGAAAGCTAAACAATAGCAAAGTCATCATCACCAATGATTTTACCTAAGCACTACTTGGTATCAAAGCCACCTGTCATGGGTGTTTTGACGGGATTGAGTGAGCAAATATGAACCACCATGCAAAAAATTCAAACTGAAACAGAGAAAAATCTGAGCAGGAAATTGAAAATTCAGAGAGAAATTGGGAAGGTTGAGACTTTCCTTCATGATCCCAATAGAGGCGAAGCAACAGGCAATGACAATGTGTTTAGAGTAGCTATCTTGAGCTATGACAAAACTCCAATTGGGCCAATGCTAACTCTAACACCACTTACACAAAGAGGTGCACGATCTACAGTTATTACAATTGGTGGTGCATGAGCCACCACATCTAACAACTCAAGAGGAGTGAATTGAGCCATACCAACTAGAGTAGGAGGAGTTTCATTAGAAAGTTGCATGGTTTGTGTGGCAACTAACCCAGTTGTGGACCTGATGTACACTTGAGACGAGTTTACTACTTTTGATAGCATCGGAGACCTGTAGGATGATAAGGTGTACACTAATAATTCTTTGATAACCAAGGAAAACCAAGAGGTAATTGTGTCAATTTAGTTTCTTTGTATTTGCTAGATGAAGCTCAATAAGGGAATCTCAAGGTGATGCATAAGGAGCCTAGCTAACATCTTTGTACTTGAAGTTCGCGCCTAACGTAAATAACAATACAATGGGTGAGCGAGAGGTCCCTAGAATAATATCAAACAAATTTTCAAGAGTTGCTCGTGAGGTTGCCCTCTATCCAGAACAACATGCTGTCGTATTCATGACAAAGTTGTCTGACGTAATCCAAAGTTGATGTTGTGATTCAAAACTCGTCAACTTGGTCACAATGAGTTTAGCTCATGCTGATGAGAGACTTAAAAATGATGAAAAAGGAGACATTGGACAACTAAAAGGAAGTGGTGGGAGTAGCTACACAACAAAAGGGCAAAACCAATGCTACTAGAATGAGTATCAAACTTGAAACAGCTCTTTTCTTGTCGTTTGAGTGGAGCAGAAATTGTAGAGCATGCACAAAGAACCCGTGCTTCAATTCTACCCATGAGCATTGATGCAAGAAGTTGTTTTTGCTAGAAATTATAGGCGACTATCTTAGTAACAAAGAACAAAATGATTTAGGAATAGCAAGCTCATAGTTGAGGAGGAAAGCAATGTTGTGGACTCATTCATTAGGGAATATTCGTAGGATAGATTTATTTATGTTGTTGTTTCTTATTATGGCTAACCTTTCACTAGCTAAATTAGAATATCCTTTTGTGAATACCTGTTTTATCAATAGGCTAAAGGCCATTATCTTTCTCATTGTCCAGAGACTGAAGGATTCTCTCTTAACAAACCCTTAAACCCTAATCTAGAAACCCTAGTTTCACCATAAGTTTTGCCATGAATAGCAAAAGCTTAACAAAAGCAAAGCAATTATCATCAACAATTGTGCCACTAATCACCCCTTGACAAAATTTCAAACCTATGGCCACAATACAAAGTACACAGCTTTTTAGACAAATTAAACTAAGGAAATCAGTACACCAAAAATGAGAAAATTGGAGCAAAACCAGTAAAGTTAAGGAAGTATATCAAGGTTGTTCACCATGCCATTAGTGAAATAATTGTTACTATGATAAATAATGTTTCTTTGGAAAAGACAGGAAGGCACCTAAAAATGTCTTTTCATAAACCTTCTATCTAATTTGGAAAATGAGAATTCGGTGTTTCCTCTAATCATTTCATTTCCCAAAAAGCTACACAAATTGTCCCCCTATGGATTATTAATGTATTTTATAGATCGACCATGTTAAGGGTCAATACTCTCTTCTTATATATTAATAAGGTTAAACGCCTAATCACTTCAAATTAAGTGATTATAATTAAGCTCAACTTTATCAACTAATAAGCAACTACATGGAACAAAAGAATTACAAAAATGGAGAACACATCAACCACCACATCCTCTACCTAGTCAGCAACCACCACAAGTAGCACCACCATCATCAAGACAACAACTGAACCTATTGTCATCAACCCTTATGAAACCAGCAGTGTCAATGCCACCACCAGTCCCTATTGCCATTTCTACATGACTTAATCACAAAACAACCTTACATTGCCTCCCTCTAGCCTCTCCACCATCCTCCACACCTCTAACCTTCCTCTTACTAGTTTCAACCACCATTGTATTTCACAACTAAATTGCCATCTGCTTAAAGGTAAATTCTCTCTCTCTTCACCATGTAGAGAGAGAAAATCCTCTCTAGCCTTCCCCTTCAACTTGTTTTCTCTCCTTTTGCCCTCTAATCTCTCCGTTTCCATTGCTCCTGTTTCCTCCATCCTAACCTCCCATTACTTACCTCTTTCCTACCTTGTGTTGTTTTCTCTATGTTTTGCCCATCCCTTTCCCCTCCTTCGGTTTTTTTTTTTTAAGTTTAATTCCAACCATTGTTGTTTAGTTTCAAGTTTTTTTAAAGTTCCAGTTGCTGCCTAGGGTTCCCTATGAGGACTTTTGTGCAAAGGAACAAGAAAGTATCTTTCGAAGTAGTTGCAATTGCTTCCATGGCTAAGACTCCAACATCCGAAGTTCACAAAGGCAAGCTTGGGAAGAAGGGTCCTTCTACTACAACATTTAGTGGTTCTCTTGGTAACAAAGCTGAAATGTTTCCTAGTATTAGAGGTAAGAAAACCAAGAGGGGTTCCAACCCCAAGAAAAGTGCAAATGATTTGACTTCTCATGGCCAAGCTACTTTTTCTTCTAACGTTGGAGTAAAAGTGTGACATGTCAACTAAAGGTTAAATTCAAGAATCCTTTCCTAGTATTGGGACACTTCCCACTGAGAAAAGACAAGAGGATAAGATTAACACTCTAGTTGATAGTCAAAGCTTTACTTTTGACTCTACTATTAAGGCTATGACTAAAGTTATAGACAAGGTTAAGAACTCTACAGCTTAAAGCAAAGAAGCAACCGAAAATGTTGCCGCCTCCCCAAAACCACTATCGTTTGTCCAAGTGGTTTTGCAAAATACCCTTTTACCTACTGCTGCTCTAGTTGATGTTTCACTAGACTTATATCCACCATCCAAATGAGGTGATCTCATCTATATGGAGCCTCTTCTCTTAGTCCCTCATTTTAGAGAAAAACTTTGGAAAAACACCATTGTAGGTTATTTCCTAGGTTAAGGTCTTTCCTTCTTGTCCATTCAAAAATTGGCAAATAACTTCTAAAAGGATGATGGTTTGATAGAAGTGTTAGCTAAAGAAAAAAGTTTTTTCTTTTTTAAGTTCAAGAAAGAAGCCGCTTTGTCTAAGATCTTAAGCCAACCTTGATTGTTCGCTAATCAACCAATAATCTTCGAACGTTGGTCCTTAACAGTAGACTATAACAAGGTCACACCTAGAACGTTACCTATTTGGGTAAAATTGTGAGGCGTGCCTATGGAATTCCTTCTTAAAGATGGTGTTGGTCATATAGCTAGTGTTATCGGGTGTCCCCTCTAGGTGCATTTGGTCTCAGCAAGGAATGAAAGAATCAAGTTTGTTAAGGTGTCGATGGAGATAGCTATGGATACAACTCTTCCTCTCGTGTTCGTAGTGAGAAGACTAAGTGGGAAATTATCCATAGTGGATGTGGAGAACCAATACGTGCTAACTCGCTACCATATGTCTAGCGTACGATCATTCGGCTAGCCAATATGAAGGTAACAAGGTCATCGATTGTATAGATTCAGATAAACAAGGTGAGAACAACAAATATACTCATGTAGTGATTAGGGAAGAGCCCCAGGGGCTTAACAAATCAAACAGCAAGCCTTACATGAAACATGTAGTTATAAATGAAGACAACTAGGCCAACACCCCCAAACCTACAACACCAAGCACGCATAAAGACAAGCATGTTGCAGCGGATCATGATTCCTCAAACAGCTCTTCTTCTGATCCAACTCTCTAGGTTGGAGACTGTTCCCATGCTACTCCTAATGAGTCCATGGTAGAGGCGCCTAACAAAAAAGAGATAGGAAAGAGTGATTCCAATCTTATCGAAGCACTTGAGTCATTCGTATCTATAGTTCTCAAGACGCAAGATGAATGCGAGGAGGATTCAAACAAAAATGATCCTCAATTAAACTTAGTTAGAAAGAAAAAGTCAAGGAAAAAAAGGAAAGAAGAAACTAGAGGTAACTCTAGCCTGTCTGCACCTTAGTTGGCTTTAGCCTTTATTTTGTTTCTTCTCCTCTTTTGAATAAATGTTAGCCATTTGGAATGTCAAAGGTCTTATTGATCCTCAAAAAGCCAAGGTAGTGAGGTTTTTTTATGAGTCCAATCATATTTCTTTATTAGGTATAGTCAAGACAAAAGTAAAGGTAAAGGTAAATAAAGCATCCTCCATTTAGTCCAGGATCTTTCCAAAATAGAACTTGGAATATCATGATAGTGGTCATGCTTGGCTTGCTTGCAATCCATTGCTGTGACAAATAATTATATGTTCTTCCAACAAACAATACATTTACTGTCAGTGCCAAAGAGTTGGTGATGATTCTCGGTTTTAGATCTTGTATGGACATAGAGTAAACTTTGCTAGGAATGGAAGTCACTTTGGACAAATTTGCTAAACATCAAGATTTCAACTCAAGGGCCTTAGCTAGTAGGAGGGGATTTTAATGAATGCTGCAATGTGAAAGAGAAAATACATGGTAACAAAACAATTACAACTGGGATGGAAGATTTTAACAAGTTTTGCATGGAAGCAAAAGTTAAGGAAGCAAGAACCAATGGCTTGCTTCACACCTGGTCAAATAAGTGTGATAATAATCTTTTTATGTGAAGACTTGATAGGATTTTAGTGAATTGTGACTGGTTACAAGACTTTCCTCAAATGGATGTTTTGGTTGATCCTCTGGGTATCTCAGACCATTGCCCACTCATTGCTAATCTCCATGTTAATAGACTAAAAAGAAGCATCCCCTTTCATTTCTATGAGTTTTAGAGTTATGATCCCCAATTCCTTCCGATTGTGGAGAAAGTGTAGCGAACAAAGGTTGCGGGTACCCTGATGTTTAGAGTATTTTCCAAGCTGAAGGTGCTCAAGCAAGAGCTAAAGCAGTTGAATAAGAAATGTTACTCTAACATTTCCAATAGAGTAACTCAAGCACATGAGGTTTTGGTGAACATCCAACTTCAAAACCGTCAAGTCTCAGATAGCACTAACTGGTAGTTAGAAAAGAAGACTTTAAAGGATTATTATTAATCTAGTAGTAGCCAAAGAATCCTTCTTTAAGCAAAAATCAAGACAAACATGGTTAAAATTGAGTTATTGAAACTCTACCTATTTCTACAGGTCTTTAAAGTAAAAATTTAATAGAGACGGTATTCATTCCATCTCTCTTGAAGACGGCTCCAACACCTCTGATGAGTGGTGTATTAAGGGTGCTACCGTTACCTATTTTCGTAACCTTTCGGATCCTCCATCCATTCCATCAAGCCTGGATATCCTACCTTCTTTGGTGGAGAGAAAAATCTTGGCAAAATATTAGCTACTTTTGGTTAGTCCAATGCATAACCAATTAAGGAGGCTTTGAAAACAAAGCCTCAGGTCCAGATGGTTTTAATGGAAACTTTTTTAGGTTGATGTAGCATATTGTAGGGGGCAATGTTTACACAAACATTAACGACTTCTTTGCTTTTAGGAAGCTTCTAAGGGCAATCAACTCTACCTATTTGGCGCTTGTCCCCAAGATAAGTATTCCTTCAACTTTTGCAAATTTTAAGCCTATTTCCTGTTGTAATGAACACAATTATCACAACCTACCCTGCATCTTTTATACCCATCCCATCTCCTAATAGTGAGTAGCGTTGTCACTATCAAGTTTTCAGCTAATAATTATAAATCGTGGTTGTCCATTATGACTTCCTTTCATATATTGATGGATCTACACTGACATGATGATGGCATAACTACTGCACCACCTATGAATTCCTACTAGCTCCTGATGGCATCTCCATCCCCAACCCAGATGAAACGCATTGGCTCCATGTAAATCATTTGGTTTACTCTTCACTTCAAACTACAATCTCACCCTAATCACTTATACATATACACCCTGCAATAAGCTTACATTTATCGAGCAATAAACTACTACATGGACAATGTTGAAGCAATGTAGTTATAAAGCTAAAAGAAAATTAAATCAAGTTTTGCAAAGGTGGTTGCTTACAATAGTATACAGCTTCTCATATGGATTATAATGAGAACTAGACTCGTATTACAATAATAATTAAGATATTTTAATTGTATGGGCCTATACTTAAGTAAATAGTTAGATAGTGATTTTAATAACATAAGAAAAATACTAGAACAGCAACAACTAAAAGCATAGAGAGAGACGCAAATAGCGGGATCAGGAAAAGTAGCCAATTATATCATAAAAGCGGAGCTTGATGATCAATTTCAAATGAGCAATAACTAAATACAGTTCATCTGATATCGGAAATTAAGATTGAAAAAACATTACAAAAGAGGCAGCAACTAGATATGCAGAAGGTTAATAACAAGTTGCCTAGGTAGTTTGTCTCAAAGGATGGTCTAGGGGATTAGTGGAGATGGTGGTTTCATCAATGCATTTCAAGTACTTTCTTTTCTGTCTTGACCAGTGTGAGAGCATTGAGTCCTTTCAAGCTTTAAGAGGTTTAATACAAGGTGATACTTTATTATCTTGGAGATGGAAGTTTTGAGTGATATCTTAAATCGAGAGTTGACATTATGTGGAAGTGGAAAAAGGAGGACAATGCTCTCTCAATATCTCATTTCCTCTTCACCCTTGATTCCCTCATATTCTACAATGGGAAGATTAATACTCCTCCATCTCAAGGGCATAATTGTTAATTGTGTTTCAAAGCTGTCTCGAGGCTCATAAGTAACTTGAGAGAAGTGAGGTGGCTGCTTTAATGAGGCCATTAATGTGTCAGCTTTGCAGCCCTTGTGGATGGGCCCATTAGCTCCATTTCCTGTCAACTGTCTTTTCTTGAATCTTGAAGCCAAAAGCAAGGAAAGCAAGCTATGGGACTGGATCATTGAAAGGTTTGGGAAACATCTATCCGAATCAAGTAACATGCTGATTAATGATATTATGTAGTTTCAAAGTATAGATGCTTGCATAGTAAAAGCTAGTTGGTGATGTAGGGAATTAGCCCCTGTGCATCAGCACTCTACTTAGCTGTCTACAACTGAAAATCACCTAAAGGGAGAGCAGCCGCATCACTTTTAAACGAGGACCACTTAAAGGGACAGGTAGCTCAACCCCTAGGTTTATGTTGCAAGCCACAATATGCCTCGTCGGTTTGTGATCTGTTAGTGGTTATGGTTTGTCAATAGATGGTGACTGCTAGCTTATGGTGAAGTTATGGCAATGGGGAACACAGTCAGGGTTAGGGTTTCAAAGGGTAAGGGTGAAAAGAAATAAGGAAAAGCCAAGGAATGGGTATTTCTTTGGTCTTGATAGGTGGGATTTCTTACTTTTGAATGGCGATTCCACAATCAAAATGTTAGAATAGCCTTTGTCCCATATATAGGATAAATGTGTATGCTATTTGACAAGAAGATGACCATACTATAGACCACAAAAGGTTACAATGTAACAAAAAATTAAAAACTGATTCACATAGAGGAAAAGAAAGATGCTACAAAAAAGATATCTGTCTAAAACCAAGCTGTAGACAATAGGAGTGATAAGCCACTGTTTGCAAGGCATTATTCGTATCTGATCATAATTGTTAAGTGATAAGTAGTAAATTGTCATAAAATCTATAAGTTTAAACTTTTATATTAGATAGTTGTGGATCTAGATTTAAATGTGACAAAAATGACGTGTCTTGTCAAATTTTACTGAAATACAACATGCCCTAAGGTTATTTTTATTTTATCATTGGACAAATGACACAATATTTTAAAAGAACCTTACTCCTAATCCTCATCATAATCAATAAATGACATAGTAACTAGAAGAAGCTAGTTCTAATGTATTAGACATACGTTCAGTCACTTAAATAATTATCTTTACATTTTAATTCCTGGTATTTGAGTAAGACGAATTATATGTAATGCATACCTATGATCTCCCATTCCATGCAAGAGTAGACCATGCAAATGATAAGCCTTTGCATACCTATGAAAAGCACTTTAGTTATATATGCATAAAATGAACAGAGGTGTTGTCATTCAAATAAACTAGTATGAAATAAACAAAAGCATATAAAGAAAGGTTAGCAAGAGCAAACCCACATCGAGTCAATTTGTATCACTCGTTGAAGACACTCCATTGCTCTTTCATGCCTTGCTAATTCGTGATAGAACTACAAAAATAGCACATATCAATTGCACATCACAAGATAGAGTTCTGTTGGGGGGGGGTTGGTGTGAATAATTGGAGGAGCACAAACATTATTGAATCGGCTACCTCTGAGCACATAAACCATCCTACAAGACCGTAGGTAGCCCTAATAAGTGCCTTTAAACCAAGACCTCATGTAAGTTATCATGAGATTTCTTCAGTCTTATCCTCTAGGCCAGCCTGTTGGAGGTAATTTCTTAATGTTTATCTAAGAGTAGCATACAAGCTCCATCAAAAAGTAAAATCTCTTTTTGTCCTCTCACTATCGATGGTCATACAGAAGGAAAAAAACACTCTGATAGTTGAAAATTTTGGATTCAGCAAACTCCAATGCCTATCATAGGCAAGGTAGGTGTGCACCACATGCATTAAAAAAGTAGTGATTAACTCCAAGAAAATGCATGTTATTTGTCACTAGGCATGTTAATATAATGGCTGAGAACTGTGACTAAACAGAATTTGTTTTAGCAATATTTTAAAACACAAATTATATGATGCTATGTAAAAATATGCCAACAGTGTTAGTGACAAACTAGAGATTTAAAATATAAGCATGTTAATATTTTTTTGGTAGAGTATTCAACTATCATGTTTGTATTCATTCACCCAGAATATCTCCATCATAACAAAAGAAACACCGGATTTATCTTATTTTTCCTTTTCTATCCCTGGCAATATATATTCTGACCTAAACAATAGAAGGTGCACACACTAAATGAAAATTTTATCATGCCAGACAACCATATCCTAGCTATTAAAGACTTCAAGTCATGAAGATGTCCCTATTTGTGCTCCACAATGCATTAATTGGGACTCCAAACATCACTAGCCACTAATTTTGACAAGCACAAATTCCCACAAGAAAATGTTGATATCCACAACTCTAACATGTGATGTAAGCTATAATTTTTCCTGCGTTTTATTGTTAACCTAATCATCTAGTTGAATGCACAATAAATGTCTGAAAGTAATGGGAATTTTGGCAGATTGGGGAGGCCAAAAAGATGCTTAAAAGAAGACGCCAAAGGGAATGGGAAACTTGACAAGGCTTAATGTGACTATTCTTATGCAAAGACATCCTGGACCAATAGTACCTGGCATAGATGAGCCCATGCCTCAAGGAAGTTATTATCAAGCTCAATAGACTTTTTGTGGGCGTCTTCAGCTCTCTGGTATTCCCCTATTGAACAAAGAGCCAATCCCTGATAAAGCAGATGTTTACACACTTAATAAGATAAACAGCCTGGGCAAATCAATGAACCCCAGCAAAAGCTGAAAAGGTAAAACAATGAAAAATAATATAACCAGATATGTGTATGCTGATTTGTTAGTCCTGTCAAGATTAAGGCATGCAAATAGGTCTTCCACAGCAGCATGGAAATCCTTGAACTTGAAGTTGACAATTCCTGGAAGAAAGACCCCCTTCGTCACATATCAAAACATAGAATTCCCATTAATCAATAATGCACTGCACAACTGTCTCCAAAAGCGACACATAAGAATAATACGTCTACTTTATTGGAATAATTGCATGGGCTAACATATTATAATACACTATAATGGACTATGCTTTGTTACTTTTTTGTTTTGCACCCAAAACAAGACTGCATGTTAGAAAATATTCAAACAGGAGTCTTCAAGAATCATTTGCAGAAGTGACACAAAAAAAAAAAAAAGAAAAGAAAAGAAAAAAAAAGAAAGAAACATTTGCAGAAATCTCTTTTGAGTTGCTTTTTGAAATAGACCTCATAACTTTTTAGGGATGTTCTCATAAGCCCTTTTGGTACATTTTTCAAATAAGCCTATTTTGGGAAAATGTACAACACAGACCCAAGATGAAAAGGTAGGCAAAAGCAAGGCCCTTGTCGTGCAATTTCCCCCCAAGAAAAAATTTAGACAAGTGTCCTCTCCTTTATTTCAAGGATGCTACCGAAAGATGAACATCCAACCATTTAGAAACTTTAAGCAAATTATATTCTCATGCCAATGCTTCACCAACATAACTCCTATAACACTTCTGTGAAGCACCTAAGGTAAGAAGTACCTAAAATTCTTCATTGAGAGCAACAAATACCACCAAAAGAAGCTTAACAATGATGGTTATGGATGCTTAGGACAATACCTCTTTCATGCAGAATATCTGCTGAATCTGACTCAAACTCTAATGCTCGAGTTAAATCAACAATAGCCTGTGAATTGCAAAGAAGACATCATTTTCTGACAAAAAAAAATTTATGACCCAGATGATACCACTTCTAAGCAACTTTTATTATTAAAAAAACTTATAATTTTTATGCAATAGCTGAAAATAGGATATTTTACAAACAATGATAGCCTTCTCTTACCAGATCTCATACCAAAAACATATCTTAAAGCATAAGCTCAAGAATAGTATGGTGCATTCTAGTAATAAACAGATAACCTACCTCAGCTGATTCCCCTAGAGCAGCCCGTGCCTGCCCTCTTCGCTTCCATGCCTCACCAGCTAATGGGTTTGATTCAATTGCCTAAATAGAATAGCCATGAATCAAACACTTAACATGCAATATAAGGAGAAAAAGTAATTGAAGGGATAAAGCATACCTTTGAAAAATCAGCAATAGCAGCCTCCAGCTCACGTTTAAATGCGTATGCAGTTCCTCTCCCTATTAATGCTTCGGGATAAGTAGGATCTTCCCTCAGTATCTAAATATAACATTAGTAAAATAAGGAAGCTTGGTGATTGTGGATAATAGCAAGATCTTAATCTTCAAGTGCCCCATACTTAAAGATACATACTTATATATACACATTATACATACATATCTATACATGTATATAAAATTTGGAAGAAAGTGAAAGAATCAAAGAAAAAGACCACTAAGCTTTGTTCTGTCTTATCTAATTTCAGATATAGCAAGAAGCATTGCACAGAAGCTAGAGGAAACCCATATACCTGATCAAATAGAGAGATGGCATGGGCATATTTACCCTCATTAACCTGCACATAATATGTTCACACTCTTAAACAAGATAAATACTTGAAGAAGGCCATGATGATGCTAAAGTTTTCAGATATTACCTGCGCTATTCCCCTAGACAGTCGAAAATCAACACTTATTGACTTGTTTTTTGACAAACGAGCAACAGAGAATTTTTTCCTTGTCTTATCTCCATCCCTTCTCCCATTTTGCAAACTTATTTCCTCTACTGAGGTATTTGAACTTTCAGCTCTACAACTTGAGTTACTTTCAGTGGTAGTTGATTCACTGTGGGTAAAAGAATTCTCATCTGATTTGATCTCGTAATCTGGTTCCTCAGAAACTTTAATACTCCCATTTATGTGGCAGTTCTGCTCCGTTTTACGATTGATTTGGTTGCACATTTTGGGATTGCAACCTGCCATGTCTGACATACCATTCGATTCATCAGCATGATTATCTGTAAACTTGCCTTTATTCCAGAAAGCTTCACTTGAATTATCTTTCCCTTGGACTACCAACTCCTGTAGAGAAACGGATGAGGAAGAGTTCTCCACACCATCATTGCAAGTACTAGTTTTATCTTGTATCTCAATATTCAAAAGCTCTTCCAATTCCAGTAATTGCTTTAAATCTGCAGACTGATTAAGAGTATATTCATGCCCTTTCTGCCAAACTGCAAAGGCATCTGCCTTCTTTCCTAGAGCAGAAAGTGCTCGGCCTACAATGAAAAATTAAAAAATTTAAGTTGATTCATTATTATTTTAAAGATATTCTATTTAATCATACAAGAAAATCTTATAAAAACATGGTGGCCTAATAGGTCCAACAAATTCCAGTCACCCAAAAAACTTCAAGATTTGAAATCAACAGAGGCAAAGGACTATCGCAAATACTAATAATGTTAGCCATCTCAATAACAGAAAACATGGATGGAGCATTTGATAGGGGCAACAAATTGCAGTCACCCCAAAAACTTCAAGGTTTGAAATCAACAGATGCAAAGGTCCCAAATAATAATAATGTTAGCCATCTCAATAACAGAATACTGGATGGAGCACTTATCAAAAAGATTAGCAACAGCAACCGTGAGAGCATCACCTCCTTATTAAACTGATTGCCTGCAGACATATAAACCACCCTAAAAAATCCATGTGCTAGTCAAGAATGGCTCGTACTGTGTAAGTAACTGCTGTGAATGATCTCATCCGCTATGAGTGGGTGCTTGTAAATACCTACTACTAGATTTTATACACGCAAGGCTAAAATGGGAGTTGAGAAGGAGGCTGTTGCACTGAAAACAGCTAGATGCCAGGTAGACATGCCAGCTAAGCACCAACAGACTTTGTAATTTCTAGATTGAGAGTATTGTTAGGAGTTTGTAAGCTCTGGTGAAAGCTTTCATAGCTGGAAGCTGCATAAAATTTTTTTATTTGGGTAACTAAAAGATCATATTAATAATATGTATGCAATATATACATCAAAAAAGTGTCAGCTGTGCAAAATTCTCTTGATCTAATAAATAAAAGCGCTCATATTTTCCCTAAACACAACATTAGCTTTAAAAAATGCTGCATTGTTTTGCATCCAAATCATCATTATTCAAGAATTACCACAATGCAACTTCCTCAGTTCTCACCTCCAAGACTGATGGATCTATTGACATTATGGATGTCTAATCAATTACTTAGTGGGCAACAACCATAAACTAGTAAGCCAAGCATTGCAAACCAGTAGTAAAAGTTATTTCTATGCAATCTCAAAATCCCAAAATGCTTCCTGATGTAACACAAATTATTGTTCTAATTGCCAGCTGGAATTTTTCCCAGCTGGATAGGTTCCACAAAAAGAACCCTTTTCTCTTTTTATTATGTCATAGAAAGAGAAGCTATGGTATACCAAACACAATACACATTGTTAGGGTTCTTATTAGCTTCTAGCCAACCATTCTGCAGCAAGAAATGGCAGGTCTAAACATTCTTCTTTCAACTGGCCCAATATAGGAAATAGAAACCATATTCTTTCGGCACGTCACAATCTACATGTGAATGGTAAGGACAAACTGCAAAGCTCAAATGCATCATGTTGAAGCAACTTGACAACTAAAATCAATTAGTTAAGCAGTGAATTGGTCCCAATTGGGACAGCCAATAACCTAAATCGAAAGTTGTCTTAGGTGTTAACAGATTCATCTTGACCACTATGTAATTTTCCAAAGATGCATAAAGATAATGAATGATTGTATAATCTTTTGAGCTTTAGGGAGATAAATAGCGGTTTTAAGAGAGTTTTGGGGAGGCAAAATCACATTTTTCCAGCTTGGAAAGCATATACAATAATTATAGAGTTGTATCTCAATTTGCTACAAAGATATTCTAGGGATATAGGATATACAAAAGATATCTGAAGATTCCAACAAAGTCATTTAGCACAAAATTATGGGAAATCCAGCAGAAACTTAAAAAATAAAATAAAATAAAATAAAAATCCACTTTGTCAATTGAAATAATGTCATGAACAAGAGTAAAAAGCAGGCAGTTTCAATAAATCACTTCTAAGAAATGGTTACGGGCTTCCAGCAGAGATAAAGTATTGTTTAAGCAACTGACTACCAGCAATATGGTTAGCTGAAATTGATGTCAACAGGCAATCATAAGGTAACTCAAATGAGAGGATATATACACATGCACATATAGATATATATATATGTGTGTGTGTGTGTGTGTGTGTGTGTGTACATATATACATACAAGGAAAGCTTGGACCAAATTTTTCAAGTACTTTGAGAAGATAAACTTCTAGCACAATATGCTCTGTGGTGGTATTAGTTTAAAAGATCAAAGCAACCAACTCTTTTGTTTGCCAAGGGGCAAAAATTCCCCATGATTGACATCCTTGGAGCTGTTAAGAGTCTTATAGCTAAAATCCTACTTGTATCAAAAATGTAATTTATTGAGTGTTGCCTTTGTAGGAGCAATTTTGTAACACCTAGAACACCATAACAGTTCAGAAGAAAAACAAAAAGACATCAGAGAAATCATTCTTATGCATTGGATGGAAATGAGAGGAAATGGAAGGAAATGGGGAAAATAGTTTATGTTTGGCAACTTTAAAAAAGTCAAAGTAGGAGTAAGTAGAAGAAAATAAAATCATTTTTAATCTAGAGCCCATTTCGAAAATTGGAAGAAAATGATTGTAAATTGTTGAAAATAAGACCAATTAGAAAACCATCTTTAATAACAATTATTATTAAAATAAGATGGAGTGGTTTTGCCAAATACATACTTCATTTCTCTTCATTCTGTTACAATTCGTTTCGTGAATTATGACGTGTTTCTACTCATATGTTTTCCATCAACATAAATGGTGAATTTATTGGATACTTCCAAGCATCCAAAGGCCTAAGGTAAGGAAACCCATTTCTCCTTACTTGTTCGTTCTTGATATGGAAGTTATTTCTAAAATTTTAAAGGAGAAAGGATAGATGGAGGACTTCCAGTTTCATTAGACATGCAAGAATTGAAACTTTCACTCCTTTGCTTTGCTAATGACATACTCACCTTTGCTAAAGGTGATCCTTGTAGCAAAGGTGATCCTTGTACAATTAAGCACATAAAGGATGGTCTCATGGAGTTTCATAATCTTTTGGGCTTGAAAGCAAATCCAAGGAAAAGTCATATTTTCATCAATGGAGTGGATTATAGAGGAAGAGAGTAGATTGTAAGCATGCTTGGTTTTGAAGTGGGTACCCCTCCAACCTACTACCTTGGAGTCCATTTCTCTTCTTTAAGTATCTCCAAATTGGATTGTAGGACTTGGTGGCAAAATACACAGCTTGTATTAACCACTGGACTAGCAAGTCACTTTCATATGCAAGACAACTACAGCTTGTCTACAGCATTCTTTTTTCCTTGCAAGTATACTAGTTTACTATCTTTGTACTGCCAATGCATGTCCTTAATCAAATCAAAACCAAATTGAAAGATCTCTTTTAGAATGGTAATGAAGAATGTAAGGTAAAGGCAAAAATTAAATGGAAGGACATCTGCAAACCAAAGAAGGAAGGTAACTTAAGGAGTTCTAGATATCAAACTTTGGAATAAGGTTGCATAGCTTAAGCACATATGGACTTTATGTATGGAGAAAGGATCCTCGTCGTGGCTAAGTTGGTGTAAATCCAGGGGCAGAAACTTCTAGCATGTTAAAATCCCAAATGATGCCTCTTGGGGATAAACAAAGATCCTACAAGCTAGATCCCTTGCCGATCATTTGTTAATATGGAAAATAGGGATGGATCCTCAATATCTTTTTGGTTTGACGATTGGCATCCCCTAGGACTCCCGATTGAATGGATAGGGGAGTAAGCAAGTATTTCTTTAGGTTGTCCTAACGACTCTCTTCTATGTAACTTTATCAATGGAAATGAATTGAATTGGCCAAGTAGAGAAAGATGGCAGCTGATCATTAATGGTTTAGGAAGTCTAAAATCTATCACAAATGCTTGAAATCAGCTTGTATGGAAATCAGCTCTGTCCAAAAGCCTCACTATCAAAAATGCCTATATTTTGGCTGTGGATAGTAAGCCTATGGTTGAATGGCATTCACTGGTATGGCATAAGCTATTCCACCAAGACATGCACTGATTTATGGCTTATTGTACAGAAAAAACTGCTCACTATGAACAAGTTGCTCTCTTGGAGTATCATTGCCAACAACAGTTGCTATTTATGTCAAAATGGAGAATGTCATGATCACAAGTGTTCTTGGAATGTTCCTATGTAATAAACTTATGGATAAGAATTGAATATGCTACTATCTAAAGGGCACATAGGCCATCAGGTACTTCATATGCCTCTCACACCTTCTGGTTACATATGTAGTTAGTTCCATGATTGTGCAGGTTTTGTTGTGTGATCTCATTTGTACATCTCCCGTATACATTTTGGAATCCCCCTCCCCCGCACAACCCCACCCCCCCAAAAAAAAGGAAGAAGGAAATATCTCTCAACTTACTTCATATATCCCCACAAAAAATGTAGAAACCATACTTCTTTCCTTGTGCACCATATATCTTTTATTTCTGCTCATCTATCTTTTTTCTTGTAGTTGCTAAACATAGTACTAGTTAAAGCATATTCAAAGCATGAACACATTATGAGGGCCTAGTTTTTGCTACTTTTTCATTTGAAAGTCTATATACTGATTTCTTTCAAATTCAAGTCTCAGTTTCCAAAGATGAGCCAGAAAAGGAGTCTTTGTATATCTTCCTTAGAAGGATGCTAGAGTTACTAATGTGTCAGATAAGATTAGTTAGTTGTGATGTCAAAGTAACTCAATATCTAAGTAGGAGGTGAGAAGTATAATGTCTATATTTTAGGAAGATCCATTGTCATAGGAAAATGAATGTTATCTTGTTATTTATTTTCATATTTAAGCATTTCAGGAGGTATTATTAGAATTATAGTTTTCTTATATTTAGGGATATTAAGGACTGTGAAGCTTGTTAATTAAGTGGTTTTACAATATCAATGAACATGCAAGAGGAAACTATTCTCAGCTAGTCTAAAGCAGTATTAAGACTTAAAAGTAGTCAGTAGTTCAAGAGATCGGCCAATTCTTGCTTAGCAAGCTCCTAACATAATTCCAGGTGTTTTTCCAAGAGCCAACACAAGCAAATCAATCCTTAAAGGCGAATTTCTTAACCATCGACCATCTACAAGATCCTTTACCTGAGTCCACAATAGCCTACATCATCTCTTAATCTCTATTCAATTGACCACTGAACAGACTTCAATCGACATCAAAAAAGACTCAAAAAATTCAATCAAGACTTGCAAGTTTAACTTTAGAAACTCTCATGATAACTAAATTCCGTTCATGTTCTCTCATTACTTTACTTGACATTCACAATTGCTTATAGAATTGCTACAATATACAATTTCTGGCAAAAGACACCACAGATCATAGCAAACTCCAAAACTACAGTATAGAGTAATTATCTGATCCAAGGAATGTCTGTTAACTCACCTATCCATTTCTTTCCTTTACCTCTAGCTTATCACATATCTATAGTCTAATTATAATTCAACTCAAATCAGTACATGTATACACTTATTCGACTATTAAGAACATCCATAAAATTCTCCCAACAGCCTATATTAAAGCAACAAAAGAAACGAAGAATGGATCAAAAAAGGAAAAAAAAAAAAAAACCTTTGAGAATATAAGCTTGAAGCAATGAAGGCTCAATCTGAAGAGCCTTATCACAGTCCTTAACCACATGCTTATGTAGATCCAATTGACTATAGCAAAAGGCTCTGTTACTGCAACAAACGACAGTCAAACACCTCAATTTTCAGTAAATCTATCGATTTGAGGCAATCGAAGAGGACACGGAAATGGAGAATGGAATGGAATCGATTGATAGTTACCAGATGTCTTGAACCGAGCAGGACTTGGTGAGGAGTGAGTCGAGCACTCGGATTGCTTTGGACCAGTCGCGAGAGCTGCACAGCTTAGCGAGTTCGACTCGCTCAGGTATCGGCGAGGTCATGGGTGAGTGAGCGGATCTATTGGAGTGAGTCGCGGAGTTAAGGGATTGTGTTCCCTTTCTTGCCGTCAAGGGCTTCGCAGAAAGTGGGAGGAGAGAGAGAAATGGAGGATGGACATCTGGGGTAAACTGGAAATGAAGGAAAGAAAAAGAACTTGAAAATGTAAAATGAAAAATTATTAGCTTATTTCATTTCTTTTTATTACAGCGATGGCATGTCAGAAAATCAAATTCTATGAAGTGATCACAGATGGAGTCAGTTATGGCCTTGTGGGCCGAGTAAAATACATGAATTGGACTTGGGTTTTACAAGCTTTCTTCTAATGTTTATGGACTGGCCTCTTATAGTAATCATATCAGCAAATTTTAATTGGTATTACAACCTTTTTTCTTACTTTTAATTATTTTTGGTATTTTTTATTATTTTTATTATATTATATAATTAAATATATCTCATAGTTTTATTATATTATGCAGCAAAAATATTTAATATTACCATTTTAATAAATTAATTATGTTGGACCAATTTGATGCTAACACATTTATGAACAAATTGAAAACTTAATATATTTGGTAGAAGTTCTATTTTTGTAAAAATTTAAATATGTCAAGGAGTTGAATAAAATAAAAAGTGTAAAATATATTTAATTATGTAATATGATAAAAATATTAAAAAATAAAAAAAATGAATGACTCAAATAAAAATGTAGATAAACTTTAAGAACTAAATATATTGTTTTCCAAAAAAAAAAAAATTGCCAAATTCTAATTGACCTTAATTAGTTTAAAATATGATTTCAACTAAGTAGCCTTGTATATTTAAATTTTTGAAATGGAATATTAAAGTATTATGATAAACTAAAATAATAAAACTAACTCACTCGTTAGTAAAATTTTCAAAGATTTTGGAAAAAAGAAAGAAAGAAGGGGAAGAGCTTAGAATTTAATTAAATAAACAAGAAGGGTAATAAATAAAATGAAAAATAATAAATATATATTTTATGTAATAAAACAAAACAATAATAATAACAAAGTATATTGAATTAATAAGGGCTATAAAAGTTGCAATAGAAGCTCTTACTTATAAAGAATACTAACTCTAAGTAACTAAGTATAATAAAATGAGATAGAAAACTTCCTTAGTAAGCCAATGAACCTAGTTTATTGTAAAATAAGAAGTTTTTGCTGCTAATTGTAGAATGAAAACCATCAACCACTCATGGTTTTAAGGAATATAAGTGCCACTTAACATAAGAAACCTAAAGTACCTTACACATATCATATATGCACCTAGTTACTCTACTAACCTACAAGCTATAAATACCCCTCTCCTTAACAATTTTAGACTCTTTAGATACTTTAAAAAGTAAGTAAAAATCGTGAGATTTATTTTGGATTTTTGGTGAATTTTTAGAAAATTAACAAAAATCAAATAATGATTTACAAAGTTAAGGCTCCCAAACTTAAGTATGACCTAACCATAAGGAGCCACCAACACTAAGACCCCCAAGCTATGCCCTCCTTGAATGACAAACACCCTCCAACCATCGATGGTTAGAGCTTTTGCCAATAGTGAGTCCATTTTTTAGCCCTTTTTTTAAAAATTCATAAAAATTATTAAATTTTGTTTAAAAATTCTAGAAAATTTCATTTTGATGTTATTTTGAGTATACTTTCATGTGAAATTGTTATTTTTGTAAAATTCATTCATCTACTATATCACTCTTAAGAAATGAGATATTTAGAACCAAATTTCACTTTAATTTTTAACTTAAATGATGTAGTTTGTATACCAAAATTTTTTTATAAACACCATATATCATGTATAAAATTGCTATGTAAAAAGTTTCATCAAAACTTATTTTTTTATTTGGATTAATTTTTCACTTATAAAAAACCAATAAGTTAGATATTACAAGAAATTTACTATTTTTTAACATATTTCATTTAAATCTAACCATTAAACATTATTTAAGTAAATAATTGTTATATGCAACATGTTGATCTTAATTCTAAAGGAAAATGTTAAACATATAAAAAAAAAGGGCATTTCAAAGCTAGATTTAGTAATTTTTACTTAAAATTACAAGTGTTAATTTTTGTTAAGTAAGTTAGCTATTTTTGGTCTTAAAAAATCCAAATAATCAATAGTAAATATAGTGTATAAGTTGTTGTACATGCTTAGTTTTTGTTACAAAACTATATTTTCCAACTAAATTTATGAAATTTAAGTGTTTAGGTTAACTAGATAAAGAAATCGCCCCATTTAGTGAAGTTTGAGATCATGTGAGCTTATGTAGAAAGTTTCCCGGACCTTACAAGTAATTAGGATTGAAGTTGTGATATCATTAAATCTAATTAAAGTAAAAGGAAGTGTGAATTATGGAGTGTTAGTGATTTGAAGTAAATTTGGCAATTGTAGAAAGTTTTGTAGAAATTTTCTTGACTAAACCAACCTTAAACCATCATGGAAGAAACTTCAGTAAAAGATTTCCTAAAGAAAAGCTATGCCCAAAACCTCAATAAAAGCTTCAGTAAAGGGTTTACTAAAGTATAACTAAACCTTAAGTTATTGTAAAAAGACATGTAAAAGATCACCTAGGAATAAAGTATAAATGAAGATTCTCTTGTAAAAGAATAAGTAGAAAGTACAAAGACCTTAGGATTCTCTTGTAAAAGATATCAAGTGTCACGCCTCGAAACGGTATAGTCGTAACAGTCTCGTCGTATAAACCATTTTAAAATTGAAACTAACATTTCAATTGCTAACTTAAACTTGATTAACATAAGACCTTAATGACTAATCTATCTTGAAGTAAATAATTTACAAATTAAATATATTATTTATCTATAAAAATATAAAAAATATCTTAAGTAATGCTAACAAAATTCAGTATCCTAATCTTACTTCACTTAAAAAATATGTATATTAATATTAAGAGATTTAAAGATAAGACCCAAACTTCGAGAGTGTGACTAATCCTTCAATTTTATATCCTTACTCCTTATAATCTAGCAGTTGCTAGTTTCAAGGTAATTAATAAGCCGCTTCGTAACTAATACCTGCAGCAACATTTATAGGGATGTGAGCAACCAACCACTTAGTAAGTTGGGACAAAAACTTAAAACTATACATAAAGCACAAATAAGGTTTCCAATCAAATTAGTTAGATGACATTCATGTACAAGAAAATACCATCATACGATATTATCTGGTCTATTGCAAGATTAGAGAAATTACACTCGCTTTAATCTAAGTTAAAGAGTGTATGGCACATTTCAACAACTCACAACCAAACCCAGACTTGTGCAAAGGAGATACCACTATTCCTGCGACCACCTTCAAACCATTGACTTTACCGTTACCACAACCTCCTCTCTTATCACTTAGTTTAACTAAAAATGAAGAAGGGATCAATTATGTTATCTATCCCTTTTAAAGATGTTAGTATTTGGTTGGATAACCCTAAACATTTCCTCTAATGGGTTGCTAAGAAAGTCCATTTTAAACTTACAAGTCATATATTTAGTTAGATCCAATTTAAGGTATTCAATCATTCACATAAATTTCAATACAAAATATCAAATCAAAATCATTCCATTAAACCCAGAAACACGCATGGATATGCATGAGCACAATCAACTATCTAATAAACACAAATAAGTATAATCTCAAACTTCTAGGTACTATAAAATGGTCATCCAAAATACAATAACGTATTGATCCCAACTTATATGGACTTCTTACTTACTCACTTAAGGTGCGACTCATACAGGCCATCGCCGATAATCCCTATAATATAAATGTTATTTTAGTTCTCATATTACTATCATAAATGGGTTTTATTCTATAATTTAAATTATTATCTTTAGTTTAGTGCCTTCTTATATTTAGTTATTTTAGTTTATGTCTCTTTGGGTTACTTGTCTTGTTTGGTTAAGTTCTAACTTTGCTTCTTTTGCCGATTTTGATTTAACCTCTGAATCAAGTTCTAGTTTACTTTTTGATTACCCTTTTGTTTGTAAGCTTTTTAATGTCTTTTAACTTTTTTCTTACTATTTATTTAAGGGGTATAATCTTTGGTTTAGATTTTTTACTTACTCTCTAATTTACTTCTATTAGCTCTAATTTTGATTTTGCTTTTGAATTGGATTCTGATATGAAATTATCCGCATTTTATCGTAATCACTCATACGTATGTGTATATATACATGTAAGCTTTAAATCATTAGTTTTTAGTGTAAAATTATAATTTTACTCAATATTAAAGTTATATATCTCCTACAACTAAGCTAGTCCTAAATTAATTTCTGATTCAATTTTCTAAATCAAGTTTTGTTTTAGCTTATAATTACTGTTTATATTTGTAAACCCTAGAAATTCCTCCCGAACTAATATGTGAAATTCATCTAACTATACTTAGGTATCCTAAATTTTTGTTTTAGCTCCCAACTGGTATTTTGATCCATACGATACACTATACTTTTAATTTAACTACCGAATTAGCTCTTAATGTAAGAATAACCTACATTTTTCATATAATTTCGTAAATTCACACTCTAAATCAGATTTATATCATATTTCTAATATTATAATATCATAAATTTTTACCTAATATTTTCTATTCATTTAATTCCTATATACACATTTTATGTATTATTATATATTATATACTTATATCACCTATCTAACACTTCTAACATTACATATATCATTCTTCATCATCCAATAATATATCAAAATATCTAATCATATACTAAATCAGAATTTATACCGTTTTAGCTTTTACATATTTACTACATAATACTTACATTTAACAAGTCAAATATCACCAATATCATATTATATTAGAAATTAACATCCTAAAACTCCTAATTATATGCTAAATCAGTAGTAAAATCAAATTAACATTAAATTACCAAATTAAGCCCACAAATTACCTCTTATGTATGATTTTGGGGCCTAAAAATTAAGTAAAATTTTAGAAAATAAATTTTCAAAAAAAAAAATTTTCATAACACTGTTATATATATCCTAAATAATCTATACAAAAATTTTGAGGTCAAAACTATATAATTAAGGTTATTTAAATTGAAATTGAAAACTAGCTTAGGTATAATAATTTTTTAAGAGTAGTATATCCTGAAGATTAATTTTATCAAATTGATATTTTTACTTAAATCTACATACAAAAATATTTTACAATACCAAATTTCATAATTTCCCGTGCATATTTGATATTTTTTCTAAATTAAACAAATTTAAAAGGAAAATCAAAACTAGTCAATTGAAGGGCTTTCAGCCACCAACAATGGCTCCACCCTTGTCATTACCACCAAGCGATGGATTTTCTATCATGTGGTGGTGCTCACCTCTCCCCAAGTGGTCATTGGATGTATGTTCACCTTATAAGACCTAAATGTACACTATTTTGTCTTCTTCTTTTTTTTTTTGTAAAAATACCATCTCCTCTCTTCTTAAGCTCTATCAATTTTTTTCTGGTTTCCAACTAACCAAAATGAAGTTTGATGTATGTTTGCTAAATTTATAGTAGGGTTTGGAATTTTTCTTGCATTTTTTTTCTTACTAAGTATTCATTATCTCTTCCTTTTTTACTTTTTATTTGGCTTATTTTTATTAGTTGCTTCTTTCTTTTAAATCACAACATGTTATGCCTCTATTTTGGACTTTTCTTCACTCTTCTATATTTTTATTTAATTTTTTTATGAATTTTATTTAATTAATTAGTATTATTTTAGTATATTTTAAGTAATTTTACGTATTTTTACTCATACGTAAATACATATATGGTACAAATAAATAATCATAAATATTATTTANTCCTTTTATAAGTCCTAAATGCATACTATTTTCTTTTTTTTTTTATAAAAATACCCTCTCTTCTCTTCTTAAGCTCTCTCGATTTTTTTTTTTTTTTTTGGTTTCCTACTGATCAAAATGAAGTTTAATGTATGTTTGTTGAATTTATAGTAAGGTTTGGAATTTTTCTTCCATTTTTTCTTGCCAAGTGTCCCTTATCTCTTTTTTTTTTTTTTTTTACTTTCTATTTGGCCTATTTTTATTGGTTGATATTCCTTCTTTTATTTTTAGCATGATACACCACTTTTCTGGACATTTCCACACTTCCCATGAATTTTTAAGTATTTTAAGTAATTTTGCATATTTTTACTTATATGTAAATACATATATGATATAAATAAATACTCCTAAACATTATTCAAGTTATTTTATGATTTTTAGTGTGCATATAATTTATCTTTATCAATTTATTAATTATCAAAACTCGTTTTACATATTTTCGATAAATAATGGGTAATATACATATAACTCAATATTATAATATTTAATTATTTATTTTTCCTAAGTCCAAACTCACAAGATTATTTTTACTAATATTCTCAGCTTTGTTGTAAAATTTGGACTCGATTGAACAACTTACTCAATTACTCTAAATTTTATATATCAAACCTTAAACACTTAATTGCGGGGATTACACCAAGATCTTAGAATTCTCTTGTTGAAAGTTGAATAGAAGGTACCACAACCTTAAGATTTTCTTATAGAAGGTACTAAGATCCTAGGATACTCTTGTAAAAGGTTAGGTAGAAGGTTTCTTTTAA
Source organism: Lumnitzera littorea (assembly GCA_024138015.1). Classification (NCBI taxonomy): domain Eukaryota; kingdom Viridiplantae; phylum Streptophyta; class Magnoliopsida; order Myrtales; family Combretaceae; genus Lumnitzera; species Lumnitzera littorea. Next base: position 81,414,802 of record JAMXBB010000009.1, read on the forward strand.
CCTATAAAAAGAAATAAAAACTTAATACTCATAACAAACATCTAATTAACATTAAAAGAATGTCAAGACTAATTGAATGTATAATGTGTAAGCTACTTTTATACTGAATTATATAATACTGAAATATGATTTGTAATATAAGGGGTACTAAAAAAGTATGAGCTAACATCTCAGAACCATAAGAGCAATAATAAATTTAAGTAAGTAGGATCGATGCTTGATAGCATGTTGGAGTATTATGTCATAAGTACTTGGAGGTTGAAGTGTATGTTGTTTATGCTTATAGAGTAGTTGTTTGCGCATGTGCAACGTATGTGATTAGAATCTATTATGCTAATATGGTAACTCTACTACTTGTGTTAATTACCTTGCGATGTTTTGTCTCGTATCTGAATTTCTGAAAATGTTTGATTTCCTTATAAATGGACTAACTTAAACTTGAGATAAATCTTAACCTGACATACATTGCAACCTACTAAGGGAATGATTAGAATTATCCAACTAAACATTGACCTTTCGACAAGGTAGTTGAAATTAGCCTTCCCGCCACCCTTAAGGCAAAACTAAGTGATGGGAAAAGAAGTTAGAGGCATTGATTCAAAGAGATATCAAGAGCAGTAAGCTCCATTACATAAGCTAGGGTTTCATTGAGATCTACTTAGGGGAAAGCCTCCATTGCATAAAACTCCTCAACTAGGGTTGATTGCATTGCATATAACTAAATGATCGATAACCCTGGTTACTGTTGTATCATGTACACTACTATCACTGTCCCATTTTACTGAGTGGTTGTTTACTTACATCCCCATAAATTATTTTTGTAGGTACCCTATAGATATGTAGCGCTATTTTATCTACAAGTTAGTTGTAGTTTGGAGGGTAGGAGTGTGAAGGAATGAAGACGGATCTGGATCTTTTTTCTTCTTTTTTATATCTTTCTTTTAGGCTGAATCTATTAGGCCACTCAAGCAACCCAAAGAGATTCCTAACTTAGGCTTTACTTATCTATTTTGAACTACTTATATATGTATGAAGTAAACAACTTTTTGTAAATAATTGATTATGCTACTCTTGATGTAAGCTACTTGTGTAAATATTTTCTGTATAAATGACTTAACGACTCTTACTAAAATATAACTATTACGTCCAAATTGTAATGAGTTGGACTTTTTTGAACCGTTTGGTCATATACGTCTTGTGTGAACCCGTCTATAATAGTGGCTAACCTTTGTCCTAAGTTAGTTTACATGGCAAAACTATCCTGACTCTATTGTTCTAAGGCGTCATAATTTTGTTCAAGAGAATTCATACTTCAACATTTGAAGTTGAGCTATGTTGTCCCAAATTAACACTTTGGATAGTGGAAAGAACTACTTAAATGTCAAGAAATATTGAGACATTACTTGTATTTAAAGGTAATTAATAAGGAAGTTGCTCCACTCTCTGATAGTAAAAGAGATGTTAGAGTATTTCTGATGCTTAAAGATGCATGACAAAGGGATTACTCCACTTCTTAATAGAAAAATATCAAGGGATGTCATAGATTATTTGGATTTAGCGAGCATATTAAGGGGATTGCTCTATTACTTAACTAAAAAAAAAAAGAAGAAAAAACCACACACACTCACAATAATAAGATTCCAAAGACTACTTAGTGTAAGATGTCAGGAAACTAGGCATGGTGCTACTTATCAAGGGGACTATTCTTATCATCCTTGAGATGAGGGTATGGTCGCTCAACTTCATATTTCTACTATTGATAGAAATATGTTAAGACTCAGATACCTTCTAAAATTTTCAACATTTAGATAATCTCCAAATTTGTTCAACAAAAAAAAAAGAAAGATAATCTTCGAAATTACATAGATTATAAATATTGCATGGATTATATAAGCCCTCAGAGATTATATTAATTACATAAATTATCATAACAACAATAGGTCTCGACTTGTCTATTAACTGCTAGACAAATTAAACATAAACTATAAAAATTATTTCAAATAAGTCTCGATAATCTAACTTTGTTTCATGTTACCGTAACCTCCAATGTTATGTTTAGTACACAGTAATGAACTAAAATGGAATTATAAGTCTAGGTCTTATTCCCTTCATTACATTTAGATGCACTTTAAAAGCTAAAACCAATGATTGCTATTTAGCGATTTTAGCTATAAAAGGAATTTTAATTCTAACTTTAAAAAGCCAAAATCACTATTTTATTTTAGCTTATTCCATTTCATTCAATTGCACTTCATTCTATTCATTTTCATTACAATCCATTCTTGCATATTAAATGCGACCTAATAGACTCATATGGAGTCTATCCTCCATATCAAGAGAATAGGAGTATAGTACATGTTGATGGCTTATTCTTACTATAAGCATCTCAATCCTTGAGTTTGGCCCACATGTGCATCTTGGCCCTTAAAGGAGAAGATAAAAAGGGGATAGTGGCACATGGAAATAAAAAGGTCACCTAACTCTACTCTTGTAGGGATTTGCTGCCTACAGAGCTAATACCTATAAGGGCATAGGTGGTAGGAGTTCGCTAATTGTAGCCCATTTATTCTCCCTATTTAAATTTATAAACATCTTTACATACAACAAGTTTGGAAGAACTTAAACCCCTCACTCTCTCATTTTCTTCTCCAAAAGTTGGTTTTATTGTTCTCCCTTGATTGATATGAGCGTCAAAGTAACCGCATAAGAGCAACCTCTTATACCTTAACTTACCTCATGTACACTCTTTGTACAGGTCTCCTTAACTCTATTAACTAAGCAAGCCCATTGAACCAGGCCTAAATGATAGAAATCAAAGGCTACCCACCTGTACCCAAGCTCATAGGTTAGTTACATTAGTCTATTAAGCTCCCTCTCATTAGTATACAACCATAGAAGTAAATTTTCTCCTAAAGTCCAACCTACTAGACTATCTAAGCTCTAACCAGCACTTCATTATCTCTCTAGTGGAGAATTCTTAAAGTCAAATGCATTTTAGTTTGTATAATGCTCTAAGTACATTCATGAAGCTAATGAACCATATCATCTATGACCTTATTAGGAAGTTTATGGTTGTCTACATTGACAACATACTTGTTTACAGTACTAACCTAGAAAGCCATTGCGATCACTTGTAGGTTATCTTCACCATGCTTCGAACTTAGTAGTTGTTTGGGCATTTAAATAAGTGCAAGTTTTGCCGTCCTAGGTGTTCTTTCTAGGCTTTATAGCAAGTAGAGGGTAAGTCTAAGTTGATCAAGAGAAAGTTCGAGCTATCAGTGAATGACTTGTACCAAGCTGTTTCACAAACACCTAAAGCTTCTACAAAATGCCTTCATTCTATTGTCATTTCATCAAACTTCATTACCATAGGGTTCTTTTGACTAAGTTGTTTAACAAGAATGTAAAGTTCAAGTGGAGAAAAAAAAAGAACAAAGAAGTTTTGACAAGGTAAAGGAGAATTTGACTTTTAGTTAAGAATGATGAGAGATAAGAGATGTCCACACGATTCTTGAAAGATATTGTAAATGTAAAAAGGCTAAGGGTTGAGTAGAGTAAGGCTAGTATTTGACATTACTTGTCTTTACCAAATTGTGGTCCAAGTTATGCATGGACTTCATCCTTAGTTTATTGAGGACTTCCTATGGGAAATATTCTGTCATGGTTGTTATGGATAGATTCAACAAGATGGCCCACTTCATACCCTTCAACATAACTAATGACGCTTCAGTTATCCCTTTTCTTGCAGGAGGTCATGAAGTTGTACAAAATGCCTCAAATCATAGTGTTTGATCGAGACTAAAGTTCCTGAGCTACTCTTAGAAGACCTTACGAAGATGCCTCATAGCTAAGCTTCTGTTCAACACTTCATGCCATCTCCAAATGAATAGACAAATCGAGGTCGTCAACCAAACACTAAGCTTATTAACTAGGGTCCCTATGGAAAGGAACCTAGCTAATTAAGACTTGTGCTTACTCATTATTAAGTTTGCCTACAATAAATTGGCTAATATTATAATGGGTAAGTCTGTATCCAAAGTTATATATGGGTTCAACCTCGACCTTCCCTTGGACCAAGTGTCACGCCCCGAACAAGAAGAGTCATAACAGTTCCGCCGTGTAAACTAATCTAAGATAGAAGCTGACCTCACAGCTGCTATCGTAGACGCAGTTTACACAAGGCGCACAACTCAACCAGCTTGAAACGTCTGTTCTGACATCTGTTAATATCCAAACCTGTGGTGGAGCTTTAACAAAATACTTGTTCTATACAATATGTAGTTTAGTACTACAACAGTAATTATACAACATTTCACGTCCAAGGGTAAGGATTACAATCAAAGTCTTTTAAAAACCACAGGTTATACGATTTATATACAATAAGTTAGAAAACTAGTGGGCTCCCAGGGAATTCCCATTTAGTTTTCTTCAAAACTTAAAGACAAAGCAAAAGCTCAGGTTCAGTTAAATTCCTCGTTCCTCACTTTCCCACACAGCAGCACACTAACCTGAGAACGGTGGTACCGGAACATCTTTTATCTTCACTCAGTACCTGCAAAAGAGTCTGTAGGGGTGTGAGCACAACTAGCTCAGTAAGTGGGGCGGAGTCAGAAGAGTACTATACAATCGCAAATAAGGTTAATAATTATGATGAAATGCAATGCAATCACTCAAATGAAAACATTGCACAGTGTTAACCGGTCCACTGTGAGGTTAGAGAAATTTCATCCGCTCCAACCCGGATTGAGGAGTTTCATCGCGACTCAAGTTAAACTAAACCCGGGCTTGTGCAATGGAGAACACCCCCCTCCCAAGACTGCCTTCGAACCACGGCCCCTAACCTTGACGCGACCTCCTCGCCTATCACTTAGTTCGACTAAGGATGGGGAAAGGACCATTTCAGCTATCCTCATCGAAGGAAGTTGGTGTTTGGCTTAACGCTCTTAATCGTTTCCCCTAACGGGTGATTATGCGTGATCAATTACACTTTAGTCGAATAATCATTAGAGATAATCAGGGGTGACCAATAAGTTCACACAATACAGAATCCATGCAAATATGCAGAACAGCACACCAAGGAGTTGAACTCCTGTCACATCAGAGTATCATTCACACACATAGCATGCGCATAATCATCTAGCTACAAACACAACCATAAGTACTCTTGGGTCTCCGGATACTTTTAAAATAGTACCCAAACAGCGGCGAAGCTACCATCCCAACTTACCTGTTCAATTTCTGACTTGAATTGTCAGCCGTCTTTGGAAGGTCCTAATTACACAAAAGGTCTAAATTTAGTTTTCGTAATAATTACGAAAACATTAGGGTTTAATCTAAAATGGATATATATATACATATATATATATATATTATTTCCATAATATACAGTCATGTTATTAAATTATTAATTATTAACATTGTACATCATATTTACTATTACGTATTATATATCGTTTTGATCGTATCGAAACGTACTTTTTATTTATTAATTCACGTTTTGATTCCGGTAGAATTACCGAAATGTGTATATTCTTGAATATGTTATAGATATAAGCTAGTTTGCTTAAGGTTATCCGATTTCAACAAAACTAGTGTTATTGAGTTCGTATAGACTTAACGACACATCTTATGAGTCCTGTTCCTAGAGATGGATTTTAACGGGTAGTTTAAATTTTTAATACAATTATACATAATTATATAAAAACGACCGTATTATGCGAAATTTACAGTTTTAAATTATATTTTATCCAATTTGTCCTTGTATTATAATAATATAAGTATTATTCAATTTTAATACACCTAAAGTACATCCCGATCAGAAAATATTAATAATTGTAATAAAATCTCTATTTAACCCAATTCGACCAGCAATCCTATATATAGGTTTTATTTAAGCATTTTACTCATTTTAGTCTATTAATATTACAAATACACCCCGACTTGTAATTTAAGCTATTTTACTTAATAAATTCGTAGTAAATAGTTCGGATTACCTAATAATTCCCCGAAAATTTCTATGGACTTCTAAAAATATAGGGAATTCAATTATCACTCGGTTTCAAGTTTTCGACCTATTGCCTATATTTTCGTATTGACGATTTTACCCCTAAATTTGATAAATTATCCAATTATAATTCTTTTAGCATCCAATTAATTCCAATCTGACTCAATACCATTATTGTTTATTATAGATCAGTACATGTCCATTTCATCAATTAATTTCATAATTTCCTATTAAATTCATAATTTCAGCCTATTTTCGGACCAATTTCAAGCCTAAAAATTCAATAAATATTAAAATTATTCAAATAAAAATTTGGGCTACGTAGCAATTACCTATATATCATACACATCCTACACAAAAATTTTCAGCTAGAAACAACATCATATAGTATATTTATTTCACTAATATATATTCGGATGAATTACAGATTTCTTAATAAAGTATATTAAATATTACGAATTTTTCAAAAATAAAAATATCACATGAAAGCATGTCTAAAATAACCTAAGTGTAATTTTTTTCATAATTTTCTGGGCGGATTTACTATTTTTTAGAAATTATTGAAAAACAGGGCAGAAATTTGACCTTGGTGTTCTTGGGTGCTCCGGTGGCCGGCGGCGGCTGGGAGGTTGTCGGACGGCTGGCGCGGTGGGTGGACCGTGTGGGGTTGGCTGGGTTTCATAGCAGATCTACTCTAGGTTAGGTTTCCACACTTTCACTAATTTTTCTATTTTTTTTTCTAAATTTGTTTTTTTTTTCTACGATTTTTTCTTGATTTTTCTTTCTGTTGTTTTTTATTCCAGATTGTCAAATGTTATCATCTTGCTGCTGGGGTAATTTTTATACACTTCTTTCACCGCCTAAGGATTTTTCTTTATTTTTTTCTTTTGTTTTTTTCCTATTTAGCTAAGCATGTGGTGTCCTAATTTTATAAATTCTACTTTTGATTCAGCACTTTGCTTTCCCTTCTATCCTGCCACGCCTCCTTCCAGCAATCTCATTGTTATTTAATTAATTTTTCTTTTTCTTTTATTAAATAATTACTTAAATACAAATATTATATGTTAGAATTAATTATTTAATTAATATATAAGTTTATACCCTATGTAAATAACACGTGAAATATATAACTTTACTCATATAATTAAGTTTCTAGCATATCTTTTATTTTTAGGATACATTCTAAGGTTAATTTCATGAATTCAACACAATATATATATAATTACTCAATTTAAAGTTAATTTACGTGTAAAATTTTTATTTGTACCGGGTATACTAAAAAATTACGTGTATTTTTTTTATAGTAAATTATACTACATTATCTCATTTTATAGCTCAATTAGCTTATCTCTAAGTTCTCGTTGCAATCTAAGTTCAATTTTAGGAGTTCTGAACATTTTAGGGCTTTAGTAAATACTCCAATTTCTAAGGGCAAAATTGGGATTTCGGATCATTATTACTAAAATCTAACTTCACTGTAATATCTCGACTAACTTTTTCATTCTAGTTGCAAAGTTTGGGCTCAATTGGATAAGTTACCCTAAAAGCCCTAAATCTGAGCTCGGTTATCCTAAACTCAATTTTGGAAGCTTACACCAAGCCCCCTTGCAAAGCTAGCATGAAGATCAAATTACTGTTAACTGGGCTAAGGCATTGCAGATCATACATTAGAAGGTGATTGAGTACCTAACCCAATAGGAATCAGACTTTAAGTCCCCTTATCCGTACCCAAGCTAGGGGATTAGAGAGCATGATACATTGAATCATCTCCCTTTAATGAAGTCTTGAGAAGTCTTCCTTGTTAGCTGGACCTGAGCTCTTCTATGCCCTTCACCATGCTGCAACTAGAATGTATTGATTTGTCCAACCTAGAGATATATTAGCCGACTCAACTAATAACTCAACCAACTGGACCATTAACTTAGCCATCGAATTTTTGAGCTTCCTATGCTACCCTCCGATCAATTTAGAGGGCTCCAACTTTCCCCCCTCTTAACTTACATTCAGATTATGTAAGATAGATGCCAATACAGTATATCTACAAAGCTCCCTTCAAGCCAACCAATTGTAGGCCTACTTCCAATACCACTCAAGTCCACTATACTTAGTCGCATTCCTACCCTAATGGACAATGACATGTGTTCGTAACTTTTATTCATAGTGAACTATATTGTTATAATATTACTTTTGTCTTTTCTAGTTTTACTCGTTCCCTTTTATACATTACTTAGGATTTTCCTTTAAGGGTGATTTACCTCCTTGTGTAATTGCCACATGTATGGAGATTGCCTTAGAAAGATGGGTATAAAAACCCCATTTTACACAAGCTGCAAATTAAGTTGAATGTTTAACACACTTGCAGTTTGTTCATTTCATTTTCCATTGTTATCCTTAAGTAAGCTTAGCTACTTAGTACAACTCCTAGCACTTATCAATCCCTTTAACAATGATAGCAGCGAGCAATCCGTTTGAGTTAGTTTGTACGTCTATTAAGCTTGGTTACTTGATTCACGTAAGACCTACAGTATGTCATATCCATTGGTTTATTTATTAGTTTGCTAACTTCCCATCTGACTTACACTTGTCTTTTGGTCCATAGCTTGGATCCAACTCATCCTGATATCGCCTACCCTTGTCAATCCCTAATGCATCATACCTTCTTAATATCAAGTGGTTGTGAGTAAGGAGTAGTTGTGTTTATGTCACGTACTATGTTTTATTGTAGTTGTGAAGTTGTGCTATGGATGTTATGGGTATTCTGTGTTATGCATATATGTTTGGTGGTTGGGATTGCTTTATTGTGGCCTTTGTTGTAATGTAGCAAAGTAGGTAGTAGCTACTATAAGTAGTGTAAAGCTATTGAAGTTTAGGGCTATCATGTTGGTTTGGCTTTTGTTGTGAGTTTTTGAGTTGATTATTGCTTTCGGTTTTTATTCTTATGGGTGTTCAAGTAGTGTTAGCGGTTATTGGAGTTGAAATCATCCTTACTGAAATTGATTTATTATACTTTGAATGTGCTAAAGAAATGACTAATCCTGATGTTAAGCGGTTAGAGACAAGGAGAGCAGTGTTCTCTACCATGGAAGGTCGTTTTTGCCTACCCCAAGATCCATCGATGAGAAAATTGATTAGATGGCCACAATAATCACCGAACTGACTCAAGCAATTTGCTAATTGGCTACTAATCGACCTATTGAGGTTGCCCCTAATGTCCCTTAAACTGAACCTGGTGTAGGGATAGAATATATGAAGTGCGACATGAATGCAAGAATTACTTAGCTTGGCATGCTTTAGGTTGAGAAGTTAATGGGAGAACGTATTGAAGAATTGACCTAGAGATGTTGATGAAGAGGATAAGGATGAGTTCTTTGTGGTAGAAGAAAGAGGAGTTCGCGTACCACAATCTACTACTAGTATCAGATGTAAGATCTAAAATTTTACCTAATTGCTTTAAGTGGGTAATTTAGGGCATCAATGAACCTAATACAATTAAGCTAGAAATATATAAGTAGACTTAAAGCATTAGTTGAGGATACCCCATTAACTTAGATATTAAAAAAATAATAAAATAAAAATGATATAGCTAAATTAGTATAATTTAACTATATTACATATTATTTATCATAACCACATATAATAGGCTTCAGTAGTTCGTAAACTTTTAGAGATAAATTATATGTGTAATAAAATTATTATGTAACATAAAATAACATATAGAGTAAATATGTATATATTGTATATAATTTTATATAATAATATATACCCGTAATTAATTAAAGTATCATATTGTTTATATTTTAAGCTAAAATAAGTTAGGAAAATTAATAAAAATCATAATTAAGTTTAGGCAGCTAGATTTAGCTATGTTAGGCATATGGAATTGTATGGGACAAGTGTTAGAGATTAACTTGCAATTTTCCTTTAGTACATAAGGCTAAGTCTTGAGGAGAGAGAAAGAAAAGTTATTTGCATCATCTAAAAAGCTTTTAAAATCTGGAAACACTCTCCAACATTTCATTCAAGCAAGTGAGAATTTAGAAAAAAATTAGGGTAGGTTAAAGTAAGCAAAGAAGAAAATTAGGGAAAAATTGCAAAATTGGTACGTAGTTTAGAGAGTTTGGTGGTTTGTTGATGTAAAGAGGAGTTACACGTCAACTAGCTACACTACCACTAAGATTGGCCAGTGACTAATGGTGTCGACAAGGTAGGAGCCGCCATGGGTGGCTGAAGCTTCATTTTCTGATTAGGTTTGATTTTATATAATTTTTGTAAAAATATTAAACATGCCCAGAAAATTTTGAAAAAAAATTATTCCTACATATTTTTGTGTATAGAATTTAAGAAAAATATCATTTTATACAAATGTAGTAGTTATAATATACGTTCTTAAGAAATTGAAAAAATTGGACAACTTTTTATACTGAAATAAATATGGCTAATGATGCAGTTTCCACTTCAAAAATTTTCTATAAACTATCCTAAACCAATATTGAATTGCTAAGTGAAAGTTTTTTGTAAAACTATTTTCTAAATTTTTATTTGATTTTTAAGCCCTAAATTATGATTAAAATGGTGTTTTTGGTAAAACTGGTGTATTTTTCCTAAGGACCTCACTTGGATTTTGAATTTAGGTGATTAATGGAGTATTTATTATATACTGGAGCTATTGAATTGGGTTTTATAGGAAGGAGTATAGAAAATCAACAATGTACCCTTAAATGTGCAGTTTAATCATATGTAAACTTGAGGAAATGGTGGATGATGATGGGTTATAAGAAGAATTGGGATGCAATAAGGTTACGAAGTACTAATTGAAGTGTTACTTTGGTTATTTTTACTAGATTTTAGGGCATAAGTGAATAAATCAATAAGTTATATGTAAGTTGAACTTAAGTAAAGGATGACTGGGAGGAAGTTGACGGAAAATGTTCTACTAAATATTCACTCAGAAGCTAAGTCAGATGTAAGATTATGAGTGAGTGGTGAAACAAGGAAATCTCAGAGACTAAGTTAAAGGGAATATTGTTAAGAACTCCGAAGTTGCTGGTCTCAAAGGAAAGTTCAAAAGGTAGATTCATTGAAATTATGAAGTTGATTGAAATTAAAAGATAGCTTAGAGGGTCTTCTATTGAGAAATTCAAATTCTTGTATACCCAACAACTCATTCAAAAGGTAACTCAAAGAGGGTATTTGGGGTAACTATCGATAAGGGAATCCTTAGAAGTTTTATCTTAGGGTGCTCATGGAGAAATCTTTGGTATTTACCAAACTTAGAGGTTGAACCTATTCTAAACTCCAACACCCATAGGTTCAAAAAGTAGCTCAGAAGCTTCTTTGATTAAATACTTCAAGAGTATATTGACTTAGGGAATAGCTTGAAAGGTAACAAAGGTAAAATGAACTAGTATCACCATTCTAAACTTCCAACACTTAAGACATAGAATAATAACCTAACAACTAACCAACTTAATACTTATATAAACAAGTAAATTAGCAATACAAATAAAGTACTAAATCTAGATAAATATTGATGGATCACCAACGAAGACAAGTTAGTAAGCTTAGTTAGTGAACAATTAAGTTTTAGGTAAGTGGAATCGGTATTTTATTACACTTTGAAATATTGTTTAAGAATACTTAGAGACCTTAGTATATGTCTTGTTTGTGATTGTAAGTTAGTTGCCTATGCTTATGCAACGTGTTTACTTAGATATGGTTGTATTGTTTTGAGTGTTGGACTTATGTATTGATTGCTTCATGATATTACTTGCTTTAGACTGTTTGAAATTGCTTGACTAACGTAAAAGAAATCTAAATAAAACTCAACTTAACTATTAACAAGACTTGCATCACAACTTACTAGGGGAAACAACTAGGATTCTTCAGCCAAATACAAACTTTTCAATAAGGATAGCTGAAATAGTCCTATTTCTACCCTCTATTTCTACCCTTAGTCGAATTGAGTGATAGGAGAGGGGGTTGCGATAAGGTTAGGGATCATGGTTCGAATTAAAGTCTTAGGCGAAGTATGTTTATCCATTGTACAAGCCCCAGTTTGGTTTCGATTCATGAAGCATGTAGTGTCAAACTCCTTAACTAAAATTAGAGTGAGCGTAATTTCTCTAATCTCACAATAAATAGGATAATGTTGCATGATGGCACTTGCTTGTACATGCATAGCATCTAACTAAACTTGCTTGAAAACCTTGATTGCTTTGTGTTAGATATGTGCTATTTTCTCCGTTCTACTTATTGAGTAAATTGTCACTCATTCTCCTATAGCTGTTTTGCAGGTTCCTTAGTTGATATACTGGAATTACTCAAAGTTCCAAACAATTGGAGAACGGGGTCGGGAAGCGAGATTCAAGACTAATGACTAAATTCTTATTTATTTATTGGTTTTACTAACTTATAAGGAAACTAATAGGATCCCATTGATGACCTCTAGTTTTTAACTATTGAGATTGCTACAATGTTTTGTAAACCTGTAAACTTTTATAAATCCTTTACTATATTCGCTTTGTTTTCTCATATCAATTTAATTCTTGGAAACTTTTTGTTAAAATTGAGATTTTGTATTCCATATGATTTATAAAGCTTGATTTTTTTAGTCATTTGAGCTACAAAATTATTTTCAGAAGCTATTTGAAAAGTACACCACAGGTTGATATCTATTAAACTCAAAATTGGATGGCTTAAAGTGGTGGAGTAGTAAACACCTTATGTAAGCTATACCTATGTTAGTGACTAAAGTAGCTAACTTCTAGCTTAAGTTGGTTTACATGGCAGGGCTATTATAACTTGTTGGTTTAAGGTGTAACGTTAGACTCTAAATCTCAACCTTTAATGATATAAGTGATGTTAATCTATACCTTGATTGGGAGGAGAAAGCTGAATATATTTTCAAATTCTATCAATATGGGAATACGATAAGGTGTGATTAGCTGCCTTAGAGTTCTATGGATATGTTGCTATGTGGTGGGGAAATTTCTAAGCCATGAAAATGAAAGATAGGCATGTAATGTTAGAGCTTAGGTTGAAATGTGAAGGATCATACTAGCACGATTCATTTTGGACTTATACTTAAGAGACACTTTTGATAAATTACAAGAGCTGAAGTAGGGAAACCAAATTGTTGATGTATATGTTTGGGAATTCCAAATATTGACAATTAGATGTGAAGTGAATAAGCTAGAAGCTCAAAGTGTATCTAGATTTCTTACTGGGCTAAGAAAGTCAAGGACCATAGAACTAGATATGTATGAGATGCATGAAGTAGCTAAGAATTGGCTTGCTTTAGCCTTATTTAGTAAAAGTTGTTGTATAGAAGTTGACTAAGTTAGTAAAGGCAATTGTGTAGAAATTGAGTGAGTTAGTAGAAAGTGTTTTGTAGGAGTTGATTAACATTAGCTTTATCAAATCTTATTACCCAGGAAGATGGATCATACATGAGTAAGTGGAGACCCTAATTTGTTAACTGAGTCAATAGGGCTAATAAAAGGAAGAACCATAAGGACTTCAGCACCAATAAGCTTAACCTTCACTAGTAATAGAGATGGTGCAATAGTTTGTAGCTATATTGGCAGGACTTAGGGTAGATAAATAGGGATAAGATAGATCATATTCAGTGCATGGTGAAGCAATATGACGGTCTTAACATAGATCTTTTAGTTGTAGAAGAATGGATCGATTTACTAGAAAAGGTATTAGAGGTACATGAGATACAAGTAAGAAAGAAAGTGGGGATTGCCACTATGTTGTTGGATGGCTATGTGAGTAAATGGTGGACAGGTAGGAAGTGATATATGTTGAAGCCTATTAATCATAGTAAATTTAGAAATACAATTCTTGAGTAATACTTTGTTGAATGTGTAAAAGAGCAGATGTATGAGGAGTTTTACAAATTGAGGCAATGAGGGAAGATAACTAAGGAAATGAGAAAGAGTTCAACAGGTTATTGTAGTTTACCCCAAAGGTAGTATAGAATGATGAGGTTGCTAAATTGATTAAGTTTAAGGTAGGATTGGATCCTTATTTCCAAGTTGAATTAGAATGGACTATATTTGTATGATGTAAATATCGTTACTAAGACTTGTTTGATCAAGTAAGTTTGTAGGTTAAGGAAGGAGGTCGATGAAGTGGAGAGTAAGAGGAAAAAGTTTGAAGAGATTTCTACCTATAATAATAACTTAACCAAAGGGAAAATGTTATATCAACCTTTAGGGAAAACTAAAAAATTTCAGTAGGATTACCCTCTCGTTGGAAATGTGATAGTTAGCATTGACCCATAGAGTGTCCTAAATTGCAAGAGAAGTGTTTTAGGTATGGAGAAGTTAGGTATCTAGCCAAGCTATGTCAAAATCTAAATCTTAGGGGCACATTCATAAGATTTTCCAATGTAAAAGATCAAGAGAGATAGGGCCTAGGCTCACAGCCTAAGGATAGTTGCATGCAACCCAATAAGAGGAAGCTTAGGATGGCAGGCCGATAATAGGATGAGTCTTAAACCTTGTGACAATATAAGATCTCTTCTAACTTATCAAGTAAGAGTGAAATTGATGTAGAAGTTAGAGTAGAATGTCTCTTAAGTGTGAATCTCAATTAAATATATATAAAAAGATATAGTAGAAGTTCTATTAACCATGAATCTCTAATTGAAATGTTGTAGAAAGCTTAGTATAAGGTTACTTGGACATGATATTTGTCTTGTAGAAAGTTTCATAGAAGGTTATCTAGATATGATTCATATTTTATATGATTGTTTATTATATGTTTGCTTGTGTTTAGTAGTTGATTATGATAACCTGGCTATATTAAGATTAGTATACGTGGTAGATAGTTATGGTTATACATTATCTAATATAGGAGCAACTTGTTCGTATGTAACTAGAAAGTATATTGACGGAAATAAACTCCTAATGGTGATTGATGTAGATCTCTTCAAGAAGTAGAAAGATTGTATACCAAAAGTTGAAAAGGCTAAAAGAAAAGTTTACGAAGTTATTGAAAGAGCATCTAAGTGACTTATATAGATTAGGAACAAGAAAAAGGGTAAAGAATGCTAGGGGATAAGAAATATTATATGAAGTTAGTAGATGAAGTCAAATAAAAAGTGAAAGGGTTTAATGTACGATGAAGTAGGTTGTGAGGAAGGAATAAATACAATAAAGCAAGGTTTAGGTGTAACGAGTAACAAAGGTTTACATAAGATTGGGATATAAGATGAAACTGTTGAACCTTGATTATGATGTCAATGGTAACAAAAAGAGATGTTAGAATTACAAGAAAAATAATCAAAGATGTTATACGAGAGGGATAAAGGAACAGTGATAACTTTCATAAATTTAATGAGATAGTTGAACAATGTGAATTGAATGGTAGTGAAAGCAGTAACTATGAACCATGGAAAAAACTAAATTAGTAATATGTATTGTAATTTATTAGAAAAATAAAGTAAAGAATAGAATATTACACAATAAAATAGAGAATTGTATGACAATGGCTAGGGATATTAAAAAATTTCAATTAAAGGTTGGTAATCATGGACACTTGGAATAGAATTGTAATGATCCTTAGGATTTGTGATTATAATTTTGAATTACAAATTGAATTTGATGGATTATAATGGACAATTTAAGATGTGATCACCGGTTTGAATTAATGATTGAGAGCAAATTGAATAATGAGATGTAATTGTTGTTTCATTGTTTAGATATTTATGTTTCGCGTGTAATTCATCTAATAAGGTAAATGTTGTTGACTTTCAAATGCTTTGGTGATAATGAGATCATATGAGCAATTGGATTTAGAGCGTAAATTTTGCTTAAGCTTATAATTAGTAGAGAGTGGGATTGAATATGTAGATTAAATTACAAGACTTCTAGATTTGTATATGACCTATTGATGTAATAATAAAGATAGAGGTGAATGGTACTCATGGATACTAACGATGTAAGAAACAAAGGCTAAGATGTTTGTTGAGAAGAACATCAAACGAACTAGGTTCGAAAAGGAGAATAAGTATACATTGACCATGAATTTTAATGATTTGATAGCAAACCTAACTAATTTTGCGAGAAATAAGGAAACTTATAAACAAAAGAAAGTAATGGGTAAAGAATAAGGAAGAGTAGAAGATACTGTAGAAATTAAAATAGGAGACATCTTAAAACAACTAGATTAAGTTTGATTTGTAGATGCTAAAATAAAATGTAACTAAGAGGTGTTCTAGATCTATCATGATAATTTCATAAGGTAAAAGATAGAGTAGGAGTTTAGTAGACCTAATGAATGTGA
Organism: Lumnitzera littorea; assembly: GCA_024138015.1. Classification (NCBI taxonomy): domain Eukaryota; kingdom Viridiplantae; phylum Streptophyta; class Magnoliopsida; order Myrtales; family Combretaceae; genus Lumnitzera; species Lumnitzera littorea. The sequence continues at coordinate 81,431,102 of JAMXBB010000009.1, forward strand.
GCACAGAAACATAGAAGTTAATATTGAAAATCCTTTAGTTTTAAATCACAAGACATTAAATCATTGGATGTTGCATTAAGAACTTTAATTGTATACTTATTTGAAGGAAGCGAATAAGATATATTGATTTAAAAATGAAGATATTTAGACATTTAGAGAACTCTTGAAGTTGTAAGTAAGTCGTGATGAACTATGATAATATTAATGATAGGAGTAGGATTGGACCCATGTATTGTGAGTAGCAATGAAAAGAAGAAAGTTGTTAGATATCAAAAGTAATAATGTTGAAAAGCTCCAAGAATATATATCGTTGTAAGAATGTGAAGATTTCTATTATACTAAGGAAATATGATTTAATACATACGGTTATAAAAACTAATATAAAGGGACTCAGAGATTTATGGAGACATGACATTAAAGGAGATATGGATCAATTTAGGGTAGACTTTGATGAATAGAAAATTAATAAATTGTGTTGAGATAAGAATGAAATGCTATAAAAGAAGATATACTCTAAGTGAAGTTGAAATCTTAATTGATCATGAAGAAAGGAAGCTAGAGGATTAGATTTGGAATGAAGAATCGATCTTTTCTATGCTCATAAGGAGACCTAAGTAATACATGATGTGAGAAAAATATAGTAAGATGATATGAGAAAATCTAAATGTATGTCTATGGAGTTGCTAATATTGTCACCATAAATGATAGTTGATGATTGTAAAGTGATGTCGAAACCAGAGTTGGACTTAGATTTTGTAAATCTTAAAATGTTTAAGTTTCTAGGACAAGATTTTTTGTAAGAGGAGTAGAATGTCATACCCTCAGATTTTGAACCCCTAAAAAATTGGAGCGTTGGGTGATGTCAATTGAATTAAGTGAAACTTTATAACTAGCCTACAAAAATTAGAAGAACTAACCTCTTGAAATTAGATTCATAAAATGGTGCACATAAAAGAATCTATTTAGTAAAGTATTGGATTAACTGAAACCTAAAGTCATTTAAATAATAAAGTTAATAATTAGGGTCGGGCAATATTGTAAAGGTGATGTATACTTAGTAAATATAATTAATATATTAAAAATATATTAAATACATATGATTAGAAGAAAGAGCATGATTTAAAATTAAGTCCTATAGAAGCTTAATATAAGGCATTATATATAATATATATATATAATAATCAAAATAATAAATAAATAAAATAACCTAAGGTGGTTTTGACCAAATCCAAGGCTACAAAAGGTTTTCTTAATCAAAATCATGGATACCCATAGTCTTAAAAAGAGAAACAAAGAGTGGCCATGGTTTTGGAAGCATGAACGATACTTTATAATTTTGTGCCCCTTACCAATCCACTATAAATAACCCCTTACTCCCAACATTTGTAATCTTTAGCCATTTTTGCATATCAAGAAAAACTTAGAAAGCTTAAATAAGGGTTATTTTTGGAATTAGGAAAAATAATTGAAAATAGTAGGGAATCGGAATGTACATAGATATCAAGGCAAACGATTATCTAGAAACGAGTGGCCACTATTACTAAACACTAAAAGCAATGCTTAAGGCTATCGACATACCCTTGCTGACACTTGTTAAGCTCTATTTCAGTTTTTCTTAATTTAACCTATACTAAATCTAGCCCACTTAACATAAAGTACTTGATATAAAATTAAGAAAAAATATTTTTCTCTAAAAAAATGTTTAAAAAGATATTTTAAAAAACAACTTGGAGTTACTAACCAATTAAACTGGTAAAAAGCCAAATTAAGGTTTTTGGGTGGGAAAACTCTAATTTAACCACTAATCTATGGATTTTCTAAAAAATAATCTTTTAAAAAATTTAACTAGAAAATCTAGATTTAGGGACTAACTTATTAAAATCAAGTCACCATGTAAAAATAAATAAAAAAAACTAATGGGCCTTTATTTTTATAATTTTTTAGAAAAATGAGAAAGCATGTAAAAGATGTGAGAATGTATAAAAATGAATTTTTTATTACGAAATTTCCCTAAAAAATGAAAAGAAAATAAAATATTTTACAAATTTTATGGTTGTCTCTAAAGTATCTACGTATCCGCTAATCGGGATTAAATCGATTGTAGTTTTCATTTTTTTTAAAAAAAACTTTAGTGGGTTAACAATTTTTATTTACGGAAATGGGCCAAGTTTATGTTTTTATCTATGTTATTTTTATTAAGAAAAATCCTAAAAAGAAACCTTAATTTTTATTGTCCAATTTTTTTTTAAAAAAACCATAACTAAATAAAACTAAATTTAGATTTTTATTTAGAGAAACCTTTCCTATGTGATAAAACTTTTTTAGAAAAATCATAAAGTGCCAAAATGCAATTTTTCATGAGATATGCAATTAATATTGAAAACATGCCTAAGATGGCTAAATTATGGAAAAGATATCTAAATTGTGAAAAATATGCCCAATTATAAAAATGATGCGTAAATCATGAAATAAATTCCTAACTATAGAAAAGAATATCTAAATTATAGAAAAGATACCTAATTATAATACATATGCCTAATTTATTGAAAAATGCAATTTTTACAAAAAATTCTTAAAATATGCAACTTTAATGTTGAAGATGCGAATCATACCCTAATGATCCTAAGATATGCAACTTAGATGCAAATCTTATCATAAAGATATGAATCTTGAGAAAATATGAGATTGTACCCTAAAAATGCAACTTTTTGTAAAAATATGCAATAATACTAAAAATGCAAATTTTGTGATAATATGTGATTTTTTTTTAAAATGCAGTTTTTATTAAACACGCCTTGAAAGTGCTTCTCATAATAAATATACAAAACATGTAAAAATTATTATTACATGATAAATAACATAAAGACTTGCAAAAGAACTCATGTTAATACCTATTAGGTATGAATGAAATAATTTTTTTCAAAGTCAAGAAAACCATAATCAAACTAATGATATTAGAAAAATAAATAAAAAACTACAAATAAGCCCCTATACGAAAACAAGTTAGTATTCTTAAAAACAAACTATGAAACCAAATTATTAAGACCATAAAACATGCATGAAAGAAAAGGCAAACAAAGTTAGTACAGCTAATGACTAATAATAAATTTTAGAATTTTTATAAAGCCTAAATGACTTAAACTAAGACAACAATAAATAAATAAATAATAATAAAAAAGAAAAACCTAACACCAATTTACTTGACTTGTAAGTATGGGTTGAGTTCAACCTAAACATGGTTGGATTTGGGCAAGATGGTTTAAGTCATGGAGCATCCAATCAAACACCACAAGTAACAACAAAAATTACTCCACTCAAATCAGTCTACTCACTAAAATGAAAGGAAAATCAAAATTTCATGATTAAATGATTAGCAATAGGATGTTTAAACACTATGCCTTAGGATTTCATGATGTTTTTGAGTGGTTTTTGAATTTGAGTGGTGGTGTTTGGTCGACATTTGGTTTTGGGTTGCAATTACGAGGGTGGATGTTGGTTGGGGTGTTAGGGTTGCATCTATCATATGTAGCAATGGTTGATGGCTTGTATGTTGTTGGTTGTAATGCTATTGCATGTGCAGATGGGAAAGAGAGGGTTTGGGGTGGTGGTTATGGTTAGGGATTGAGTAATGTAATGGCTTGCTCATGTAAGTTTGGATGGCAGTGTGGATGAATGGGTCATGTGACTAGAGTTGATGATGAGTGGCATCGTGCTCTAGTGTTTAGTTACGCGAGTGGTTGAGTAGATATTGTACCGTGTATCTCGTGTTTGTGTAATGGAGTCACGTAGGGCTTGTGGGCTGTGCTATTCATCTAGGTTTAAGAGCACAGGTGATGGGTGGTAGCGTTGCTAGTGGATGTTGGCGTAAAGTTGGACTGAAAGAGGATGAAGATGGTAGGGGTTTGCTGTAGTAAGGAGTTGTGTTTGTTGTATAGTGAAGGGGGATTGAAGGTTGACAGTAAGGCGTTTGGAGTATTGAAGATGATAGTGAATGTGTTAGGTCATGGGTTGTGTGGTGTTGTATGTCAAATTAGGGCGATTGAAGATTGGGCTAAGAGATTGTACGTTGCTATTTTTCTTTCTTTTTCCTCTCCATCTCATGTTTCCAAACTCCTTTTCTTATAACTTTATGATTCGAATCAGATTTGCAACTTTGGATGTGGTCGTATTGGTCATGGATAGAGTTTAAATTTTATTAGATTTTACCCAATCTTCATAAAATGGATGTTAATATACATCTTCATAAGATTTTAGTTTTTCAACAATGATTTTTTATAAGTTTTGAATCAAATCCGTACAAAAATAATAAAGATTTAAGAATATCCAATGGAGATTTGTGTCTAACCATTCTCCTCTTCCATTTTTGAGACTTGTAATGAGGAAGAAACTGGTCATGTGCAAGGTACATGACCTAAAAAAAAAAAAAATACGCACTCAAGTACAATTAGGAAGATTAAACTATGCACCTTTTACTCCTAACCCAAGTTCATACCTTGAACCAATTGAACTATTGCTCATATCTCAATATGTTGTGTATTGTAAACACATTTAACCTTTTCTAATTGGACCCAACTTTAAATTTATCTTTCAAATACAAGCCCAATTCACTCCAACTTATTATAAAAATGATCTAAACTGTCTTAAATAACAAAAATACACATGCTAAGGATTTTCAATATGAATAAATCCGGAGTCCTAATTTTAATTAGCTTAGTCAAATTCAAATTTTTAAATTGGATTAAAAATCCACTTCATGAGCTAAAATTTAAATGAACCTTTCTTAAAAAATTCTAAATTTATTCAACTGTATGTATATTTTTAATTGTTACCTAATTTGACTTAAAATGATTAACTGACTTGACTGAGACATTTTATACACTTTGTATTTTTTCAATTTTTTAATTTTTTTTGGTTTTTTTTTTTTAATTATTTTTCAATTTTTTGTAAACCTGGCCCAAAAAATTAAAAAAAAAACTTGAAATAAAATGGTGACAAAAATAGGGTGTTTACAATTATTGACCAAATTGTACAATGATGTAGAGTTTTAGTTTTTACACAATTTTCGATAAATTGTTAAAAATAGCAAACCCTGTTAGAAAATTATGAAAAATTGTATTCTTAGGTTATTTTTTGTGTACTTTCATAAAAAAAAGTCAATTTTTCAAAATATGCATATCTCATACATTGCTCTTAAGAAAAGTACCATTTCAACTGAATTTTCAAACAAATTTTAGAAGGAGCAAATAATGTAGTTTCCAGCCTAAAGATCCCCATTATGTATATTAACATGTGTAAAAAATTTTGACAAAACTACTCTGATTTTTATTTTTTTTATTTATGAAAATCCCTAGACTAGAAATTTCAACAAATTAGTAGATTTTCAAGTATTTTTAGTCAAATTTGAAATCTATTTATATTTTCGATCTTAAAGTGATATTTTATATGGTTGCATGAGTTTTCAAATGAAAAAGTGGTCAAACATGTGGCTTATCATGTTTTTTACAAACTAAAAGTGTCATTTTTGTAAAATCGAAATGATGATGTGTTGAAAAATGAGCATGCATGAGTTTTTCACAAAATTATCTAAATCTAAAATTTGATCTTTAGAATGGTTTTATTGCTAGATGTGTTCAAAACTTGGTAAGTCTTAATTGTTACATGTGATTTTAGCAAGCTTAGGTGTTTATTTACCCTATAGAAGTTTCTATAAAAGGTTGCCTATGATTAGGTAAAGAGAATGGCTATGAATAAAATACAATATATTGAGGACTTCAATGAGATAGTTTGTACAAGGTTCCTAGTTGGACATCGAATGAGGAACTAAAGTTAAATCCGAGCAAAAGCTTGAGTAAAACGTTCCTTAGTAAGACATAAAGTGAAAGTTAAGGATGAATTCAAGTAAAAGCTTAAGTAAAAATTTCCTTGACTATGAATCCTATGACCAACCCTAAGTAGAAGGTAAACGTGATGAAGTAAGTAAGAGCCCTTCCCTAGTTGAAGGTTATGTAAAAGGTTGTGTAGAAAGTTTTAGGTATTAATGAAATGTTTTCACCTAAATACGTAAGGTACGCATCCTTTACTTACAAACACACTTAAGCTTTAATACATCACTTACATAACTTGAATAAACATTAAAATATAAATCTTAATTATAGGTTACCTAAATAACAAGGAATCACAAGATGCTCCTTAAGGTGAAGAGCGTTAGTACCAAGTAAGTGGATATTATGTGTTTAAGGTAGTGTTTGGTTGTGTAATTTTCGTGGTATTAGACTAGACAAAAAATTTTGTTTTATGTTTGGTTTGTAACTTTGCTTAGCGACTAGACAAAAAATTGGGCAATGGACTAGATGAAAGGCTTAAAGTTTGTCTTATCTACACTATGGTATAAAAATGAAATTCATTGGGCAAAAATAAAAATATTTTGTATTTTCAAAAGTACCCCTCTATGTTACAATATTGAGTTAGTTAATATTATTTTTATTAAGTATTACAAAAAATTATTCATTTTATAATATAAATAATTAATTTCTTAATATAAATTTTGTATCCAATATTGTACAAACCAAACATAGTACAATAAGCTTGTATAGTCTAGTCTTCCTTATATTTTTGTCTTGTCTAGTTTGTTTTTTTTATCATATTCAATCTAGTCCTTATAACCAAACTCTACTTAAGAGTAGATTTATGTTTACTCATTAGGTTGCAAGTCATGTGATTTGTATGGAACGTGTTTGATTGATTGAGCTTGATTATGAATCTTGGGATGATGTTTGCTGATTATGTGATGTTCTTATACATGTACTTGATTGACGTAGCTTGGTTTTGAATCTTGAGAATTAGTTGCCATGAATGTGTTGATTGGATGATATTTGCTAGGGCACATTTAGGCTATAAGAAACATTAGGAAACGGTTGAACCTTTAAGGTATTCACTTAAGTGAACCTAATGTAAGGTTTAGATTGAGATGATAAGACTCTAAAAAAGATTAAGGTAAATTAAATGATAGTTGAAATAAAAATTGGACATTATGCTTAATATAGGGTTCGACATATCATTGGTGCATTCATGGCATGGTAGAAAAGGATATATGTATCAGATTTTATGAAATTTATTAGATAAGGATTGGCTTTGGAAAGCTAGAATTTCCAAGCACATAAGCTTACATACGCTTGAGCATTTCGCTTTGATTACTCATTGTTGTGATAATTACTGGTTAGGTAGATTTACTCTTAGTTGCTCCTCATTGCAGCCATCACAAGTATGAAGGTCCTACTCTCGGCTACTCTTTATGGCCATCTTGGTTCTTAGACATTTCATCTAGATACCTGGTTAAGTCAACCAATTACATGAAAGCGAAGCTAGTAACTATGATATCGATATCGATACATTAGGTTATGTGCATAAGCATGATACACATTCTTGTAGAGATCTAATGAGTTAGTATAATATTGTTTGACTAAATATCTAAATGCTAATATATTATAATAATTAGATATGCTTATGCTATATTTTGTGTTTTATCTAATCTCACTCAATTCACAGTAAATTAAGTGGGTATGTATTGTATTCACAAGTCAATACCTAGCTTAAGAGGAGTGCCACCATTACTAAGGGAAGACTTATGAGAGTACATAAGTTGGAGTCAGCCGTTTTGATGGACTTTTGTTTTGATGGTAGACTTTGAAAGTTATTACATATAATGTCATAAAAAGAGTTTGAAAGATTGTAATAAGTTAGACTTATAGAAGGTTGTACACATATGACGTTAGCACAATGTAATACTCTTTGTAAATAAGTCGTTATGTGTATATAGCCTTTTTCTCTAATTCAAAGCATGTTAGTGGTAGGTGTTGCATTCAGGGCTATGTCAAAATGTGACATTTGTCATTTGAGAGAAAGATCGAGTTCAAAATAGAAGTGGTACCGTAACCGCTCTCATATTAGAGTTAGTGTAAAAAGTGGTACCTATGGAATTAGTAGAGCTAAAGAAGAAGTTGTAGGAGTGATAAGATAAGGGGTTTATCAGGCTTAGTTCATCACCTTGGGGAGCTTTAGTCCTTTTTGTAAAGAAGAAGGATGTTGGCTTGCAAATGTGCATTGATTATATAAATATAAGGGTTTGATTAGAGTAGTTACGTATGTGTTGTGTAGGTAACATGCCATACGTAGCTTCAAAGGAGTAAGGTGAGATTATCACATAAGGGGATGATTAGGTGAGAATAAGGTAGAGAGAAAAAACAAGCAATCTCAGTGTCTCAAATGTAAAAATGACAGACATGGCAACTTTAGGGGATCTTAGGCGTTTATCTTATAGCTTAAGCAAATGAGATCAATTATTTGCCTAAATTGTTTATTGGATCTTAGAGAGTAGAGATTTCATAGAGCGCTATTGTTTCGCTATTGTTTCACTATTCTTTCTCTAAGTGTTCCAAATGAAGAGAAAAGATTAAGTATTTATAAGCTCATGGGCATGATAGTATCCGTCTAATCTTTTAGGTGATTAACGAATGAGATGAAGCTTACTCAATTCATGATTATCTAGAATGAGCTAGCTAATGGGCTTAATACTAATAGTCTTCCTTATAAGTGCATGAACTTACTTGAGAAAGGTTGGAGGTGGACGAACTATTTCAATGATCTCTATTTCGAGCTTACCAAGCCAAATCTTCTTGAATCATCCTAACTTATGGACTAAGCTCCTTAGGCCTTGTCACCTAGCCTAAGAAGTCAAGCTTAAATAAATAATAGGCTTAACTCAATAACTAATATAGCAATTTTCAACCCTCTATATTTTGCCCCCTAACCAAAAGTCCCTTGGACACATTCAAGAAGGTTTTGGGCATTTCTAGAAGTTGTTTCTTCAATTGTTATGTAGACATATTGAATGTTGACTTTGCTTGCTTGATCACTTCCAATATCTACGGAATTGACGCTTCTTTCGGATCACTGACGAGCTGAGTGTGATATGCTAGTATTCATTTTGCTACATGGAACACATATTTCGATATGCTTTTGTATTGCATTAATCATTTATTATACCCATGACATTAATTTGCATCCATCACATAAAATTAACATGGTTCCTCTCAATATTTCTTCCTCATTTTATGAGTATTGGTAGAAAAATAAAGGCATTGGAGCATTCATAGAAATCTAGAGCTTTCATAACATCTCATTTGGACATGTTATATACATATATATATATGTCTCATTCATACTAGTATACGAAGCACTGCAAGAGTCACATCGCTATGTAGAGATAGCATGTAGGTGCCGGGGCAACACCCTTGCGGTACGGTATGGTATTTATGTATATATATATATATATATATATATATTTCAAATCTTCTCATATTCTTTCATCACCATTTATATCTCTTTTCAAAATCATACTTTATCTAATAAACACCATTCGGTTTGATCTTTTTCCTGAATCTTCTTCATATCAATTCAAATATTCTTTTCTTTAAAATTACTCAAAACCTTATCTCATCATGTTGTCGCTTCTTGGCATTACCAATATCTCTTCTTCATCCCATATCTAATTTAGATCTATCAAAATCTTGAATCAAACCTTGGAGATTTTATCTTCCAGTTCCCTTTAATGTTGGCTATAAATGCATCTTTCATTGACTTCATCATCACTTGTAAAAGTGATAAGTTTCTTTAATAAATCTTGTTTCCTTCTACTTTCTTTTATTTGTTTAGTATTTTTTTTTTTTAGTTTCAACTTTGTAATCCTAGTTGTTCACTAATCGTGGACAAAAGCATTCACACAAGTCAGATGCTCCTTTTGCAAAGTTGAGATCATGTGTAGGTGTCAAACTGAGGTCACGAGTTCAAGCATTCACAACTCATAGCCACAAATGGTGCTTCCTTTCACAAAAAATAAAAGGTACCAGCTTTCTTGATTGTCATAAACAACACTGTCTGTTCTCATCTCACTCATCTACTTCTTTTTTTTTTTTGAACACATGAAGATGTGTATATATATTATGACAAAATTGAAACACTCATGTCTTGATCGGCGTTGGACTTCTTGATTCTTTCATATATATACATCATGGATATACCTATTGCATGCAAATACATATTTCTTTTATTCTCCCCTTTGTATCCTTGGTTATCATATTGCCTAGATGTGAATCTTTGTTCCCTTTGGCTTGCTCTTGGGACAATTGCTTCTTTCTTTCTTTTTTTTTTTTTTTTAATCTTTACGATATCCCTTTTGTTGTCTAGCGATCAACCCTTCTATTATGGAGAGGTAATAGCATCTTAATTTGTCAGGGAAAGGATAAAGACGTTCTCATATCCCCTTCTTATTACTTATAATTAAGATACATTACGTTATATATATATCATTATTGTCCAATGAAGGTCGTGTCCAAACTTGATAAAAAGATGCATAACATTCTTAAAAGGTGGCATGATTATAGGTGAAAACACTGGGAGAAGTTCATCATTGATGATGCCATACATATTGAGTTCCCATCATAGCATAGTATTAACTGATTTTCATTTTTATTTAATATTGTTAATATTTCCTTATAAATAGATATTTCTACAAGAAAATGTCATATAATATCATCTTCTAATTTCCACTACTCACGAATTGTGCTCTTGCATCATACGTATAGCATACACCCACTGTATGATCTTATGAAGATTTCTATATTTGTATTTTTTCCATGTCAATTTCTTTACATACTTGCCAAGTCATATCATAAGCTTGTAGTCTTCTAGATTCAATTGTCTTTCTTTTGTTCTTTTACTCTGATTCTTATTTGACATGTGTGTATACTAACACTTGCCGTATTCCTTACTTAGGGAACAAATTAATTTTGCATTTTAATGGAAAAAGTAGTTAAGACTAATCCAAGTTGAAGCACAAAAGTAACGAAGATGAAGGGCTTATTGGTACATCAAGAAAAGTGTCCACCACCCATCTCATATCCTCGGGATAAGTGGTTAGACGAGACTATCTTTGAAGACACGTTTTGGGATAAAGCTAAGCATTGAGAAACTTGCGCAACACCTTGCATTGATGGTAGTATCCAATTTATCGAGTGTAAGCCTCATGCTGATTCTAGAGATACCATCAGGAGAAATTCAGTATTGCACTTTAGAAACAAGATGAGACAGCTACCTTTTTCTATCAAGCTTGATTTTTCCCGGTTTTATATTTTCTTTAACTCAATCACTATTAAACCTTAACCCATTTAAATATTGATCCTTGACTAAGAGTTAAAGAAAACTGGTTTTTAAATGTATTTTGAAAATTCTTTAGAATTGCCACTTGACTAAAGTCGAGAAAAAAAGGGTTAGGTTAAATCTATTAGGTCGACCGATTTAACCTAATCATTAGTCCACTTGAAAAACCAATTTCTAATGAAACAGTTTTTGAAAACTAGAAAATTGAGATTGAGGTCTGCTCTTTTAAATTCTTATAGGTACCACTACTAACTTTTCGAATTTAATTTTACTTTTCCAATAATGTTTATTTATAAGTGATAGCTGAAATTATATCTATTTACAAAAAATAAGAATTTAAAGAATTATCTACTGGGGGGGGGGGGGGGGTGGGATGGGAAATAATATTTTTATATATTTTAAGTTGCCTTGTATGTACGTGTGCCTAAGTACTCGCTATTTGGGATTAGATTTTTATAGTTCATTGAATAAAACTTTAATTCATTGATTGGTTTTAATTTTGGAAACAATCGGCTGAGTTTATGTTTTAAACCAGTTCGAATTTATCTGAGGAAAATTTCTCAAAAGGTCATAAATCAGATTTTATTTATGGAAAGTTTTAAGAAAAAGGTCTTAATTTAGAAAGAGGATTGGTTACTTTTATTTATTTTTGGAAAACTGATTTTCTAACTGGTAACACGATTTTTATTTCGTAATCTACTTATTTTATTTTATTAAATGTTTTTTTCTATTTGTTTTATTTCCTTATTAATTTCTATAAAACATAAAGCAAAAATTAGACTTTTTTCGCTCCACTTTTTTTTCTCTTTTTTTCTTTATTTTCTTTCTTTTTTTTTTCTTTTTTAGATTGTTTTTCTTTTTCTTTTTTGGTTTTTGATTACAATTACAACTGTATTAAAATAAATAACAAAAAAAAAAAACACACATACACACACACAAAACCGATACAATTAACAAAGAGGAGGTTGAACTTGGATTAGATGTAGCACGTGAGTTGTGGATTTGGGCATGAATTCAAATTCGAGTTGGAGCAAGGTCGGGTCGCGGTTTGGTACATGGGTAATAGTTGAAGAAGTAGCACAGTGGCTTGCAAGGGGCGGTTTTGGCCGTTCCGAGCTCCAACTTAATTGGGAAGAAGCGCTTTGTGAGTTTCCTATTGATGAATGGGGGCTTTGGAGGAGTACAATAGCTAACAGAGGTGGTTTGGTGGAGGCGCATGAGATTTGGTTTAAGTGTGGGGGGCTAATGGTGGTTTTATGTGCATGAATGGAGTTGTGTATGGGTAGTGGTGGTCGATGGTGGATCTGGTGTATGTTGAGGGTGCACGATAGTGGGTCGTGAAGTGTTTAAGGTGGCTGTAGATTGAGCAATAAGTGGTGTCACGATGGTAGATGGGTGTAGTGCATGGTGTGCGTCAGTCGAAGGAAATCAGAAAGAGAGGGGTGATTGTCTAAAGAGAGCCAGAGAGATGATCATCGAGGTCTTGTTGGGTTGTTGTGCTTAGGGCTCGTAGAATGGTCAGTGAAATGTCGTGAGGATGAAGGTGGACTGGGTGCGATTATTGATGTGTGTATGGGAGAGGGGAGGGGGGGGGAGGGTAGTGTGTGCGAGAGTAGTCAATAATTGAGATCGAGAGAGAAAGGTAATCTTTGTGCGTGGTTCAATGAGAGAGAGAGAGAGGTTGGGGATAAGTTTGCTGTTCGTGAATATGGTGTCTGGTTCAGTGTGTGTTGCAGTGGGGATGTAGTTAGAGATTGATTTGTATGTAAAGTGTTTGGGTAGAAAGTGAGATGTATTAATGGCATGGGCGTATGATGAAGAGGATGCCTAGTCAGTGGAACATATGTATTGAGGGTTACAGTTGGTGTTTGGTTAAGGTTGTTGTCACACGAGCATGTAGGTCGTTCAGTGAGAGGGAGAATGGGTTAATGGGTAGTGAGAAGGAGATGGTTGAGGAGTTGTGCTATACTATGTGTTCACGAGGGAGGGACAAATTTCGAGAGAGAGAGAGAGATGATCCTCCCTTGACTATGGATTGATGGTTAATTCCAGAAATTTTAGTTTTTTTTTCCCATTTTCCATCTCCAATTTGAATGAGGATATGAATGAATTTGGATTAGAAATTAACCCCAATGCAAACCAGGCTATGAAATCTTTGAGATTTCACCATTAATTTGTTGAAATCTCAAAGGAAAAGGCATAAAAAAGGGTCTTAAATTGAGCTATTTGAACATGGAAAGAGGAGGAAAACTTGGTGAAGAACTAAGAAAGGGCGAGAAAGGCAAAGAAAAGGCTATTGATGTGGCTCCACATCAGCCGCATTAGCCGATGAGAAAATGCCACATGTCTTGAAAGACATATGGCAATGATGTGTCGTGTACGTGGCTGACAAGTGTGACACGTGTCATGTTACGTGGCGACACTTATGGTGTGTGTAAGATTGACATGGCCTAGTGATTGAGTGTTATGTGTCAAGACATGTAGTACAATAAAACCCTAACACTTAGTGATGTGTTTTGTAGAAAAACAAAAGGTATTTTTTACCTTTGGTGGAATTTGAACCCCAAACTTTCAAGCTAACTCTAATACCATGTTTAAATGCTTAACTATTAGGCCGTTAGTTTGTGCCTTGTTCATATATGCAATTAAATTGGACATATGAACAAGGTTAGCCTAGGTTATATTTGAATCTAAGCCTAAGCCCAACGACCATCTCTATATTTTTATCTAAATTAAAAATACTATTCTATTAAACTATCTAAAAAATTATTATTTTCTAAATTTCCTAAATCCTCTATTTTTTTCAAATTTTCCTATTTTTTTGTGACTTTTTCAAAATTTTCTATTTTTTTGCAACTATTTCAATTTTTCAATTTTCTGTAATTTTCTATTTGTTGTATTTTTCTCAAAAAAATTATATATATTTTTTTATTTTTTGTAAATTTTCCAATTTTTTACAGTTTTCTAAATTTTTTTTTTTGCTTTTTCCTAATTTAAGACCTTTTATCCTATTGTAAAAATTTTGAAAAAAATGAGGGATAAATATAAGGTGTTTACACTCTCTAATACCCAATTTACATTCTTGAAGGAGCTTTCTTTTAGATGAGATGATTGGGTAGCATACATTTCAAAAAAGCTGGAATATGTGACTCTATTGAAGAAGGCTAAAGTTTTTTATGCTATTGCCACTTCTATTCGATTTTTGCAAACGAGTGGAATGAAAGTATGGTGGGCAATTATCTTGTGTTGGAGTATTCAAACTCATACGTTTATCACTTCATGGAGGGAGATAACTCTAACATTAGAAGACATAGTCGTATTATTGAATCTGCGCAGCTTTAGACAAGCCGACCTTGTTGCTACAACAACCTCTCATAAAGAGCACAGTTTTCAAACATGACTAATGGGTGCTTTGCAAGCTACCTGTACTAAGAAGAAGAAGCCATGTTTTCCTTCTTGGCTCGCATACTTCTTTGAGGAGCGAAGGAAGGACAGGCCTTAGGTTCTAAGCCTTGGTTGCAAGAAAGAGTAACTACCTTCACATCCTCTTTTTTCCTTTTCTTTTTTCATTTTATTCAAATGTTGTAGTTATGTCTTTTACTCATATGTTCTCCATCCCATCTTATAGGTATGAACTTTTTGCTTTCATCATGTTTTGGCTTTCCCTGTTTGTATTTCTTAGAGGGCTTGAGGAAGGCATTAGTCTACGACTCTTCCTCTTAGTCATATGCATTGCATAAGGTGAGTGATTCGTTCTAAGTCCCTTTTACTTAGGTTCACTTTACCAGCACTTGGACCTATATCACCATGCTTCCATACATTTGAAAGGTCAATATGTGATCATTTCACATGTAGACTTGGTGTTCCTTTAACTTTTCTTTTGTGAGTGATTTCGAAGATATTTTTTTCCTTTAACTATGCAAGACCAACTCGGCCTTACTCTTCCAAAAGCGTAGGCTTGGGTTGAGGGATTAATTGATCAATTACTTTAGTAGCTCATTGACATTGAGGGTGAATTCACATTTCGCCCTTATGTTGAGCAAATTGCAGGATATGAAGACAATAATGGACTTTATCCTCTTAGCTCAAAAGGTGAGGTTACCTTGGTGAAAAATCGAGAAAATATCCTCGATTCTCAAGTCAGGTTCCTCTTATGTTATATTCTAGGGAGCTTAACTTCCTTTCTTGACAATAAAGACTTAGTTGGTTGCTTTTTAGAGCAAAGAGTCATGGTGTACTCTCCCCATTGGGTTATGCGTTAACTTGGTTTTGATTAAGGAATGCCTCGCCTAATTACTATGATTGAGAGTTTTGAATCTTACTGCTGGTCACTATGTCTAAATGACTTTAGGAAGATTCACCCTAGAAAGCGATAGCTATTCTTTCCTTTTACTAGTCACTATAGGGTTGCTTCCCTTGGATGGCTAACACATTGGATGAATTGCCTGGATGCATTTCAGGCTTATGCCTTTGCACTAATAGGTGATACACTTCATGCACCTATTGTATATCATTATGAATTCTTTTTTAAACTCACAAGGCCCAAGTCTCAAGGCAGTGGAGGTGCATGAGGATCTATTACTAAATAATCAGAATGTCCTAACGAGACAACAAGGGTGAAACCTTCTTTAAAGTCTAAGAGTAGCCACCTTTCGCTTCCACTAGTAGATTCAAGATAAATTAGGAGTGCTTTTATTCAGGAAGTAACTTAATTAAATGCATCATGCAATTTTTATATGTATAATTTTTTTTCCTTTTATATTCATCCCTCGAACTTTATTTCTTTACTCTTATAAGTTGAGATAGGCTTTCCTATTACAGTTAGTGAGAAGGACAATGCTGTTATCTTAAGCTCCAAGGTTCATCCAAACAATCCTGCACAACAGTAGTAGCTTCAGATAAGGACAATGATGATGAGGATTTGGTAGATTATGGTGAATCTTTAGTCTAATATTGGGATGATGCTGATGATCGTAGAACTGAAAAGTTAAATAATTCCCCTAAAGCACAGGACATTACTTTGTTAGTCAATGAGGTAGGTGATGGTGACACTTATGCAGATGCATTACTATGCTCAAGGACTCATGGAGGTGAAGTATATGTAGCATCTGCTGATGTCTCTCCACCCTTGATTGCTAATTTAACTCGTAGAGACATGGTAGCAACTTTAGAAGCCATCTTGGAGGAGATAGTATCCTTTCATGGATTTGATGTTCCTTCTCATCTATTGGAACCATTGGAGAGACTTTATGCTATGAACCAAGGTTTTTTGAGTGAGTCTCTTATGTTAGGGATCAAGTTGGCCAATACAATTAGCGAAAATGTTAAGGGACGCTACATCATTACTTGAGAAGTCTTGAAGGTCTCTATCAGATAATAAGCTACAACAATTGATTAGCTGCGTTGAAGGGGCTTATCTTTTAAAATTCAAAGTTGGTAGCTTAGAGTCCATGGTTGCCAAAGTTAAGAGATTGCTGAGTTATCATGTTTCTATGAGAAGCTGAGGTGAGCTAATAGTAAGGATTCAAGCCTTGCAAGATGCTATTGAGGAGATAGAACGTAAAGTAAACGATTTATTAGGTGATACGGACCTTGTATCCATAGTAGGTTTAGACTGCCACCCTTAGGGGAGTTTGGCTATATTCATTTGTTTTGTTGATGTTCATTCTTCCCTTTTTTTTTCAATATTTGAGTTATTTTCAACACTTTCTAAAAAACTTGCTGATTAAATGAAATTTGATTACTTTCTTCTTGTCCTTCTATTCTTTATTTATTTTGATTGCTTGGTTGTATCAAATAACAAGGCTTCTTAGCCTAGAAGTGACCTATGCTATTGAAACTTATGGGGGTCATTATGCGCTTCAAGAGGTAGTGCCTCACTTAACGACAACAATGTAAAAGAAATGTCATGATAGTAGGATTTACTTCTTATGGCTTGTGAAGCCTAGAGCATAGAGTTGCGTATTGGAGGAAGGCTCTCACTTGCTAGCAACAATAAGTGAGCACATAAGATAAAATAGTTGATTGCACTTAAGTAGTGTTAGTAACATGTGCCAAGCATATTAATATTAGTGGTCAAGAGGGTATTTCCTAATACTTAACTTTGTATCTCTTTCTCTTTACTTATTTATGTATTAGCCCTATGCGCTAAGGAGATGTATCTCTAACTTTGTAGCAATAAGGAGACAAGAATAGAATATATAATTAAAATTGTGTGCTAAGGAGATAAATCTCTAACTTTACAACAGCAACGAGGTAAAAGAAAGGAAAGGAACACAAAGAAATAGAGTAATGCAAGTTGAATGTTTCATTCATGCGAATTGCAAATACATTGTTGAATTTACAAATGAAACTTCTTAACATATTGAAAGTTAATGGAAAAGGGTTATTGCATCGGTTTTCAGATTAAGGAGCTTGTAATGGGCCTCATGAATTATAAAAGGGCCTTCTCACTTCGGTGTAAACTTTGGCATTAGAATACCTCACCATGCATGCTCTATTGCTCGAAGTACAACGTTGCCTTACTAAAAAGATCTTTTCTTGACTAGGCGATCATAAGTAGCACTAAGTCATCCTTGGTAATTAGTAAGGTTGTGCTTAGAAGTGTCTCGCCTTTCTTCTAAGGCTTCAAGATCCATCATACGTATGTTGTTTGGTTCTAATTCAATGTTGAGGGCTAAGCATGCAAAATGAACTAAGATTTCAATAGGCATCATTGCCTCAAACCCATATACTGAAGAGAAAGGTATCGGACCTCGCTTAGAAGTTCTGTAAGCCGATAGTACCAATGGTAGTTTATGATATCACTCTTTGTGATTTTTGTGAACCATCCGATTAAGGATCTTTAGGAGAGTCTTGTTTGTTGCCTCTACTTGGTCATTTCCCTTCATATAGTATGATGTGGATTTCACATGATTGATATTGTAAGAAGTTAGCAACTATTGTACATATAAGTTGATGAAGGTGGTGCCATTATCTAAAAGGATAGGCTTTAGGATTCCAAAACAGTAAATAATATGTTCCTTCATGAAATTTGCTACAGCAGGTCCTAATGCATTCTTGAGGGGGATTGCTTCAACCCACTTAGTGAAACATTCAGTCCCAACTAGGATCCATATGCACCATCTAGATGGTAGGTGTATTGGACCAATTAAGTCAAATGCATAAGTATGTAATGGCAATGGAGTAGTTAGGCTATGTAATGTAATCATGGGAGCATGGATTGCATCACCCTGTTGTTGGCATGTGATACACTTCTTGGCAAAATTGAATGTGTTATTTTCTACGGTAGGCCAATAGTACCCTATATATAACAAGTGGTGGTATAACTTCCTTCCCCATTGATGTTCCCCACCATCTTCGGAGTATGTTTTGGACAATATAGTTTCTGTTTTAGGAGGTGCTATACATCGAATAGGCTTTCTCATGAATGATACCCTATACAACTCGCCCACATGTATAAGATACTTTCTTGCTTTATGCTTTACTAATTGAGCATTTGTGCTGTTCATAAGCAAGACATTATTTTTCAAGTAATCGATGTAAGGGTGCCTCTAATCGCTTACACTTGCTACAAAGTTGCGTTCTCCTTGGTTGAGGAGTTTAGCACACTTTAGGCAACTCATTTGTAGTTGGGATGTATCTTTAGACATTGTTGGCCAATAATACCCTGCGCGTTGAATGCAGCGATACAAGGGTAGCCTTTCTTCTTCGCATTAGATCTTATGGTATTTATCTAACTTCAAACGAACTTGTTTTGCTCAAATACATTGAGACACGACGCTTTCTGGTCCCTTAAAATATAAGATACCATTAATACAAGTGAAGTTCTTCAAGGTTGTCACAAAAGTTGCATTTAGATACGTTAACTATGCCTTGATGGGAGTGCGCCAATCATCTTGCACTTCTTCATCTTCGTTTACTAATTATAGAGCTATGTATATGATGGATTTCTTAATAACTTAAATGTTCAGGTTATTCAATGTAGTTTAAATGGGAACTTTGGAAGCCGATGTTGCTAGGGTGCTTGCATAGTGGTTGGTAGATCATTTGGTGTACTTGTACCTCATTGATTTGAACTTGACAACCAAAGACTGCACTGTAGGCCTATAAGGTGCTAATGTTAGTTCTTTGAGAGCAAATTCACCATTCACCTACTTGATGATCAGGTTTGAGTTACCGTAAATGTACAAGTTAAATGCTCTAGCGTTTTGAGCAGAAATGAGACTAAATAGGAGAACTCCATACTTAGCCTCATTATTGGTACATGGGAAGTCTAACTTGAAAGCTAAATGTATCTCTTGGCCTTTTGGAGATATTAAGATCACCCCAGCTCCTTGTCTAATGTTACTAAAGGAGCTATTAAATTACACTTGCTACTCTCCATCTAGCTCTACCCTCATAGAGTCTTCATAGAACTCTGCAGGGATTATATCTATGACAGGAGCTCTATGTGTTATAAGAAATTGAGCCAAAAGGTCTACTAGAGCTTGAGACTTAATAGCCTTAGGTGGTGTGACTGTGATGTCAAATTCTAATAAGACAAGTAACCATTTTGCAGTCTTTCTTGAAAGAGTTGGCTGTGACAATAAGTATTTTAATGGATTTGAATAAGTGATAAGATTAACCTTATGAGCCAGAAAATGGCGATGTAACTTTTACATGGCGAATACTAGGGAGAGACACACCGCTTCTCATAAGTTGAGTATTTCACCTTGCTTCCTTAGAGTGACTTGCTTAGGTAGTAGACTGGCTATTGACCGCAATCTAATTCCAGAGCTAGCAAGGCCCCAATAAACTTATTAGTCATTGTCAAGTAAAGGATCATTAGCAATCCTTTAACTAGCATTGTCATTGTTGTTGGGGAGATGAGAATCTCCTTGATCTTCTATATGGCTTCCTTGTGAGGTCGCCTCCATTTAAATGGGGTTCCCTTTTTCATGAGTTTTTGTAATGTATGAGAAATTTTTGCTAGTGTAGGGATGAATTGCTTGATATAGGAGACTTTCCCCATGAAGGTTGTTAATTCCCTTAGCGATGTACCTAGGAGCTTAGTTATCACTAGGACTTATCGTAGCAAATCTGACTAAAATGGGTCCTCCGAAATATAAAAGAAAATTAGTGAGAAATGGTCTATAGGTGAACAAGAGTAGTTGACATGAAGTTGCTCGGAGGATGTGACTTACTAACACATAACACGACTTGACACCTTACTTGATATGACACACAGGTTGATGTTAAAGTCTACCCACCACTAATCTTGAGCTACTCGGTAAGATTAGATAAGAGTGTATGGAAGATGGACTTGGAGAGGTTGTCTCATAAGAACAAAATATTCAGTCTTAAAATATGTAAGTTATCTCTGACTTACAAGAGAAAGGGCTATTTATAGTAAGTCCCTAGGGCAACATTACAAATTAAAAAATTACAAGAAAGTATATACAAAAAGGGGATTCCTAGTACATACAAAAAAGAGTAAAAATGACAAAAGACAAAAATGGAAAAGTGGTACAATGTTAGACGAGGTGGATAGGTGGCAATGCAACATTAGTCTCATATAAATATTCTCTGAGCATAGCAGGCGAAAAGGATCAAGATGTTGCGGCAATAAAGGGGTTAGGACGAGAGATATGGTAGTATGCTGAGAGAAAACTACTCGGTTGGTGAGTCTTTCGTTACTTAACAAGAACCTCTCAATAGTAGTTGGTCGGATTACTCGGCATAGGGTCCTCGATAAGGAAATGGTTGGCATTTCACTACCGAGAGCATAGATCAAAATATGACAATGCGGGGAGCTTAAGGAGTTTAGCCACCTTCCTTTGGTGCAAACTTTTTAGTCATCAGTAGGTTACCGAGAGAGAAATCTTCAGGTAAAGGATTAGAGTCCTTAGGGCCGTGCACGAGTAATGGGATCGCTGGTCGGTAGTTTATCACTTGGATTAGTAGGTGAGGGCATGGAATGTATCAACACCTTTGTTGGATTCACATCAATTCCTTTTCTATGAACAATGAATCTAAGGAATTCCTTGGAAGTCACCCTAACAATACACTTCAAAGGTTTCATACGCAATTTATATAGGCAACGTCATTTAAAGACCCTTTCTAGATGAGTTAAGTGATCAGGCACCTGTCTTAACTTAACAACTATATCATCAACATAGTCTTCTATAAAGTCATGTGTCATGTCATGAAATATGGCAGTCATTGCCCTCTAGTAGGTAGCTCCTGCATTCTTGAGTCCAAACGACACGACTGTATAGTAGAAGTTTCCCATTGGTGTTTTGAAAGTAGTGCATTCAACATCTCTGGTAGCTATCTTTATTTGGTTATAGGCACTAAAGCCATCCATGAATGAGAATAATTTACATCCGGCTATAGCATTCATTAATGTGTCAATATTTTGTTGTAGGAAATCATCCTTTAGACAAGCCTTATTAAGATCGTTGAAGTCTACGTAAATGCGTATTTATCCATTCTTCTTTTTCGCTAGCACAGTATTGGTCAGCTAGGTAAGATGTTTATTTGGCTTAATGAAGCTGGCTTGGAGCAACTTTTCAATCTCTTCTTTTATTTGTATTCCAACTTTAAGATGAAAGATTCATTGTCCCTGCTTTACTAGCTTAACCCCAGGTACGATGTTCAATATATACACCACTAAACCAGGGTTTAATCCTAACATTTCATCATATGTCCAAGCAAATATGTCCTTGTATTCCTTCAATAACTTTAACAAGTAGACCTTAATTTCTTGTAACAGATTCTTGCTGATGAAGATAGGTTGAGGAGACTCCCTTGGTCCCGCCAAGTCCAATTCCTCAATCTCTTTGGCTTGAGGTTTCATTTGGTCTTTCATTTGAAGAGGGGTAGGTTGGGTTTCTTGCACTAATATGGGATATGAAGGAGATAAAAAAGCCTTCTCAGATCCCGAAGACTATCATAAGTAATATACCCTTCACCCATCATCCTTGACAAAACTTTCTATCACTTCAGCTTTTCTTTGCTTCTTGCCCCTACAGGAGCCTTGCATTCTCCTCTTCTTCTTTTGTTCATTTAGGGTCTCCTCCCATCTAGGTAATGGTATGTCAAATGGGTAGGTAATGGCAGCCTCTCCATCTTCAACATACTCATTAAAGAACCTTACATTGGCTAGATAAGACTCGTTATGTTTAAACAGGTTCTTTATAACCAGAATGAAGACATCTTTACCCTTCCAATAACCCTTCATGCATTGGTGCCATGTTAAGGGTATGAGGTTACGATTGTGCAACCACTTCCTCCTAACTAGAAGATGGTAAGATATGGACACGTCGATTACGTGGAATCGCGTGGATCCCTGTACAGGTCTAACTTTAAAGTCCACATTAACATACCCCATTATGTCTATGGTTATTTCAGTAAAACTATTTACTACAATAGATTGCTTCACCAGGTGTTGGTTGTCTATCCTTATAGCCTTGAATATAGACATTGGTATAATGTTTATGGATGAGCCATTGTCTATGACTATCCTCTTAATGGGATGCCTATTGAGTGTACTTTCTACATAAAGAAGATGGTTGTGATTAAGGTTCTTCACACACATGTCTGAGTCAGTAAAAAGTATCACATTCTTATGTGCATTGGCCTTCCTTTGTATTGGCTACGTTGTACCGTACTCCTCATCTTGTCTCTCAGAAATTTGGGTAAGTGCAGTCGCTACTGTAAGCCATGCATCTTCATCAAATCCTAGTAAATTAAAGAACTTTCTAAAGTTGGAGGTCTTCATTAAGGTGGCAACCACTAATGGGTATGCGCTTTGGTTAGTTTCTATTACTTCTTTTATCTCTTCATGTATTTTAGCCTATGGTACATCTCCTTCTTCTTATCTTGGATCATGACTAAAAACATTCATAGCACCCCGTTAGGTGTTGTGTGTCGGGAGTGGGTTGCTGCATACGTCATTATTCTCTATGACAAGTTTCTCATTATAGATCTTATCATTAAATATCTTCTTTAGTATCCAACATTCTTTAGTTGGATGACCCATAGTTTTATGATATTTATAAAACTTAGGGTCATTCTTCTCATTTATAGTTAGTAAGCACTCTACCCTTTAGGAGCTTTATGTTCCCATCCCGTAACTATTGGTTAAGTATAGCATGTACCTTGCCTGTCGGGCATGAGAATAAAATAGCTGATGTAGAGCTTTGTGAACTATCATTCCTCGGCTTCTTGTTGTCTCTAGAACTTGCTTCTCGGGTTGAGCTAATAGATGTTACTCGTTTCCTAAATCTCCTACCTTCTATCCGTTGTCGTGTAACGAAATTGTTGGTTCTTCTTGCAATCTTGATGAGTGTGGAGAAAGAACATAAATTAAGGTTTTCTAAGTGGACGACATAGTCAGTGAACATCTTGTAGATGCAAAGCTTCACCAATTCCTTTTCATCACATACATTTTGGATGTCTAAGGTGCGCTTTCTAAAGTGCTCTAAGTAATTCATCAAATGTTCCTTTGGATCTTGTCTTGTTCTTCCCATATCTATAATCGTGACCCATTCCTGAGTGGAGAAGAATTTCTTTAGGAAGAGCTTGCATACATTTCCTCATGAATCAATCTATCCTGAAGGGAGGTTAACATATCAAGTGTATACTTTCTTTGTCAATGATTTAGAGAATTCTCTAAGCTTTAGGTCATCATCAAGCCTATAAGGCTCTAGGGTTTCGATAAACTTTAGCAGGTGTTCCTTTATACTTCCCTTTTTACCATTGAACATCATGAATGTAGGACTTACATAGTCCTTAGGATATGGCTTTGCTGCAATGTGTTGGTAATATGGGAGTTTTAGCTCTAATACTTCCATAGATGACCTAGCTTGTACTTCCCTCATATAAATGTCTAAGTCTTCCTTTATCATAAAGGAAGTCCTTGGAGTAGAGGCTGTGGATGTAAGTGGTGGAGTAGGGGTAACATTGGGATGAGAAGTAGATTTATCCAAGATTGGGATGAGAAGTAGATTTATCCAAGATTGGGATGGTAGGATTGGATGGAAGAGCAAGCATTCGTGAAGACGAAGAGCTACCAAACTAGACTCTTACATTCTTTGTTATAGGGATAGGTTGCTGTGTATGTTCTAGTAGGTGGAGGTGTGTGGTTTCATCACCTCCTCCTTATTGGAGATCTTCCTTAATAGCTGGAGGATTAATTGATTAAGCTAAGGTAGTAGTGTCTAATTGTGCAGCAACCATAAGATTTAGTAAAGCCATATCTTGTTATGTAGTAGCAATGCCATTTCGGTGAGGATGGGATAGTGATGAACTAGTTTAAAGCCTTCGTGGCTTCTTGCGTTGTTCGCACTGTTTGTATGTGATTTAAAGGAACCTCAAGCATTTGATGGTTCTGGCTAGTAATCTTAAGTGGTAGGAGTAGATTTTTCTTAGTAAATTCCACATCAGTGTCGAGGTCTTGGGATATGGTATTGTAGACACTATTTTCGCCCCCTTTTTATTTTTACTTTATTTTTTGAATTTTTTAGAATAAGATAAATTGTCCTAAATTAGAAAAAAAAAATAGAAAATTTAAGAAAGGTAAAAAAAAAAAAATAGAAAATTTAAATAAAAAGTAAGGAAAAAAAACAACAAAGAATTTATAGAAATAAGGGAAACTAGGATTCATGCTTTTTTTATTATTTTATTTTATTTTTTTAGTTAGTTAATTTTATTATTATTTTAAAAAAAGGATAAGGGATCGGATTGGGTTTTAAAACCTGGTCCATATAGTTACTAAATAGGGCCCAAAACCCTAAACAAATTTGGTGAAATAGTAAGGGGTGGCCAAGTGCGTGCCCATTTATTTTGTAACACACGCATGCAAATGTGTAGTACGTACCCAGCACGTGACCTACGCCCCCTACTTTCTTCTCCAGATTTCGACATTTACAATATGATGGAGGAAAAATTTCTTACATGATCCCCCCACGTGTTGACCAGATTAATTTGTATTTTTGGCCAAATTTCACTAAAGTAAATGCATAAATTTAGCATGGACTTAGGATATTATGAATTAAACCCCAAAATTCGTCCAAATACAGTTAAAATTTGACATTAAATTAGCCCTTAAAAATGATCTGACATCCTTGTTCATGGCCGATTTCTCCATTAATGAGCTTTCCAAGCTCGTTTAAGTAGAGATTAGTATAAATAGGGGCTTGTAGACTTGTTTTTAATATGAAGCTCGATAAAAAAACACTCTGTATAAGTTCAAATTTGAGCTTCCTCTCTTTAGCATGATCTCTTTCTCTCTTTATGTAGCATCCTCTATGGTGGTTTTCAACAAAAACCACCACCACCACCATCTATTTTCCCATCCTTAATAACATAAGAATCCACCTTCATTTGAAGCCCTGCATCTACCATTTAAAGGAGGCAACCACCATCGCTAGTGATTGAGCACCACCGTATTAGACCATGGCATTAAGCCTACCAACCCCCCCCCCCCCCCCCCCCCCCCCCCCCAAGCCTAATAAGATAATCATAAAACTCCTCTTCCTTATCCAATTTTGTGTCTAAAACGTTCAGAAGTACACATTGCCGCAGTTGCCGTTGGAGAAGACTTAGGACTCGAGCCGACCTAAAGCAGACTTAGTCTATTCCCTTTTTTTTAATATTTTATTTTATTTATTTATTACTCATGTATTTGTAAATGAAATTATAAAAAAAAAGAGAAAGAAAAAAAAAGAAGAAGAGGAAAAGAAGAAAAAAAAAAAAGAAAAGGAAGAAAAAAGAGAAAGAGAAAAGAGATAGAAAAGCTCGGTTTTGTTTATTTTATTTTTGGTTAAGAATTAAATAAGAAGAAATAGTGAGAAATAATAAAAAAATAAGATAAAAATAGGTTAGTGAATAAAAATTGTTTGGACACTTAAAAAAATTAGTTTTTTTTTTTTTAAAAAGTAAACGATCCTTTTTTGAATTAGGACCTTTTTTAAAACTTTCTAAAAATAAAACCTTGATTTAGGACCTTTTAGATCTTTCCTAATAAAATTAAATATACTTAAAAATATAAACTCGGTGTATTTCAAAATTTAAAATGAATGCGACATAATAAAGTTTTACAAAAAGAACTATGTATGTTTGATCCGAATAATTGGTACGTAATCACTTACAGGGTGATGGTAAAAAATGAAAAAAAAAAAACCTATCGTTTTTCATTTTTAGTTTAAACCATTCAATCTGTTAACCAATAAAAGGTGATTTTTAAGATTAAGGCTAAATTTAAAATGTCGTTGGTACCTGTAAGGAATTAAAAATCTTAACCTTCACACTCAATTTCTGGTTCTAAAAAACCATTTATATAAATTGGTTCTATTGAAAAGACTAGTAGTTATTGGTTATAATTTAACTCTTTTTTTCGACTCTGGTCGGGTGGTGACTCTAAAATGTTTTCAAAAGATAAAAGAATTGGTTTTCTTTAAACCTTAGTCAAGGGTTAGTATTAAACGGGTAGAGTTTAATATTGATCGGTTTAAAGAAGATTTATTTATAAAATCAGGAGAAAAATCAGGTTCAATAGCTTGGCGACTTCACTAGGGATAATTAGAGGGTTAGCCATTCAACTTTCTAAAATTAAAATTAATCTCTAAAAATCACCTTACTAAGTGCAATTTATTTACTTATTCATTAATTCATTTGTTATTATTTGTACCATAACTACACTAACGTTTTTGCAGGTTTAGTTTTTATAACAATTTGGGGGGATTTATTTTATACCATAAACGTAAGATAGAAACGATCAAACTTAGACCGTATTAGGACCCTAAGACGGGAGGGCCATTTGTAAGCTCTAAGTGTTGTGGTGTAACTACCGCTCGGGCTTGATTAGGCCACCTCCACTTAAGCTTGATGTAACCAATGAAAGTGTTCTTTAACAAATGAGGTTACACAAGCTTAAGGATCTTTAGAACCCACCCTTTATGCATCCTTGACATCCAGAACCGACAAATAACTAGACAATTTTAACATGTTGTAAACATAAAATCGTTGTAAATATGTTTTGTTTATTGTAAATAACGATTGGTCAATCTTGTAACATATTTTTTCTTTGTAATTCAGATTGAGAAATGGCATATTCATCCAACTCCATCTACTTTAGAGAAAAGTACATCGACAAGCCTATTAACCCTAAGCCCATCCTAGACTAATGACTTTGAAATTTTAATCCAAGGGAATAAGAGTCTACTACCAACAAGATCAGGCCCATCTTATCACTTCCTAGGGTGAAATTAGAAATTAATTTAATTAGGGCCTTGATCAACTTTTAGGAGCTCGAAGAAGTGGCTTTTCAAGTTGGGCCTCACCTAATTAGTCTAACACTTGAAGAGTATACCTAACTACTTCAAGCCCCTTCCTTAAAAGATATATACACTTTGAATTTAGAAGTTGACCAAGTAAATGTGTTTTCAAAATTCCTCAAGATCAGAAAAGCTAAAGTAAACAAGCCCCTAAAAAGCTATAATGGAAATTGCAACAAAATATAAGACTTGAAAGCCTAGTTCATTGGTAAGCCTAAATTTAACAAACAAGGCATCTTTTATGGAAATCCCAAAAACTAAGGGCAAAACAAAATGAAGGCTTTTATCTTAGTTGCATTCAGGACTCTCCTATTCCCTAATGGAAAGTTCCTAATCCATTTTAGGGTCATTGGATTAGTGGGCTAGTTTCTTGAAGGCAAATCATATATCTCGACCCTCTTCGCATATCAAATCAGAAGCCTTAATATTTTGAAAGAAAAAAAAAAAAACAATGACACACTAAAAACCAGCATAACATTACTAACAGTTTGGTTTGTAAGCCACATAATGTGTTATGGGCTTGATTTGATCCAAGGAGAATTCACTCATAACGTTGATTTGATCGATTCTTTTGTCAATAAGGTCCATTTCCTAGAAGAAAAATCTACTTGCTGTTGGGTAGAAATGTTATGAAATTTCTAAGTCGTTGATATCTTATGGACAGCAAGATGGAGCAACTTCAAGAAGATAATCTTAGTTCGCAAAAATTATCAAGCAGTATCCTTAATCGGGATGAAATTGTGTACAGGTTATTACCCTAACAATATGATCAGACAATTCGGAAGAATCTAAGATATAGTCTATAGGCTCTCGCTGGATATCATGACCTTAGATTATGAGGACCTTTAAATTCCACTACCATAAAAGATGTCCAAACTCTGGGCAATCAAGCAATTATGGGAAACAATGATAGTCAGCCCTAATATTGATTTAATAGAATAGCTGGGAGAAGTAAATAAGCACAGGGTCACCAAAGAATATCTATATGATCAACTCGATAAAGTAGGGGAGATCCAGTATCGAGCACTAGAGATCATACGATTTGTACTAACTGAACCAAATCCTAAAATCAAAACCTACGTAGACCAAGTATAAGCTCATGTAGAAGTGATCTAAGAAGAGCGGGACATGTGAGAGGATCTCGTTTCAGAATTAAGACAATGTACTCGAGCCTTAGAACATCAATTGAGAATGACTTAGAAAAGGCTCAAAGAACTTGAAGAAACAGAAGAGCCTATGTTAGAAAAGATTAAGGAAGCATTACTAGGACCCAATAGTAGAAAAAGGGAATATTAGCTAAGTGCTCATCTAGAGATAGGTGTACTTTTCTTCTTATGAAACAATGTATTTTTTTTTTTTTCAAATAATGTAAAAGGGAACTCTGACAGCTACAAAATAATAAAAATTACCATCTTGTTGGTTATTTGTCGGTTTTATTTCTCTATATCTATATGCCATACATCTTCTCATTCCTATACATTTCTTTGTTTTTCATTCATCTCATTTAAAACTATTTATGTGCTAACTTGTTGAGAAGTGATCTTAAACCAGGTTGCCAAGATAACTCCTAAGAATCAAACCTTCTAGAGAAGTCATATCTGAACTTGGTCTCAAACCAGAATGACTAGCCAAGGAAACAACAGCATCAACGCTGACAACAACAATGTCAACCTTAAAGTTATTGATCCCACTGAGCTGAGGTTTTGCTTTTTGGAATGAACAGTGGGGAAGATTGCAGATCAATTGGGCTTCCTTGCTGATAGCATTGCCTTATTCAGGTCTATAGCACCATTAAATGAAGAAAGCTCTAAAGCTTGATATGGAAAGAATGTTAAAGTCCCACCTCTCGAAGTAGAAGAAGCCTATCCCAAAGTCAACTAGACCTTTGAATCTTTTGAGACAAAAGGGGTCTATTCGAAGGTTAACTCGACTTTCGAGCTAAACACTTACTCATTCCTAGTCAACCCAAAGCTTGAAGCTAATAAGGACAGATTGAAAGAGCTTGAGAGGCGATTGATCCAACAGATCATTGAGAAGATGAAAATATTCGATGGGTATGATGGTTTCGAGTAAGCAGGTATTACAGATTTCTCTACTTATGACTATGGAAACTTTCTAGAGAAATTTAAAGTACCCGATGTTGAGAAGTGCAATGGAACTAGGTGCCCTAAACTACACACCGAATTGTATGTATGAAAGATATGCAAATATATACAATACAACCAACTCATGGTATACACTTTTCAAGACAGCCTAATGGGCCTTGCTTTAACCTATTATGCCTAATTGAATCTGAATTAAGTAAACACATGGGAGAAACTAGCTAGGGCATTTTATGAGCAATATAAGTTCAATATTGAAGTGGTACTGACCATGATGGACTTAGTTGCCCTAAAGGAGAGGTATAATGAATCTTTTAAAGAATATGCTAAAAAGTGTAGGTCCTTAGTTGCAAGGGTATCCACCCCCATAACTGAGAAAGAGCTAGCCTCTTCTAGTTTTGTAGAGGTAATGGCAGTAGGTTATTAGATTGAAAGTGCTGTCTCCTCCAGAAAATGATAAGAACCATTAGATAGAAGACTACTCTCTACTAAACCCACCATTAGTAAGCCTAGAGAAGCTACTGTCGGCATGGTTAATTCAAATACCAAGCCTAATGCTTGGGTTTCTTGCAAGGCAAATCCTTTGCCAACTTAGCAACAATTCAGAAGCCAATTGCAAGTCAATAGGGCCCTAAGGCAGTTCACCAAAATACTTGTTCCTCTTAGTCAAATACTTAAAAAACTAAGAAAGGATAATCTACTCCATTTTGAGCCTCCTAATGAAAGGTATAGGCCAAGAGTTTTTGATCCTAATGTAAGGTGTCAATATCATCTAGGGCAAGTGGGCCATTCAACAGACTCGTTCTAGAGATTAAAAAATAAGATTCAAGATTTAAGCGATGAAGGTACAGTCCAGCTAGACTTTGTGGAAGCTCCAATCCTGAACATCAACAATAACCCCTTGCCTAACTACGGGCCTATCATCAATATGATATTTGACAACTTAGATCCTGCCATCAACTTGATTTGTTCTAACTGAGAGCCCAAGGTATATAAATTCTACCAACAAGAGGACAAGTAAATTCCAATGTGCCTTTAGCCCCCAAAAGTTATAAAATTTCTCCTCTCAACTACCGTACAGTGAATCAAGGGCAATCGAGTTCACTTGTGGGGGGAGTTACCCTCTCTAGTAGAATTTATGACCCAAAGGAAGACCTAAAAAAGAAAATTGTGTTGTAAAGGCTAAACAATGAACTAACTGAATATAAGGAAGGATTGTCTGCCTTTACCAAAATAATCAAGTCTAATGAGTATAAAATAATAGATCAGCTCGCTATTAGAATAAACTAACTAGCAATTTACTCTAAAATTTCCAATTATCTAACTTTACAATATAGGGATGGTTGTGATTAAACATGAAAGATGAATAAGGAACAATAATTTAAGTGAGAACAATAAAATAAACAAGAATAAATTAAATAACTAAACAAATTAAAACTAAAACTAATAAGCATGTATGAATCAATTAAAAGAAATAACATATAATCCTTATTAAATTGTTGTTATCTACTACTTAGTTCTATGCAATCATTCCATCTCAATTATTCTTTGAACTATGGAGATGCCTAATCTAAATCGACTGAACTCGTGTCTTTAGCCTCTATCTAATCTTGAAACCCTCTCTACTTGAATTGCTTTTGAATAGAGCATTCGTAGGATTACATTAAGAACTTAGATCTTGTTATTAGATTAGCTTTACTAGGGTTACCTTAATTTGGAAGAATTGAATTGCTAAAAGGTTTAGTTAGCCCTAATTCTCTCTAATTACACTTATCTATTTACTATAAGACTTGCATCTCTATAGCAAACTCACACATCAAATTAGCAACCCAATAAATACTAATTAATGACAATATAATTGGTGTAATTAGATTTTCAAGGAATAAAATCATAGATTTAATAAGAAGTTACAAGAAGAACTAAGGTTCAATAACAATTACTAAGAACAATTCAAAAGAACAACATGTGAATTAAAAGAAGAAGAAGTAAATTGAGAGACCCCTAATATAATTTTAACCTACAACTTTTCCTAAAGGGGGTTCCTCTACAAACCTAAGCCTAAGCATCTATATCTAGGGAGTAAACCTAGACTTACAAAGAAAACCTAATAAAAATAGAAGATTCGTGCATCGTAGCATGTTTATGGGCTAGGTATATAGTCGTAGACTTGGGGCGTATACTTGCATTTTGTTTGAAATCTTCAAAACTTGATGAAATTATATGACAAAAGGAACACAGGTAGGGACCACGACTGTGGTCTTTATTGGACTCTATTCTTCACTCGAAATTCTTTCGCTTCAATCCTTAATCAATACTTTTATTTCTAAGTACTCTAAAAATTGGTAAAAACCTTTGAAACTCCTTAAAATGCTTTGAGATTCCCTGAAAATGAAAATCAAACTAATTAAGCTCAAAATATTGTAAAATTAACTAGATTAATATCTAAAATAGCATAAATTAACCATAAAAAATGTATGTTAAATTCATGTCATCAGTTGTCGTAGTGTTCATAAATGACATCTTTATTTAATCCAAGAGACATAAAGAGTACGCAAAACATTTGAGAATTGTTTTGGGCAAGTTAAGAGAAGAGAGGTTGTATGCGAAGTTTAATAAGTACGATTTTTAGCTTAAACAATTATCATTCCTAAGGTACATTGTGAATAAGGATGGCATAGTTGTGAACCCTAAGAATATAAAGGTAGTGATTAATTAGCCAAGACCTATAATAGTATCATAAGTTAGAAGCTTTTTGGGATTAGCAAGTTATTATCAAAAGTTTGTAGAAGACTTCTCAAAAATAGCAACTCCATTGACCCGATTGACTCAAAAAGGGTTCAAGTTTGAGTGGAGTGACTAATATGAAGATAGCTTCTAGCAATTGAAGGATAAGCTTGCGATTGCATCAATTTTGGCTTTGCCTCGTAGTGGAGAGGTATTTGTGTTATACAAGTGATTCTTCTACTGAAGGCTTAGGGTGTGTTATCATGCAAGATGGTAAGTAATTGCTTATACATCCCACTAACTAAAGCAATATGAAAAGAACTATCCCACTCACCACCTAGAGTTAGCAACGATAGTACATGCATTAAAGCTTTAGAAGCATTACTTTGTATGTGAGAAATGTAAGATATTTATTGATAAAAAAAGTTTGAAGTATTTCTTTACATAGAAGGATCAAATTATGAGATAGAGGCATTCATTAGATTTAATAAAAGACTATGATTTGGATATCCCCTATCACCTGAGAAAAGGAAACGTAAAAGTTGATGCCCTAAGCAGAAAGAGGCAGGGGTATTGAGCCAATTTGCTCACTTCACAACCACCATTGATTGAAGAGATGCGTAGGCTCAATTTAGAAGTGTTGAAAAGGGAAGTGAGTGTTATATTGGTAAGTCTTCGAGTATAACCTACTATACTAGATGGAATCAAAGTTACCTAAGTAGAGGATTAAGGTTTATAGGAAATTAGAAGCAAGGTAGAAGTAAGGAAAGTGCCTAAGTTCACAGTTGATATTAAAGGAGTTTTGAGATTCAAGAGCAAGTTATATGTTGTAAACACTCCATTTTTGTCTACCTTAAGTTCATCTTTATTTCATAGCTCTAATTTTAGAAAAAAATGTCAATAAATAAAAAATTCAAAAGAATGAAAAATAAAAGAAAAAATTGAAAATACAAAAAAAAAAAAGAATAAATTAAGGAAAAACAAAAAAATTGAATAAGAATAAAAAACCAAAAAATTAGAAAAACCCAAAGAGATAAAAAAAAAAAAGAAAAATCATGAAAAGTGTCATATGACAATCCATTTGAGTTGGTTTAGGGGGAAAATAATTTTATGAGACCTAAAATAGCTTATTGAGTCAAAATAAATATATGCGATTTGACCTAACTAAGAATTTTAAACCAAAATATGCATTTATTGAAATCAATTTTTCATATCCAAGTTCAACTAATTCATTTTGAAATATTTTGAAAGTACATATTTTCAAGAGACTGGAGACTAAAGCCTCAAGTCTCAAGCCTCAAGTTATGCGTTAATTAGAGTTAAAATAAGTATTTTATAGTTTGAAATTTTTAACAAAAATCCAATATAGATAGAAATTAGAATCTTAATTTGGTTAAATTAAATAAAATTTGAAAATATATTTAGACTTCATTTTTATTTAAAGTAGAAAATGCAATTTTTAAGAGTTTAGGAAATCAATTAAATGATTTTAGGGTGCTCATGCAAAAAAAGAAAAAGAAAAAGTTGACACATATCGCCTTATGAGTGATGACACGTGTTGCATATAGATCTGCTATGTAGCACCCAAAATTAAGTGCTATGTAGCACTAGTCTTTGTGTGCGATGTGGTATTAATGTTGCATTGCGTAGCAGTTGATTAAGTGCCACATCGAGCCACTCATGTGGCAATTCATGGTGATTGGGGTTAAACTTTGACCCCTTCTTTCTTCTCTTCCCCCATCCCTACACAAATAGAAGCTTAAGCTTCTAAATTGCCATAAAAATGGTAAGTTACATTAAAGTATTTTCTAACAAATTTTAGCTACTTTTTGTGTACCTAAAATCATGAAAATATGGAAATGAAAGAGCATTAAATATATTATTATGGGAATAAAAAATTTCACTTTTTATTAAGGAAAATGCACCAACAAAAATAATAAATATGGGTAAGTTATACACACTCACAATATTTGCACTTAGTTTGAATTTGGTAAATTAAATCCTCTTGATGCAAGTCCATTATGAAATAATCACATAAAGATAGTCGCAAGACATAAATAAATAATTCCACATCTTTAATTACCAAGAATTTGATAAAAAGAGAGTCAAAATCAGATCAAAAAGAGAAAAAAAAAAATATAAAACTTAAGATATCAATCGAAAATTAAAAAAATATTCATGTTTTTTACTAAATGAGGATGTTTCTTAAGCTTCAATCCTAACTTCAAACTATAAATAGGACCTCTTAGCATTCATTTCAACACACACAAAGCGTTGACATGCTCTTAAATGGAAGAATTCCATCCTTTCTCTGTCTAGGTTTCAAAACATGCAACCCCCACTCTCTCTCTTTAATTTCTCTCACTATAGGGCAAATTGAAGAGAGCTAAAATGGGGAAGATTTCTCATTCATCCTAAAATAGAACCTAGTGCTTGATTTTGTTTAACAAAACTTTGATTCATTTTAATTTGAGTTGGAATTAAGATGGGTGTTTTAAGGTTCATGTGCATAGTTTAGCTTTATTTTTTATTTATTTGGAATACTTACACTTTGGTGTTTGTGAAATTGACTTAGAGATTTTGAAGATTGAGGAGTCAAAAGTTGAGAACTGCCGGCCCCTTGTCAAGAATCGACCCAAACTGAACTTAAATTGCCATGTAGGTAAGTCCCCTTTTCCTTCTTCTTTTAGTTTTATTTTGATAAAAAAAAATAATGAAAAAAATTAAAAAGATGAATATGAAAAGAAAATAAAAAAAATGTTTTTTCTTATTGATATTTATATAATTTGATAATTTATTTTGTTACATGTTGATTAATTATTTAGTGTGTTAGCATGTTAATTTACATAATAATATTATAATGTCACCTTGTTAATTTAGTTTGCATGGTTAACAATGATTGGTATGTATAAGATCATAATTAGTTGTAACTTGCATGGTTAGTATAAGTTTATTGAATAATATGATAGTGTTATTTTGTTAATTGATTAATTTGCATGTCTCCCATAATACGTTGATATCATGTCATGTAGACTTGTTTGTATGATTTCATGAATAATGATATTTTCAAATAAAATGGGCTTTTATCCAAGAGTGAATTTCTCATAATGAAATGTTTTTTCATAATTGAAAAATAAATTGGTGTTTTTAAAAATTTAGAAATTTCTTAGGGCTTTTCAAAAGTGGACCGAAAGTCCATTTCTTTTAAAAATAACAAAAATTAATGAATTTAAAGTGATGTGAGTTTTTTTTTTAAATAAAATGAACCAACAAATTAAAGTTTTCAACAATTAAGAACTATGTAGGCTTAATCTCGCTTCGCGAGTATGTAGACACTTGCACAACCCAAAATGAATAAAAAATTTATTTCTTTTTCTTTATTTTTTTCAAATTATTTTCATTTTTCAAATAAAGAAAAAGAAAAAAAAAAGGCCCATTTTACTTGAAAATGAAATTAAAAGCCCACTCAATCACTTCATGGACTCTTTTATAGAAACCTTCAAGTTTTAATGAGATAGCCTTCGAGCTCATGTTTTCTTTAGTTTCTACTTCTCTAAATTTTTTTTTTTTAAGAAAACCTATTGACTAGAAGTTGAAATTAGGGTCTATCTACCCATGGACTCTAATTTCACTTTTTTGCTGACTTCGGTTGGGTAGTGACTCATTTTTTTTAAAAAGACCGTTTTCATAAATTAAAACATTTTTTTAATCTAGTCAAGAGGTTTATGTAAACCCCTACAATTATCAACCTTGCCTTAGTAATAGACTCGACTATGTTAGACCATTTAGGAGTCGACAAGGCTAATGAAAGTGAAAACCCTAAAAGAATTACTTAATCGCGTAAAGAATTTTTCTACCCTAAATGTTTCTAAATGCTAAAGATTTTATTCAAAAGTGATAGAAACCCTAAAAATGATTATTTTAAAGACACATGTGCACTAATCCAACATGATATACCCTAAAACCCTAATTGATAATATAATGCTTATCCTTTTGTCCAATTCACTAGTAAAGGGTTAGAGATGACCCTTATTCATACTTATATGCTTTGAATCCTTAGGTGATCCATTAGAAATTAAGATAATGAGTCATAGATTATATTCACTTCTTAAGTAAGTGATTAAGATAGTTTCACTTAGAGTTAGAGTAATAGTTGAAGATTAGGTTTATGTAGTGAACCTTAACACTTAAATTGGTACTTTTTGCATTTGTTATTCAAAGTAGTTTATCAAATGAGATATATAGGCTATAAAGACCTAAAGTAAGATCTCATTAACAATGTTTACAAATCAATTCATCAAATATTTCATTTCCCCTCATTTCCTTCATTTTTCCTCTAATTTCCCTTAATTAGTACATTATGTGCACAAAATTACACATACTTAAGGAATGTTGACTAAAGTAATGCATGTTGACCAAAGTCAAAGAGGTTGACCAAGTCAACATTTTGAAAAGTCAAAAGTCTTAAGAGATAAGGAAAATATCTTATTAACTTAATGATGGTTTTCTTTTCTTTTCCTTTTGATTTTTCTTTTCCCTTCCCTTTTATTTGTTGCCGTCCACCTTTCATCCTTCTAGACTTCTCCATTTGTTGTCTTCATAATTGAAAACAAAACAAAAGAAACAAAAACAAAAGTCCCCATTTCATGCCGTGAACTCTCCTTCTTCTTTCACTTTCATCCTTTTTCTTTTGTCCCCTTAAACTTCAACACAATTAAAGGTATGTTCTTAACTTGTTTTATGTTACTTTATGTTATTCATTAGTTAGTTAATTAAGTAGATTAGGTAAGTAGTTAGGTGTTTAGTGAAGTCTTGAAGAGAAGAAAACAAAGTCTCCATCTTTAAGTGTAGAAAGTGATGGATCATGAAGGAAATGGAAGAAATACATGTGTATGTACTCTTAGATGTGTATACATAAAGAAATACCAAAGGAATACAAGTATATGAACCTTTGTACATAAGTATGTATCATGTACATAACCTAATTTAAGACCATATCTAACTATATATACATATACTATACTAAATACATACATAGAAATGCAAAAGGATGAAAATTGAGAGGATTTTCTTAAGGGAAAATTTAGCATACGAAATTTTAGTATAAAAATACGTATTTAACCGTATAGGTATATGAGTAGAAATACATGTATAAATACGGTATAAGTATATGTAGATGTATAAGTATATGTATGTATAAGGTATATATACATAAGTATAAGTATAAGGTATATGTACATAAGTATAAAGTAAGAAATAAATGTACATAAGACATGTACATGTGACATAAGCATGATGTAATGCTTATGTAATCAAATGATGAGGTAGATGATGACATAGGCATATGAGGACATAAAGAAAAGATGACATAAGCATATGAAGGCATAAAGAAAAGATGATGTAAGCAATGACATAAACATAAGTTTAGAAAATGAGAAAAATAAGAAAATGTAGATAATTAGATACTAAAATTAGTAAATCTTAATACACTTTGTAAACTAGATTATACCTAAATCATTACATAAATTAGTAATGATAAAGTAAATCCCTTAATTATAAAAAATTAAGGAATAAAGGTTATAAATATAAGTAATAGCAATACTTAAGTATTATAGCTAAAAATTTCTATAAAATTAGTTCATAATATAAAATAGGGGTCTTAACGTCCAAAACAAACATTACCGTATGAATATACGTTCGAAAACGATGAAAAATGACTATAAATTCATAAATATCAGAAATTAAACGAAAAAGTTTTATACGATTAATAATAAAGTCTAACCGGGTAAAAGTTGATAATAGTCTAAGTAGATTAGGTAATTAAATGTTTAGAAGTATTAGTTAAATTAGTTACTTACTAGTCTTATCAAATCGTAATGATCAGGTGACTCTGAGGAGCGTGAGGACCTCCCAATCGACTACTACGATTAGGGCAAATAACCATGGCCGAGTGAGTATTTACCCAATGATTCCATGCTTGTTTTGTGATTGTAGATAGTGGACTTAAATATTATTGTTAATTGATGATTGTGTGGGGTTTGGGAAATGCTTGTGTATGCCGGTATGTCTTGAGTTGTGAACTTATCTTAACTATTGATAATGCTATGGTTGTTGCATGGTAGTATAGAAAATGATTGTGTGCACAATTGGATGGTCATAGCATAATTTGAACCTAATTATACTCGGCCTATAAAAAGAAATTGAGACATGCATTAACATGCATAGCATGGATACTATTCCGGCCGTCACATCACACGGAGGTAAAGAGAGGCCATTCGGGGGTTGATATTATTCATTTATTTGGTTCTGTACGGTGCACTCGTACAAAATGACCTTACCCTGGCCCACGGGAACACTAGGCGTTGGAGGCGCCAACCGCCTGGCTAAGGGTCGAGTCTAGAGGCCTCCGTTTAGGGGTGAGTGTGGACTACGGGGGCCCATTCACAATTATACTAGAACTTGGGTTTTTCTAAAAATAAAAGAATTATTTGATATAAGTACGGAACGTAGGGTTCCATAGTAAAGTAAGTTCTAGTATAATACCCGGATCTGATTGGTGTCGTGTATACTCCAACCCTGACTTCAGAGGGCGTTAAATCTGAGTTACGTATATGAACTAGTTAATTATACGTATTGTTTGGCATTCTGGTTGATCATTCATTCATATGCTTGAATATAATGTATTTATAACTTGCTTGTGGTGTGGCTGAGGGTTTTGCTCACTAAGCTTAGGCTTACACCCCTTTAGACTTTTGTTGCAGGATAGCCTGTTCGTAGAGACAGGACGAGGGATGCCACAGGTTAGCCTGGGGATTTGGGCAAGAGCGAGCTGCTATGTGTACTGAGAGAACAGTTTATGTAGACTTCTACTTATGTACTTTTGTTTATCTTAATATATTAGACCTAGACATACTTAAATGTTGTGTAATATAGGCTTTGTAACTTAAATTTTATATAAATATATTTGTGTAATGATATCAAATGAGTCTGGATGTTCTTTGGAAACTAGTGGTTGTAGAGCCTTGTATATTGTGTGAAGAGTTCTTGATTGGAAGGGTAACCAATCAGGGGTTCTTTGTACAGTATACGGCGTCTGCCACGACTAGGCCGTCCTCAGTTCGTGACAGTTTATGTTAAGTGGGCAAGGCTCAATATAAATTGAGTTAAGAAAAAAGAGAAACTGAATTTTTAACTAGATAGATTGATGACTCCACTAGGAACTACCTTAGTAGGCTTGCCATAAAAGAAATCCATAAATTAATAAAATGAGCCCTTAGTTTTTGATAATTAAACAACTAATGGTATTTTCTCATTTCTTATTCTTCCTTAAAAGTAGTATACATATTTGAGCTTTTGTATTTATCTTATATCTTTTTTGTAAATACTTGTACTAACTTGTGTTTTGGTGATGCAGGAATAAAATAAAATTAATAGAGGGGGAAAAGGCCTAGTGGGCCAAATGAAATTTGGGTCAAGATTCATGAAATGTGTCTTTAGATGCAATCGAACCTGAATCGTCCTAGGATCTTAGGAGGAGAAGACTATTGTATAAGTCTCGGGTGTTGTGGTGTAACCATCGCTTGGGTTTGATTAGGCCAACCGTACTCAAGTTATGATGTTGACCACTAAACATAGGAACCTTCAGAACCCACATAATTGTATTCATGATCATAATCTGGCAAACAAAAAATAGTATGACATTTTGTAAATAAATAAAAACTATAACTTCATTAACGTTCAATTGTTTTGTAAATCATTTTGCTTGTAAAAAGATAAAAAGTTACTAGCCTGTTAAGGGTCCAACCCATTTTATATCGATAAAGTTACAAATTGTCCCCTCCTTGTAAAATAATTCTCAACTTGAGTTTTTACGTCATAATCTTAATCCACCTTGTAAATGTTTATAATTCTTAGTTGGTAACCATAATTTAACAACTTGTCACCTTTATGGTTAAACTTTTTTAGGAGTCTTTGTTAGTAGTTTTTCTAAAAAATAAAATTACTATAAATATTGTAATCTTCTCCCTTAAATCCATTCCACTGTAAAATAGTTATTAACTACTTGTAACATAATTGTCACCCTTATAATAAGATATACTTCCACTTGATAATAGAATCTCTTTAAATTAAAACCAAAATATTAAGTTTGTGAATAAGTTGCAAAATAATCATTAGCCTAAAGTTCTTCCATTGATTACTCGTAACATATCATATAGATAGTTATAACCCTTAAATAAAATCTTTTTTCAAGAGAAAAATTTTTTTTTTTTCCACTAGGTCTCCCAACTCATCACATTGTTAATTTGAAGTTTTTATTTGTTAATATTTGCAATCTAGTTGTAACATTTTATCACCCTTACAATAAATTCAACTTTTTCCATTAGTTAGGTAATTGTTCCTTTGTCCAAAATAAAAATAAAAAATAAAAAAGAGAAAAACATAAAAGAAAAAAAAAATAAAAAACTAAATAAAGAAAAAAAGAGCTTCATCCCCCTCATAAGTTGTGAATAATATTTGTCTTCCTTACTGTCCTTTCAACCTTAGCTATGTATAGGTTGTTGTATAAATAGTGTCTAATTACCCTCTCTTTAACTTGTTAACTCTATAATAAAATCGACCAATTTTGTAGGTATAATTTCTTTTTTATTAAGTATTCTTGTAAATAGTATTTTTATAGCATGCAGTGTTCTGTAAAATATTACAATCTTATTGGCTAAAAAAAAAAATCCAAAAAAGAAAACAAATCAAAGTGAAAAATTAAAAAATCCAAAAAAATAAATGCACCTTGGATCTTTTTCTTTGGTTGTAAATAATCATTTCCCCTCAATTCATCAATAGTAGTTGTGCCCTTAGAAGCTAATACTCTTTGTTATCTTTAGTCAGTAGTTTCTAGCTTTACTTGTCACTCATATTACCACTTGTACCTTTTTAATAAAGAAAAAAAAAATAAAACAAAGAAAGAGGGTAATTTTTTCTAAAAAACACTTTGGTTCTTTCCTTAGATTCTTCTCTTAGTTGCACTTTTTAGATAACTTTGTTGTTTACCACCTTTTAATAGGGCTAGATACTTATTGCTTTCAGATCTGTTATTCTTACCCTTGTAATTAGGACTACTCCCCATGTAAATAGTCACCATTTTGGCTTTCATAACTAGTATTAAAATAATGGTTCTCATTTTTCATTGGCTATAGTTTTGAAAATTTTTTTAAAATAAAAATTTTCAAAAAAAAAAAAAAGATGTTGTTAACAAGTAGGAGTTCCTTAAAGGGCTTCTAAAGGTTGCTTTTAAATAGATTGGCACTACCCAAAGCTTATAATGATTTGCTCTAAGTTCAAAAGTCTAATCAAATCGAAGGCGCTAGGAGACCATCAGATTTAATGTTGGGGTAAAAAGAAAAGCTCACATAAAGAGTTTGAAAGGAATAACCCTTAATAATAGTGGAGACAAACCTATCCTTGATTTACTAAGAAAACCAAAGCCCAAATGTTAAACCTAGTCCTTTAAGGAAGGCTAATCCGAGTATAATCCCTAACCCGTTAAAAAGCCCAAACCTAATAGTCCTAAATATAAGACTTCCCACTAACTCTAAACCTTGATGAATAAGGGGCTTGCCTGCCTACTCCAACCCAAAAGGCCTAAGTAGAATAAAGACCCTTTCAGCCTACTCTAAACCCTAACAAATCCATTCTATCAACTTTATTAAGTCCAAAACAAACCAAAGCCCGTCTCCACTATTACTTAAAGAGATTACACATTTAAGGGCTGAAGAGAAGATAATGAGGCATTTCTTTAGAATAATCTTGGTCATTCACCACTACAACATGAAGAGACTGGGCTAAACTAATCAAATCCAAAGCAATAAGTCCTCCAAAGCTTATTAAGCTAAAATTATACAATCTACCTAAGGCAATCATGTAGCTAGTTAATAAGTCCATCTTAATTAGAGGCATTTTAGTGTTAAAGCAAATAAGTAAACTAAGTAGGGGCAATTAAAGATAAATATAGAGAAATTGGTTTAACATGAGATGAGCCCTTTAAGAACTAATCCAACTAAATTGAATTGAAGATCCAATAATAAAAGGTATCCCATTAATTGAAAAATTTAGGATGAAAAGAGGCAAACCAAATTTCAAACACTAACCCTAAAATGTGCTTGAGAGTTGAACAATATCAATGTGAGGAATTAAGACTCGTTTCGTAAAGGATGTCTATCTTAAACTTGATACATAGGTTGAAATAATGGTAAGCATTCTTTTCATTACTTCAAACATAAAATATCCTTTATAAGCTTATTTGAGCCTCTTAAGGAAGTATCTCTCAAAATTAACTCTATCAAGAACCATCCCTCAATAAGGCAATTAGGAGGTTAGGGTTATTAAGTAGAAGCAAAAAGATAAACTGATTAGTGCTTACCTCAGTTACATCAATTCATAAGTAATCATTAACATTGATCATTCATTTCCTTTGAAAGGAAGAAAAGCCTTAAGACAAGAAGTCATACATAATCTAAGCTATAAGTCATTTAAGAAGAGAAAAGAAGAAAATACCTTTATTTTATCAGAAGCTCACAAAAAGGACACTATAAGAATGAGGAAAAAATTAAGAGAAAAATGGCAATCAAAGATTAAAACAAAAAAAAAGTCAAAGAAGATATCAAGAAAAAGAAGAAAGAAGAAAAAAAAGAGAAAAAATAAAAGAAGGAAAAAAGGAAAAAAAAGAGAAGAAAAATGGGGCATCGATAATGTATTCCTTCATGCAAAAGAAAGCAATAAGAAGGAAAGCGAGACAAGCTTAGTAAGAGCACTAGAAAGTGAAGGAATTACGTGGCTTCTTTAAAAAATCCAAAGAAGTTTGAGAACATCAAGAATCAAGGCTGAAACTTATAGCTTAGAACTTAAGGGTCGTTTCATTTTCCAACTATGAGCCTTACCACAACACCACCATCAAGTTGCTTTTCAAATTGAAGGGATAGGATTATCTTAAGCTAAAGATTACTCACGAAACTAAGGTAAGCCCTCTTTAGTTTACCTAAAAAAAATCTTGACTTATAAACTCGAGATGAATGAAGACAAGTTCTTTCAAAATTGGACTATACAAGTGATGCGTCTCTAAGGTTGGACATACAGAGAGGCACCATAATGAAGCGAACCGAAAAGAACAAAGAAAAAGCTAGCAAAGTCTAGGTAGCTATTGAATGGATATGACATGCCACTTGATCTTACTCGGTCAACAATCCGTCGGATATAATATACTGACTCAAATTGAAGGGTCACTCACCACTATTCTTTATTAAATGGAATAGATAAGAGTTGAATGATAACAAGAATACTAAGGTTGCTCAAGTGAATAATTCTATATTGAAAGTTAGACGATTCCATATACAAGAAAGTAGGGATTTATTTACTCGTCCACTAAGGTTGCTTTACATGTATGAAAAGACAAAAGGGTATTTTATACTAAGTTACATAAGACATACTAAAAGGGGTTAAAGAGACAAAGAATATTTAGTACGAATAAGAAAGAATCATTTTAGAATGTTGTGTCAGAAGATACGTGTTACTTAGAGGATGGACATCAAGAATATGATACAACGTAGGTGGAAACAGGAATGTGTTATAGTCAAGGGTCCACTTGATTTGGATTAGGTCAAGAGCCAATCAGTCTGGTTAGCAAGTCAACTGAATTGGAGTTAGGCACCAGTGGTCGGTTGGAAAGCTCAGCTCAGCTAGCCTTTCCTAGGTTAACTTTTGGATCAGGACTTCGTAGTTGGGCAGGAGCATGTTGGATACACGTGAGGATCTGATAGATAGGTCAGTAAGAGGTCGGATCGAGATAGGAGTCCCAGTCTCGGCTATAGCTTAGTATTTTCCGTTCAAGCCCTCAAAGTCCTCTAGTACAACTTCT
Organism: Lumnitzera littorea; assembly: GCA_024138015.1. Taxonomy (NCBI): domain Eukaryota; kingdom Viridiplantae; phylum Streptophyta; class Magnoliopsida; order Myrtales; family Combretaceae; genus Lumnitzera; species Lumnitzera littorea. The sequence continues at coordinate 81,475,369 of JAMXBB010000009.1, forward strand.
TATGATCGGACTAAGGGGTTGATTCCTATCATCTACCCGAGGGTTGAAAAGATTTGTCCTTAAATTTGAAGCGGTTTTTGTTTGTTCTTTTGGTACGCTTGTAAGGTCTTCTTCTGTTGTTTGATGGGGAATTAGGTCGGATACATTGAAGGTAGAGGAGACACCATAGTCATTAGGCAACTCTGCAGTTGATCTTCTTCAGGACCTTAAATGGGCCGTTAGCTCAAGGAGATAGTTTGCTTTGTCTTAAGTGCGAGAATCGCTCTTGGTCGAGATGAATCCATATTAAGTCTCTTGGCTAGAAGAAAATAGTTCGGCGGCCTTAACTGCCAATCTCTTATTGTCTCTGATTGAACTTAGCGATCTTCCTCGTAACAGACTAGTGTAGCTCATGCAATTCTTGGGCTTAGTCCACTCTAGATTGATTTTCTTCAATAGCTGCTAGGGTACCCATCATATCTAGGGGAATGGTAGGTTGAGGCCATAGATTACTTCGAATGGTGTCTTCCTTATAGTGCTGTAGATAGTTCGATTGTATGGGAACTCCACCACTGGTAGGTACAAGTCCTAATCCCCTAAGTCCTTCCTTACAATAGCTCTGAGCAGATTGACTAATGTCCTATTCAGTATTTCAGTCTAGCCATCAATCTGAGGGTGGCTACTAGAGTTGAACATTAGTTTAGTCCTAAGTCTCCTCCAAATAGTCTTTTAGAAATAGCTCCAACATTTTGTGTCCCGATCTAAGACAATAGTCTATGCAGTTGGACAACATAATGTAAAAACAAATTAGCAATATATAAAGCATTATCAGTCCGATGGCACGGAATGAAGTGCACCATCTTGCTGAAATGGTCCACTATAACAAAAATAGAATCTTTCCCTCCAGATGTCAAGGGCAATCTTAGGACAAAGTCCATGCTGAGTTTAGTCTATGGTAAGGTAGGCATTGGTAGAGGCATGTACTCTCCATAGGGCTCTCTTTTCCCCTTAGCACACTTGCATACTTTATAATGACCAATTACCTTATGGACATCCTTAGCCAGTAAAAATTTTGTTTCAATAGATTGGCTATCTTGACCTCTCCAAAGTGGCCTGAAAGTCCACTACTGTGAGCTTCCCAGACCATCAGTTCATGTGTGGAGCAGTTTGGAATACATAGCCTGCAATCCTTGAATAAATATCCATCCTTGAGATAATATCCCTTGACAGCAATTTTGTCCTTGTACTATTCTATAATAGGGCTGAAGTGAGAATCATGAGTATACTGCTTGGTAATTAGTGAGAGTTCTAATAATTTTTGCAAAGTGGTCAGTAAGGTTTGTTGCTGTGATAAAGCATTGACAACCACATTTGCACTTTCTTTCTTGTGCCGGATCACGTATAAGAAACTCTCCATGAACTCTAACAACTTGGCTTACCTCTTTGAAAGCTTGTTCTAATTCCCCAAATGCTTCAATGATTCGTGGTCAGTGTAAATAACAAACTCTTGCGGCAGCAATTAATGTTACTAAATAGTAAAGGCTAGGAAAAGGGAGTTCTTGCATGGAATAGTTTACATGGAGTAGTTCAGTGTTAGGCTACTTAGTTTCTCACTATGGTAAGCAATGGGCCATCGTTCTTGCATTAAGACAGCATCAATTCCAACTCCTGATGCGTTGCACTCTAGTTCGAAGGGCTTGTCAAAATCTAGTAGTGAAAGGACAAGTACTGAGGTGAGCTTTTCCTTGATCTCCCTAAAACTTCACTTAGCATGATTGTTCCACTTGAACCCTTCATTCTTCTTTATTAACTTGGTCAATGGGGTAGCTAGTGTACTGAAGTCCTTAATAAATCGCTTATAGAAAGAAGCTAGGTCATGGAAACTTCGGACTTCAGTGACATTTTTCGACATCGGCCATTCCAGAAGAGCTCGAATCTTCTCCTCATTTACTTGGATTCCTTCCCCTGATACTGCAAACCCTAGGAACATCACCTCTTTCTAGAAGAACATGCATTTCTTTACATTCCCATTCTCAGTTTGTAGAATGCCAAATGCTTTGTGAAGATGTTGAACATAGTTGTTCAGGTTAGCATTATACACCAATATGTTATCAAAATATACAACTACAAATCTTCCAAGAAAAGAGTACATCACATGGTTCATTGACCTCATGAATGTGCTCGATGCATTAGTAAGTCTGAATGGCATAACCAGCCATTCATAGAGCCTGTGCCTTAAAGGCAATCTTCCATTCATCGCCTAACCTTATGTGAATTTTGTGGTAGCCACTTCGCAAGTTGATATTCAAAAATATCTTTGTGCCATGAAGCTCATCTAACATGTCATCGAGCCTCGATATCGGGTATTTATACTTGACAGTAGTTAGGTTGATTGCTCGGCTATCAACGCACATGCACCATGAACCATCCTTCTTCGGAATGAGTAGAGCTAGTATAGCGTAAGGGCTCATGCTCTCCTTCACATACCCTCGCTCAATGAGTTCGTCCACGTGTCTTTTCAACTCAACAGCCTATTCGAGGTTCACCCTATACGCAGGTCGACTAGGTAGGGCAGTATCTGGCTATAGGTCAATATAGTGCTTTATGCCTCGGATTGGTGGTAGCCCTCTATGTAGTTCCTTTGGGAACAGGTCGAAAAACTCATTTAGCAAGCTTCAGATCTCTTTTGGAACATTCCGTAACTCCTTCATCTCCATCAGTCTCTTAACCAACAGAAACATCGGTTCATCAGGTTTCTTAATAGATCGGAGCTCTCTACGGCTCATCACTAGGGCCTTTTTCTTGTTAGCTCGGGTGAGCTGGTTATAGGCTTCATTTACATGGGATGGGGTTAAAGGTTGCAATATTATCTTCTTTCCATCCTTAACAAAAGCATAGGTGTTCTTATACCTGTCATGTGTAACACATCGGTTGAACAACCAAGGTTGTTTAAGTAGCAGATGTAAAGCTCCCATAGAGATGACATCGCATACTACTTCATCCGTATATACATTTCCAATACTGAACGACACGGTCACTTGTTCAATCACTTGCAAAGCACCCTTATCATGAGGCTAATGCAGCTTATAAGGTTGGGGATGCCTTGAGGTTAGCAGACTTAACCTCTGCACAAATGATTGCATAACTACATTAGTGCAACTTCCTCCATCCATTATGATTGTGTATAATTGGCCTTTGACTGTACACTTGGTATGGAACAAATTCTCTCTTTAGTCTTCCTCAGGGTTTGATAAGGAACTTAAGACTTGTCTCAAGACTAGGGTCATAACTTCTCCCAGGTCGGCATAGATATAGGTCTCCTCTTCCTCCTCAGCTTCTACCTTTCGAACGTCCTTCTCCTCTTCAGGCTCACTCTCATCAGTGCTATCTACTACATCTCTTTGGAGCACCATGATACGTTGGTTCGGATACTCAACAGCCATGTATTCAAAGCCTAAGCATTTAAAGCATTTCACCTCGCTAGACTTTCGTTCGGAGGTCTATCCCTTCTCATACATTCTCGAAGGTAGCTTAGCCTCGACTCAACCTGATTGTCCTGCTCAACCATACTGACTTGCTTGGCTATCATCAGGTCAGTTATTCTGTTCCTTGGCTCAGTACAGTCTCCTAGGCTTGGTTAGATTAGGTTAGCATAGTATCGAGGCTTAGGGGAATGTTGGTCTAGGTTGGCTCGAAACATTTCTCCAATGCTTTTTGACCTTCTGCGCTATCTTGATAGCCTCTTCCAAATTATAAAACCTTTGTACTTCCACGATATTACGAATCTCATACTTGAGCCCAGAAATGAACCTTAATACTGTACAGGCATCTAGCTCTTCCACATCAACTTGGATCATTAACATCTGGAACTCTTTTACGTAGTCATCAATAGTTCAGCTTCCTTGGTGAAGCTCTTATAACCTTGCAGACGTATCTTGTAAATAAGTCTTAGGCACAAATCTGCCTCTTAACAACCTGTTCATTTCATCCCAAGTTCTAACATCTCGTCTTCCGTCTCTTGTCTTGGTTGCATTCAGATTCTTCCACCATATGGTGACATAACCAGTAAACTCCAATGCAGTAAGTTGGACCTTAACCGTGTCCTCATATCCATAACATTCAATTACCTTCTCGACCTTCTCTTCCTACTCCAAATATTCATCTACATCTTCACTTCCATCGAAGGGTAGGATTTACACCTTAACATTGTCTAATCCTCGATGTCTTTGTCCCTATGCTCGGTAATAATCAACTTCTTCTTTGTCACCAAACCCTTTAACATCTAGCTCCTCATCATCCTTCACGATCTCCTCTAACTTTAGTCTTCGTCTAGTAGCTCCTCTAGCTCGAGGAGGTCGAATTGGGTGATTGGTTCGATTGGCTCAACCATAGTGTCTCTTCGGGGCGTCATCCTAGGGGTTTTGTTGTTGTACACCATGAGGTTGTTGCCTATTAACTTACATCGCGGTGACTAGACTCTTAACAAGGTTTGTGAGTCTATTAAGTTTGTCATCAACAGACCCTGGGGTGTTATTACCATTAAAACCACGACCAGGTTGAGCACGACGACCTTTGTCACTAATAACTCCTTGAATACTTAAATCTGACATAGTATAATACTCTTTTGAATAGATTAACACCTTGCTAACAACCTTAATACTCAATAGTCTCTAAATAGAATAGAATCAAACTTGCTCTGTTTTTGTGATGAAAAATAGAGTAAAATATAATAACAATGAAATCACACTTGCTATCATACTAATACACTGCAATAGCTACAGAAGGAACACAATAGCTACTAACAGTAAAATGAACAAAAACTTCACTGCAACTTTACATACTCCTTTGTGGAATCGTGCCCTGATACCAGCGAAGCTAATACATCTCTAGGGTCAGACAGATAGAGAAGTACCACAATGAAGCAAATTAAAAAGAATAAAGAAAAGGCTAGCAAAGTCTAGGTGGCTACCGAATGGATATGACACATCACCAGATCTTACTCGGCTAATAATCCATCGGATATAATACACCAGCTAGAATTGAAGGGTCACTCACTACTATTCCTTACTAAAGGGAATAGATAAGAGTTAAATGATAACGAGAATACTAAGGTTGCTCAAGTAAATAATTTTGTATTAAAAGTTGGATAATTCCGTATACAAGAAAGTGGGGGTTTATATACCTATCTACTAAGGTTGCTTTACATGTATGAAAAGACAAAAGGGTATTCTACATTAGGTTACATAAGACACATTAAAAGGGGTAAAAGGGATAAAGAATATTTAGTATGAAAAAGAAAGAATCATTTTAGAATATTGTATCAAAAGACACGTATCACTTGGAGGCTGGACATCAAGAATATGATACAACGTAGGCAGAAATAGGAATGCGTTACAGTTAGGGTTAACCTGATTTGGATCAGGTTGGGAGCTAATTGTCTAGTTATGAAGTTAGCTGAATTGGAGTCAAGCACCAACGGTCGGTTGGAAAGCTTGGCTTGACTAGCCTTTCTTGGGTTACCTTTTGGATCAAGACTTTACAATTGGGTAGGAGCATGTTGGATGCACGTGAGGATCTGATAGATAGGTTAGCAGAAGACCGGATTTGGATAGGAGTCCCCGTCTCGGCTATGGCTTAGTATTTTCTATGTGATCCCTTGAAGTCCTTTAGCTCGGCTTCTTGTGATCGGTCCAGGCGGTTGATTCCTATCAACAAGTTATATCCTTTTCGTTACAAGCCCATGACCAAAAGCTTACACTATAACCGAATAAAAACATAGTTGATTGGCTAAGGTATATCACTTAAAAGATAGACCATAATTTTCGAAATTTGAAGTCGAAAGGAAAATTTGAACCAAGAGAGTATGGAGGCCCTCTTAAACTAAATAATTTGACAAGTGGGATGCCTATTTTAAGGAAGTTTTAAAGATTTGAGGATTTGAAAAATCAAGTTGTTTCCCTAGGAGCAACATAATGTCATGATAGTGGAAGTCCAACAATAATGATACATAGAAAAGTCATGATGCGTCTTTATGGTCGTACATATGGAGGAACACCACAACGGATGAGAACTGAAAGAAAATAAAGAGGATTAACAAATTTAGGTAGCTACCAATTAGATATGATGCACCAATTGATTTTATTTGACCTATAATTCATCGAATATGACTCACTAGTTCGAATTATAGGGTCATTCACTACTACTCTTTGCTAAAGAGAATAGATAAGAGTTAAGGAATAAATGAGAACACTAAGGTTGCTTGAAAGGGAAATTTGTAATATTCAGTAATGCAATTGATGTCTGTACATAAAATAAATGGTGTTTATATACTAGCCCCACTAAGGTTACAAGGCATACATGGAAAAGACAAAAAATGGGTAATTTACAAATGGAATACATGAAATATACTAAAAGGGGTAAAAGAGGTAAAGAATATTCTGTACAGAAAAAGTAAAGAATCCTTCTAGAAAACATGTGTCATATGGTGGATGGTGGTATGGAATACAGCTATTCTTTTTAACGTGTACCTTGAGGTGGCTTAGCTGTAATGATATAATTTAGATGAGGATAAAAGAAAGAGTCAGTTGTCAAAGTAGACCTAATTTGGTTCAGGTTGGAACTCGAGTATTGGAAAACATTTTGATCCTTGACAAGTGATGTGTTTAGGTAGCTCAACTTGGACAAAGGTTTGACATTGGTCAACTCAGGAGCTATCTAGATCATAGCATGAGCTTGGAAATAGATATGGCTACTTGGTTGGTTTGCATACATGTTAGGCAAGTCAACACGATTGCTTAGCAGCTTGGAAATTGTGTTGGTATTGATGAGAGCTCAGTGCTTAGGTTTGCAGTAGTGTAGGAGATGGAGATTGGAATAGGAATCCTCACCTTGATTAGGGTTTTAAGCTAATATTCTTCATATGAGTCCTCATAGTCCTCTAGCTCAACTACATGTGACTAGTCTAAGGAGTTAATTCCCATCATCTGCTTGGGGGTAAAAAAGATTTTCCCTCAAATTCGAAGTGATCTCGGGCTCTTGTTTTATCCTGGCATTTATTAGGTCTTTTCTGGTCGGACACATTAAAGGTGAAGGAAACATTATAGTTTTTGGGCAATTCAATTTGATAGGCGTTGAGGTTGATCTTCTTGAATTGATCATCAGCTCGTGGAGATAACTTGCTCTATCTTAAGTATAGAAATCATTCTCAATTGAGGTGAATCCATACAAAGCCACTTGGTTTAAAGGAAACAATTTGGTAGCCATAACTATCAATCTCTTGTTGTCTTTGGTTGAAGTTGGTGATCTTTCTTGCTATAGATTGATATAGCTCTTGTGATTCTTGGGCTCGATTGACTCCAGATTGACTCCAGATTGACTCTCTTCAGCAGTTGCAAGGGTACCAATCATATTTAGGGGAATAGTGGGATTAAAGTCATAGACGACCTCGAAAGGAGTCTTTACAGTGGTACTATGGATAGTTTGTTTGTAGGAAAACTCCGCAAAGGGTAGACATAGATCCCAATCCTTTAAATTCTTTCCCACGATAGCTCAGAGTAAATTTCCTAGCATCCCATTCACCACTTTAGTCTAGCCATCAGTTTAAAGGTGGCTACTAGGGCTGAATACAAGTTTAGTTCCAAGTTTTCTCCAAAGAGTCTTCCAAAAATAGCTTAAAAATTTTATGTCTCAATTTGATGGCCATCCTTGATATACATAACCTTCTTTCTTTGAACAAATAGCCATCTTGATATAAGATCCTTCAATAGAAACTCTTCTCTACATTGCTCAAGAATAGGACCAAAATGGGGGTCATAAGCATACTGCTTGGTGATAAGTGAAAATCCTAGTAATTTTATTTGTAGGGTGGTTAACAGGGTTTATCGTTGTGACAAGGCATCTATAACCGCATTGGTACTACCCTTCTTGTGTTAGATCACGTGAGAAAATCCTTCCATAAATTCTAACCACTTCGCTTACTTTTTTGAAAGTTTATTCTAACTCCCAAGATGCTTCAAAGATTCATGGTTAGTATAAATTACAAACTCTCATGGTAATAAATAATGTTGCCACATAGTAAGAGCTTGTATTAGTGAATATAATTCCTTCTCATACATAAAGTAGTTTGGCACATCACCGTTGAGCTTCTTATTGTGGTAGGCAGCCGGTTGTTGTTCTTGCATCAGGATGACACCAATTCGAATGCTTGGTTCATCACATTCCGATTTAAATGGCTTGTCAAAATCTGGTAGCGATAGGATAGGTTTAATAGTGAGGTTTTCTTCAATCTCCTTAAAGATCTATTTAGCTCGATCATTCTATTGAAATCCTTTATTCTTCTTTGTTAGCTCAATTAAGGGGGCTATAAATGTATTGAAGTTTTTAATGAATTGCTTATAAAAAGAAGTAAGGCAATGAAAACTCTGCACTTTAGTGACATTCTTTGGCATCGACCATTCTTAGACAACTTGGACCTTTTCCTCATTTGCATGAATTCCATCTCCAAATACTACATACCTAAGAAGACAACTTCACATTGATAGAACATGTACTTCTTTAGGTTCCCATATTACTTATTGGCTCGTAAAATGTTAAAACAGCTCAAAGATGTTGAACGTAATTGTTCAAGTCGGCACTATACACTAATATGTCATCAAAGTACATAACCACACATCTTTTGATCAACGAATGCATCATATGATTCATAAGCTGCATAAATATGCTCGGCACATTTATAAGTTTGAATGGTATAAAAAGCTATTCACAGAGTCTATGCTTTGTTTTGAAGGTAGTCTTCCATTCATTACTAGGTCTCATGCAAATTTGGTGGTAGTCACTTCGCAAATCAATCTTCAAAAATATCTTAGCACCATGAAGCTCATCTAACATGTCATCGAGCCTTAGTATTGAATATCTGTACTTGACAGTGATACGATTAATTGCTTGGCTATTGATACACATGCGCCATGAACCATCCTTCTTTAGGACGAATAGAGTTGGTATAGCATAGGGACTCATGCTCTCCCTTACATAACCTCACTTTATGAGCTCATCTATTTGCCTTTCCAGCTCGGTAGCCTACTTAGGATTCATTCTATAAGTAGGTCGGTTTGGTAGGGCTATGCCTAGCTATAGATCAATATAATGTTTTATGTCTCAAACTGGGGGTAGTCCTTTAGGCAACTCTTCAAGGAACAAGTTGGAAAATTCATCAATTAATCTTTGGATCTCATCAAGAACATCTTCAAGCTCTCTCATCTCTAACAATCTTCTAATCAATAGAAACATAGGCTTATCAGCCTTCTTAGCAGCTCTAAGCTCTCTTTGGCTCATCACTAAAGCTTTCTTCTTAGTAGCTTGAGTAAGCTAGTTATGGGTCTCGTTCACTTAGGTTAGTGTCATGAGTTGCAACATAATCTTCTTTCCATCCTTATCAAAGGCATATGTGTTCTTATATCTATTGTGAGTAACACATCGGTCGAACAGCCAAAGTCATCCAAGCAACAGATGTGAAGCTCCCATGGGGACAACATCACACACCATTTTGTCCCTATACACATTCCTAACGCTAAAAGCTACAGATTCTTGTTCTTTCATGTCCAAAGCACCCTTATCATGAAGCCAATATAGCTTATAAGGTTAGGGGTGCTTAGAGGTTGGTAGTTTTAACCTCTATACAAAGGATTGTGCAACAATGGTGGTATAACTCCCTTTATTTACAATGATGGTGCACAATTATCCCTTGATGATACACTTAGTATGGAATAAGTTATCTCTTTGGTCTTCCTTAGATCTCGATAGGGATTTTAGTACTTGTCTTAGTACTAAGGTCATCATTTCTCCCTAGTTGGCATAGACACAAGTTTCCTCTTTCTCCTTGGCTTTAACTCTTCTAACATTCTTCTCTTCCTCTAGCTTGCTTTTGTCTGTGCTATCTACTACATCATCTTAGAGCACCATAGCACGTCGGTTCGGATACTTAGTAACCATGTATCTAAAACCTAAGTATTTAAAACATTTTACCTCACTTGTCTTCTGTCTAGAGGTCTATCTTTTCTTACATATCCTCGGGGTCAGCCTTTCCTTAGCTTGGCTTTACTGGCATGCTTGACCATCATTAGGTTAGTTATATATTTGCTTGGCTCGGCATGAGCAGGTTAGCATGTAATTGGAGCTCGGGAAAAAGTCGACCTAGGTTAACTCGGAGCATTTCTCCTTTGCTTTTTAACCCTCTATGCTACTTTAATGGCATCCCCTAATGTATGGAACCTCTGTACTTCCACAATATTACGAATCTCATATTTAAGTCCACAAATGAAACTTGATATAGTATGGGCTTCGGGTTCTTCCACGTCTACTTGGATCATCAGCATCTGGAATTCCTTTACATAGTCATCAATAGAGCGATTCCCTTGATGAAACTCTTGTAACTTAGCAAAGGTGTTCTGTAGGTAGGTCTCGAGTACAAATCTTCCCCTCAACAATCTCTTCATCTCTTCCTAAGTCCTTATACCTCGTCTCCCATCTCTCACTCTAGCCATATTTAGATTTTTCCACCACATAATAGTATATCTAGAAAATTCAAGTGTAGCAAGTTGCACTTTAACAACATTAGTGTATCCATAATAGCCAAACACTTTCTCTACTTTCTCTTCTTACTCTAAATATTCACCTGCATCTCTACTTCTAGTGAAAGGTGGGATCTGGACATTAACATTGTCATGTCTTCAAGGAGCTTGGTGTCCTTGATCTTGTGCTTATTAATATTTGACCCCTTCTTCTTACTCTCCATACTCTTCTACATCTACTTCCTCATTGTCCTCTTCAATCTCTTTTAACTCTAATTGTCATCTAGTAGCTCAATTTGCAACTCCTCCAGCTTGATGAAGACAAACTGGTCGATTAGTTCAACTACCTTAGCCATATTGTCTCTTAGGAACATTCTCTAGAGGGTTATGATGTAGTAAACCTTGTAGTTACTGTTGACTTGCATTGCAGTAGCTAGACTCTCAACAAGGTTAGTGAGTCTGTTAAGCTTATCATCGACTGACTTAGGAGTGTTACTACCATTTTGACCTTAACCAGCATGACCATTATTGCTCTGGTCACCAATAACACCTTGAACACTCAAATCCCACATAGTGTAATACTTATCTAATAGATTAATAACACAATACACAATAACTCTTCTACTTACTACTTAAAATCTTACGAACATACTCTAACAACTTCAATACCCAATACTTACTCAAATATAAGAGAAATGAACTTGCTCTGTTTCGTAATGAAAAACATAGTATAATAGAGTAATAATAAGAACTACACTTACCAGTCTACGAACCTCCACTTTTCAGTTCACAACTCTAATGTTACTTCACTCGAACGCACTACAACAACTCTGAAAGGAACACAGCAGCCATTAATAGCAAACATAAACAAAACTTCACTGTAACTTCACACATTCCCTCTTAGAATTGTGCTCTAATGTTAGCGAAGCTGATGCATCTCTAGGGTTGTACATATGGAAAAGCACTACAACGGGTGAGAACTAAAAGAAAATAAAGAGGATTAGCAAATCTAGGTAGTTACCAATTGGATATGACATACTAACTAATCCTACTTGGCCTACAATTCACCGGATATGACTCATTGATCCAAACTATTAGTTCACTCGCCACTACTCCTTGCTAAAGAGAATGGATAAGAGTTAAGTGATAAATAGGAACATTAAGGTTACTTAGAAGGGAAACTTATAATATTCAGTAATGCAATTGATGTCTATGCACAAAAAGAATGGGGTTTATATACTAGCCTCATTAAGGTTACAAAGCACACATGGAAAAGACAGAAAAGGGTAATTTACAAATAGAATACATGAAATATACAAAAAAGAGTAAAAGAGGCAAAGAATATTTTGTACAAAAAAAGTAGGGAATCCTTTTGGAAGGTCATACCAAAAGACACGTGTCACATGTTGGATGGTGGTTTGGAATTTGGTCTTATTGAGGTGTACCTTGAGGTGGCTCGACTATAATGATACAATTCAAATGAGGATAAAAGAAGAGTTAGCTCTTAGAGTAAACCTGATTTGGTTTGGGTTGGAACTTAGGTATTGGAAAAAATATTAATCCTTTACAGGGTAGGTGTGTAGGTAGCTCGGCTCGGATGGAGGTCTGACACTGGTCAGCTAGGGAGTTGTCCATATCATAGCAAGAGCTCGGCAATAGATAAGGCTGCTCAATTGGTTTGCGTGCACGCTAGGCAAGTGGGACATAATTGCTTGGTGGCTCGGAAATTGTGTTAGTATTGATGGTAGCTCATTACTCGAGTTGGTAGTAGTATAAGAGATAGAGATTGGAATAGGAATTCTCATCTTGAATGGGGTTTTAAGCTAATATTGTTTGTATGAGTCCTTATGGTCCTTTGGCTACATTATGTGTGACTGGTTTAGGGCATTGATTCCTATTGAGTCACAACAAGCATTTTTTGAGTAAGCCCATCAAAAGATTTAGAGATACAAGAGGATTCCTTGGGTATTCAAAGAGAATGACCTAAGGGGGCTAGTTTGGCCCAGTTACACAATACCTAAACCTAAGACTTGGAAAATACTTAGAGCAAATGATTAGAAGTAATAGGATAAGCCCATTCATTACTTGTAATTTTTTAAGCACAATAAATTCTCTTACTTGTTAGTAGTAAAAGAAAAAAAATTTTACAATAAGGCCTTCGCCTAACTTTTCACAAAAGAAATTATTTTATTAAAAAAAAAGAAAAATTTTCAAAAGGGACCACAACCCTAAAGAAAAAGATAATTTGAAAAGAGAGAGAGAGAGAGAGAGAGCCATTTATGGAGAAAAGAAAATTTTCAAAAGATTGAGAAAGCGATTTCATTTGAGGTCTTAGCTTCCAAAAGAGTTTTCAAAATCCAGGTTTACTAGTTGTCTTAGCACCTCTTTAAGATTTAAGCTTATTTTAGTTTTCTAAACTTGTCAAAATTATCCTTTTGAGAAATTTATGACCATAGGCTCAATAGACGTTGTCTGACCTTTTAAGAATTTGGGATTGCTGGCTTAGTTTAACAATATCCACCCTTTGAAAACAAAGGACCATTGGCTCATAGAGTGCTATACGCCCTTTTGAAAAATTTCATTATCGCTAACTTAATAGAGCGTTGTCTACTCTTTTCAAAAATCTTGGAACGCTGTCCCATTAAGTGCTACCCATCCTATTAAAGAAGTTTTTGATCACTAGCTCATCAAGGCATCATCCATCCTTTTAAAGAAAACTTGAATGATTTGCTCATAGGGCATTATCTCCTTTTCCCTTCATAGAAAATCCTTACGGGGCTTGCTCTTAAAGCACGGCTCCCCCAATAAGAAATCTTAGATGACATGTTTGCTCAAATTCCTCTAATCATAAAAGAAGTGAATCCTGTAAGGTGTTTTATTAAATAAGTAAACCTCGTAGGGCGTTCTGTTAAAGAAGTAAATCCCATAGGCCATTCACAAAAAAAAGTAAATCTTATAGGGCGTTCTACAAAAGAATTAAATCCCTTTAGGGTATTTTGTTAAAGAAGTAGATCTCGTAGGGTGTTCACAAAAGAATTAAATCCCATAAGGTGTTCACATAAAGATGTAAATCCCATTAAACATCCTCTTAAGCCCAGACCTATCGGTAGGCTGGCACCTTGTTAAGCCAAAACCTATCAGTTGACTTGCATCCTCTTAAGCCTAAACTAGTTAGTTGGCTAGTACCCTCGTAAGCTAAGACCCCTCAGTTGCTTAGCACCTTCTTAAACTTAGACTTGACCTATTCATATGAAGCAAGTGCACCTATCAAATTGTAGTAAGTAGATTAAGTTCGAATATCGATCCCTTAAAGACTTTGATTATTGATACTCATTAGATCTTTATTATCTAACCAGTAAATCAAATTTCAAAAAACTTAAAGAACCTAAATTAAATTTTAGCAACTAATAAATTAACAATTAATTAAGAATTATTCAAGAAATTAAACAAGAAAGTGATTAAAGTGTAAATTAATTCAAGATTTTGTAATGTATTTAAATCTTTGCTTCTCTTAGACCTAAACATGTGACTTTATCTAAAAATAATCTCATTCTTTTTTTATTCTTTCTTGACTGGGAGGATTTTTTTATTAAAGTTAATTATTTTCTCAAGTCTATTAACCCTAATCTTGAAATCACCTAAAAGAATCTCTTCTCAATAGCATAACTTAAGATCACATTATTGCACAACAAATTCTCTAGCGATATTAATCAAGATTTAGGAAAGACTTTGCAAATTATCTTTAATCTTGCAAGAATCTCTATCAACTATGCATAAATTTAATCATATAAGAAATCTCTCGATTCTCTTATATGATATTAGGGTTTAGATCCTTACTCGTGAAAATAACAATCTAAAGCATTAAGCACATATAGTTGAATCAAGAAAAATTAAAAAACATATTAGATCTAATAAAATCAATATCACATGAATAGATCTAGGTTAGACCTAAATACAAAGGATCTACTCTTTACACATGATAAGGCAATAATCTTGCATAAAATCTAAAAGAAAGGTAGAAGAAGAAATCATGAGATTAAAGAAAAAGCTTAAATCTTGAAGTCTTGACAGTATCTTGCTCTCTTGAGTGTTCTCGTCTTGAAAAGATGCCTAAAAGTCACTAAAATGTTCTCTCTAAAAAATGCTAACGATACTTTAAATAGGAGACAAGAAAAATAAAACTCATTATAACAATACGACCGGGGACATGACTATGTCCCCTGGTTGTGTAATTCACTGCCTTCACATCTTCTTCTTCTTCTTCTTCTCTCTCTCTCTCTCTTTTCTAAACTAGAAATGATACGACTAGGAACATGAACATGTTGTTTGGTCATGTAACTTATTGTAGTAATTTAAATTGGCTCCAAATTTGTTTGGAAACGATATAGTTATGTCATTTGGTTGTGATCAATCTTTAAACCTTCATAACTTTCTCGTTTTAGCTCTAAATTGTGAAACTTGTTTCTATTTTCTCATTTTCTTACATAGATCGTCCTATAACCTATAAAACAAGATTTTAATTAATTAAGAATTATTTTCTAGAAATAAACTCAAAATTTAAAGAAAAATCACCAAATAAAATATAAACAATTTAGAGCTTATCACTTGTTAGTTGTCTGGCACCCCTTTTAAGCCTAGTCTCATCAATTAGCTAGCATCTTCCCAAGCCTAGACCCATTAGTTGGTCGGCACCTTCTTAAATGTAGACCCGTTAATACGTCAAAACCCCTATAAGCCTAAACCCGTTAATAGGCTAACATTCCTATAAGCCTAAATCATTAGTAAGCTAGCACCCTTGGAAGCCTAGACCTATCAATTGGCTGACAACCTCTCAAGCCCAGACCCATTAGTAAGTTGGTACCCTCCTTAGCTTAGACCTATTGGTTGAATAACATCCTCCTAAGCTTAACTGTATGCCTAGACTCATTAATTGGTTAGTTACCTCCTAAGCTTAGAACCGTTAATTAGCTAGCAAATTTGAAATAAAGTCCCTAGTTAGCACATTCATAAAATAGCTTAGACTTATTAGTAGTTGATACCTTTAGAATTAAGATTAGTGACTGGCATACCGCCATAAGATCACATCCCATCAGGGGCAAAAATAAGCAGTCTTTTTTGTTTTCACAGTAAAGTTTTCACTCAATTTTACTATAAAAAGGGATAGCTATAAATATTTCATTTTTACTCACTTTAAGTTCATTTTTATTCCAACACTCTAGTTTTAAGAATAAGACTAATAAATAAAAAAATTTTAAAAATCAAAAAATAAAAGAAAGAATTGAAAAAAATTTTAAATTACAAAAAAATTGAATAAATGAAGAAAAAACTCAAAAAAATTAAAAAAAAAATAAAAAAAATCATGAAAGGTGTGGTGTAGTGGTCCATTTGAGTTGGTGTGGAGTGAAAATAATTTTATGAGATTTAAGATAACTTCTGGAGTCAAAATAAGCATATACTATTTAATTAAATTAATAATTTAGAACAAAAATAAGCATTTATTGAAAATTAATTTTTCTTATCAGAGTTTGCCTAACTCTTTTTGAAAGTACACATTTTTAGGATACTGTAGCCTCAAGTTATGCCTCAATCAAAGTTAAAATAAGTATTTTATGACCATTTAAAATTTTTAATAAAAATCAAACATAGGTAGAAATGGAGATCCTAATTTGGTTAAATTAGATAAATTTTAAAAATATTTTAAACATATATTTAGACTTTATGTTTGTTTGAAGTAGGAAATGCAATTTTTTAGAGTTTAGGAAATCAATTAAATGTTTTTAAGGTGTTCATGAAAAAAAAAAAAAAAGAAACAAGAATCATAATCAACGAAAAGGAAAAAAGAGAAAAAAAGAAAAAAAGAAAAAAAAAATTGACACATGCTGCCTTATGAGTGATGACACATGTCACATGTATATCATTCCATGTGGCACTAGTCTTTGAGTGCTAAGTGGCACTAACGTAGTGTTACGTAACGGTTGATTAGATGCTATGTAGCATTATATAGAGCCACTCATGAGGCATTACGTAGCGAATTTGGTTTAAACTTTGAGCCCTTACTTCTTTCTTCTCTTCCCTCATTCCAACATGAGCAGAAGCTTAAGATTTTAAATTACCATAAAAATGGCAAGCTACATCTTGGTATTTTTTTATTTGATTTCACCTACTTTTGGTATATGTAAAGTCAAAAAAATATAGAAATGAAAGAGCATTAAGTATATTATATGGGCATAAAAAAATTTGAATTTTTATTGAGGGAAAGTGCACAAAAAAAAATAATAAAAATGGGTACGTTAATCACATCAATATTTGCACTTAGTTTGAATTTGGTAAATTAAATCCTCTTGATGTAAGCTCAATGCGAAATAATCGCATGGAAATGGTGACAAGGCAAAAATAAACAATTCCACATTTTTAATTGCCAAGAATTCAATAAAAAAGGGTTAAAATCAAAGAATAAAAAGAAAAAAGTATAAAACTTGAGATATCAAATGAAAATTAAAAAATATTCATTTTTTGTCAAATATGGATGTTTCTTTAGCCCCTATCTCGACTTTGCATTATAAATAGGACCTCTTTGCATCTATTATAACACGTATAAAGCATTGATAAGCTCTTAAATGGAAGAATCCCACCCTTTCTCTCTCTAAGTTCTAAACCATGCAACCCTTACTATTTGTCTTCAATTTCTCTCATTATAAGGCAAGTTTAAGAGAGGTAAAATGAGGAAAGATTCCTCATTTGTCTTAAAACAAAGCCCAATACTTGATTTCATTTAACAAAATTTTGATTTATTTTAATTTGAGTTAGAATTAAGATAGGTGTTCTAGAGATCTTGTGTATAGTTTAGCATTATTTTTTATTTATTTGGAATACTTACATTCTAGTTTTTGTAAAATTGACTTAGAGCTTTTAAGGATTAATGAGTCAAGAGTTGAGAGCTCTCGACCTTACATCGCGACAGACTTGAATTGCCATGTAGTCAAGTCCCTTTTTCCTTCTTCTTTTAGTTTTATTTTAATCCAAAAAAAATAATGAAAAAAATTTAAAAAATGATAAATATGAAAAAGAAAATAAAATATATTTTTTGTTATTGATATTTCTATCATTTGATTAGATGTTAATTAATTATTTAGTGTGTTGGCATGTTAATTTGCTTAATAATATTGTAATGTTACCTTGTTAATTTGGTTTGCATGGTTAATAATAATTGGTACGTATAGGATCATAATTAGTTGTAACTTGTACAGTTAGCATAAGTTTATTAAATAATATGACATTCTTATTGTGTTAATTGATTAATTTGCAAGTCTCCCATAACATGCTGATATCATGTCACATAGACTTACGTGTATGATTTCATGAATAATGATATTTTCAAATAAGATGAGCTTTTACCAAGAGTGATTTTTTTATAATAAAATGTTTTTACATAAATAAAAAGTAAATTGGCCTTTTCCTAAATTTAGGGATTTCTTTAAGCCTTTTCAAAGGTAGACTGAAAATCCTTTTCTTTTAAAATTAACAAAACTTAATGAATTCAAAGTGATAAGAGTTTCTTCAAAAAAAGAAAAAAAGAAAAAAAATTAACCAACAAACTAAATTTTTCATTATTTAAGGAATACATGAGCTTGATCCTACTTTATGGGTATGTAGGCACTTTGGGTAATCTAAAATAAATAAAAAATTTATTTTTCCCTTTTTTTTCAAATAAAGAAAAAGAATAGAGCCAAAGTTACTTGAAAATAAAATTAAAAGCTCGCTCAATTATATCATGGACTTTTTTATGGAAATGTTTAAGTTTTAATAAGATAGCCTTCAAACTCATGTTTTCTTTGGTTTATACTCTTCAAAAATTTGTGTAGAAAACCCGTAGACTAGTAGCTGAAATTAGGGTCTTATCTACTTATGGATCCTAATTTCACTTTTTTTCCTAACTTTGGTTAAGTGGAAACTCTTTTTTAAAAAAAGATCGTTTTCATAAATTAAAATCTTTTCTTAATTTAGTTAAGAGGTTTATGTTAAGCGGGCTGTGCTTATCGTAAATCAGGTTAAAAAATAGAGAGAAACAAAATTTTTAGCTTGACATGTGTTCAGTAACATATGGGGTTGAAATATGAACTAAAGGAAGCACATTACTCAACACATACAATATACCTTGGAAGCACAAAGATGTATAAGAACCTAAAAGCCCATTACTGGTAGAATAATATGAAGAGGGAGATAGTTGAATACGTGTCAAGGTGCTAGACTTACCTGATGATTAGAATTAAGCGCTAAAGACAATCTAGAAAGTTACAGCCATTGTCAATACTAAAATAGAAATGGGAGCATGTGGACTAATCGATTAAGTTTGCGCGATTGATAGAAAATCTTGCAAAGTTACATGAGTACTGGTATCCATTACTTCTAATAGGGATACCGGGTTTGTCAGTAAATTTTGGAGGAGCTTACATAAGGCAATGGTTATGAAGCTATGTTTCAGTATCGCTTTCTATCCCCAAATTGATGGACAATCAGAACGGACTATTTAGATCTTGGAAGACTTGTTGAGGGCATATGCACTTGATTTTGGTGTTTAGTATGATTAGCATCTATCAATAGTAGAGTTTGCTTACAAAAATAGTTACCGGATGACTATTCAAATGGTAGCATATGAAGCCTATATGGATGGAAGTATAGGTCTCTTATTTATTGGGATAAAGTGGGTGAAAGATAGTGGATAGGATTGGATATGGTGTAAGAAGTGGTTAATAAATTCAGACTGATCAAACAAAGGATGAAGCCACCTAAAGTCGCCAGAAGAGCTACACTCGACAAATGGTAATGTCCTTAAAAAATTCCAAGTGGGGGATGAAACACTATCAAAAGTTTCTCCAATAAAAAGTATTGTTTGATTCGGTTTAAGAGGGAAGTTAAGCCCAAGATATGTTGATCCACTTAGAATTGTTGAGAGAATTTCAAAGGTGACTTATAGTTAGAACTTCCTCTATGGCTTGAAGGAGTGCATGATGTGTTCCATGTGTTGATATTAAGGAAATATAAAAGCCTAACCCAAAGTAAGAAGAGGAACCTCACGTACAAGTAGTAGATTTTAAACACCAATAGTTGTAAACCGACATGTCAATTAAAGAGTGATCAATCAAGATAATGGACACTAAAGTCTAGAAACTCGGAAGAAAAAGTATACCATATATTAAAGTATAGTGGTTGAACTAGTTTAAAAGAGAAGCAACTTGGGAGTTAGAAGAGGAAATTAGATGGAAATACCTAAAGCTCTTCCAAGATTAAGGTGAGTAACTTTTGAGAATGAAAGTTTTGTTAAGGGGAGGAGAGATGCAAAGACTAAAAATAATAAAAAGTATTAAACGATGATGATGATGATGATAAAGACATTAAAGGATTGGTATGACTTGTAATTAATTGATGCTATTGGGGGAATTATAGCCTTTCATAATTTTTGAACCATAAGCCCTCCTTCATAATACATATTATAGAAAACCCTTTTCCCCCTTACTCTTCCTCTTCTCTTTGTCTCCCCTTGATAACGGAAAACCCTCAAGTCTCTCTTGAATTGGATTCCTAACATACAAGTATTGGAAATTAAGGAAAATCAAAGGAAGCATGGAAACACAAGGATTTTCGGTAAGTTCTCTATGGATTTTTGATAAATTCACTATCCCTAATTGAGTCTTGTGTGCTATTTAATCAAGAAATTAGGTAGGTTATCTCAAATCTCCTTCTTTCTATTTGATTTTGTGAGGATTGATTTGTGTTGGGTCAAAACTATTAACAAAGGTGATTGTAGTTGATTGAATGATGATGTTTTGGAGGATTTTGGTTGTTGCTGATGAGCTTTCAATTGTATGTATTTAGTATAGTGATTTTTATAGTATTTTATTGAAAATTTGGCTTATTTTTGAAGAATATGATGCATAATAGAGTAAAAATTTGAATTATAGGTTTTGGAATTTTTTGAAATGAAAACGAAGAAAAAAAATCAAGTTTCACTTAATTTGGAGCTAAAATGAAGATGTTATGAAGTTTAGAAGTGAGATGACTTGTGACATGACTATGTCAGACCAGAGGAGTATTTTAAGGCAAAAGAGGATGATCCATAGAAAGTGACATGATTACGTCAACAACCGTGTCAAATAAGATTTGAAAGATTTTTTTAGAAGATTTGAGAAGATTTTGGAAGATTTAGGTGACACAACCAATGACATAACCATGTCATTGCTCGTATCACCTTATGAAAGAAGACTTTTTCAGATTTATTATAAAAGGCCTTCTTAGGGTTTTTGACTATACTTGTAGACTTGAATTTTTGAAGGACTTAAAGGGGCAAAATAACACAAGAGAGCATCTCACTACAAACTTCAAGAATTGAGAGATTTGACAAATTTCATGACTTTTCTTTTCATGTTTTTCATTGTTTTAATTTAGGATTTCTCTTTTGCCATGATTAAAGTTTAATTTCCTTATATCTAGGTTTTGTGGAACCTAGAATTATCATGTGACCAGGAGTTTTCTTTAGATCTAATGAAATATTTGATTTTTGTCAATTTGATTATGCATTCTTTGATTACATTAGATTAATATTTCTAGAGTGTTAATCTAATATTTGATATTATGCAAGAAAATTGGGAGATTACTTGTATGATTAGATTTAAGCATAATTGATGAAAATTATTGTAATCTTAGAGATAAGTGGCATGATTTTTTCGCATCTTGATTATTATATTTAATAGAATTTGTTGATCTTTAATATGATCTTTAATTATGCTATTAAGAGGAAATTCTAATAAGTAATTCAAATATTAGGGTTAACAGATTAAGAAAGTCACTAACTTTATTAGAGAATTCTCTTAGTTAATGATATTAAAGATGGAATTCAGTTATTTTTCATAGAAGTTACATGTTAAATTGTATGGGAAGCAAGATCTAGATATGTAATCACATTTTGAAGGAAATTCTTAATTTAATTTCTCTTTTGATTATTTGCTCTAATTTGAGTCTTAATTAGTAATCTTGATTAGTGGTTAATTTGTAGTTTAGATTAAATCTTTATTTCTTAAATTTGAATTTATTAGTTAGATAATAAAGAAATAATTAGTATTAGTACTCATAGTCCTTGTGGGAATGACATTTGTATTCACTAAACTATACTACAGAATTGATAGGTACACTTGCCTTATATTAGTTGCTAAAGGAGTTTTATGAGGGAAAGGTGGTGTGAAGTAGTGGATTACATCAAGGATTGGAGATGGGATGAATTTGCAAGGGATCATGAATTGCTACATATTGAAGTTGGCATCCGGATACCTACAAGGCTAGTGTCCAAATGCTAGTCCCTTAAAACTCATGATTTCGTGAGTTTCCTTGGTGTTAATATGATGATCAATCTAGCATCCGAACACTATGTTAGCCGATGTATACAATTTATTCCATCTCATTTTTCTTGAGCTTTCTTACCCTATTTCTAATTCCGAAACACTTGTAACATGTTTTCTATCAAGTCTTTTGCATTCAATAGCTCTTAAAAATATCTTTCCTTTAGAACGATTCTTGTTCCTTGTATAAGTCTAGACTATAAGGGAAAACTCCAGTTGTTAAGAATAAATATGAGTACTAATGGTTGGATGATTACATGCATTAGGCAAGTATACCTGGTCAAGTTATAATATAGAGTAAAATAGATGTGAGTCCAAGTATCGGTCCTATAAGGAATCATGTGTATGAGAAACTAAGTTACTAGCAATTTACCCTAAAATTACCAAGTATCTAACTTTACAATATAGAAATAATCATGATTAAAAAGAAAAGATGAGTGAGGGACAATAATTTAAAATAAGCACAATAAATAAGAACAAAACTAAAATAAGACATGCATAATTCAATTAAGAGAAATAACACATGATTCTTAGTAAATTGTTGTTATTTAGTCTCTAGTTCCATGCAACTTTTTAATCTCAATTATTCTTTAGCTTGTAGAGATGCCTAATCCTATTCCTATGGAATTTGAATTCTGAATTGGCCAGTCTCGCATCTCTAGCCTCTTCCTAATCCTAAGATCCTTTCTATCCGAATCACTTCTGAATAGGACATTGTAGGATGCTTTGAGAATTTGGATCTCACTATTAGGTTGGCCACCCTTGATTATCTTAATTTAGAGAAATTAAGTACCTAATCTCTTAGCATACTTAATTCCTTCTAATTACATTTGTTCGTTCAACTACGGGACTTGCATCTTTATGACAAACTTACACATTAATTAGCAACCTAAGGAAATATTAATTGAACACAATGAGATTTGTGTAATTAGATCTTCAAAGAACAAAATCATAGATTGAAATAGAAGTTGGTGCAAAAGAACTGGATTTCAATAACAATTTATTAAGAATATAAAAAAACTAACATGGATTAAGGAAAGGAAAAAGTAATTTGAAAGACTCCCAATACAATTCTAAGCTACAATTCTATCCAAGGGGACTCTACTTGAAAACCTAATCTTAAGGGTCTATTTATAGAGGATAGGACTAGGTTTATAAAGAAAACTTTAAAAAAATAGAAGAGTCACTAAATATTGCATGTCTACGGGCTAGGTAGATGGCCATGGAGTGTGGGCTTATACGTGCACTTTATACGAAATCTTTGAAATTGATGAAATTGCTTGATGAATGGAACACAAGTGAGGACTATGATCATGGTCTTTGGTCATGGCCTTTATTGGGCTTTGTGTCTTTGCTCGATTCTTGTTTGCTTCAATTTGTGATTAATGCTTTTATTTCAAAACACTTCAAAACTCGCTAAAAACCTTCAAAACTCCATGAAATGCTCTAGAAGTCCCTGAAAACAAAATTCAAACAGATTAAGCTTAAAAAATCATATAATTAACTAAATTACCGTTCAAAAATAACATGAAATAAGTATAGAAAATATACACTAAATTCTTGTTATCATTGGATTAAAACTTGAATTAGTTGTTTAATATGATTTATCAGGTTGTGAAGAGACATTTCCAAGTCGAGATGAGTCACTTAAGATAGATACAAGACATGTGTTTGTTTGTTGTGCTTTTTTGATTAGTTGATCAACTAGAATGAATTCAAACTTAGACTTATTAATTTCTATATTGTTTATGCTTAGCTTTGGCCTCCCTTTGGTAGGGTCCAAGTGGGTTGGTGAGGTACCTAGTAGTCATGCACGACTAGCCCTAAGTGGAAGTTTCATATGAGACATCCCAATTAGATTCTGAGAAGGGTAACTAGGGCATTAGGTAAAACCTATACCAATATTTATTTTATATATATATATATATATTGTTTGTCTAAGTGTCATGAGTTACTCCAGATGTTAGGATGCCAAGACTGTATTAGTTACCAGCTAATAATAAAAAATAATAAATGGTGTTTACTGTGTTATTTATTTAGTGATTGTATGTGGTTTATGAAAGTGTGTATCATGTGCATGTGATTTCATATTCCTATATTGGGCATAGCTCATCCGTCGAGGACCCTAATTTTTTAGTTGCTGGTATAGGTATTGTAGAGGGAATATTATTATGAGGTGGGATATGATTATTATTATTATTATGAAGATGAAGGTTGTTATTATTTTGACAAAGAGTCAAGCTACACATAGGTTATATTCGGTTTTGAAGTTTAATTTTGTAAGACTTATGGTTGGAGTTGCTTGTGACTCCCTTTATTCGTTTTATGTGTTGGTTGGAGTTATGAGACTCCTTAGCTATGAGTTTTAAATTTAACTTTGTGGATACGAGGGAGGTACTAGTTCGTGTTTTTGAATAGTTTATTATGATTGAATTATGTGACGTTGGAGTTGAGTGGACTTTTATTCCACTCTTTAATTAATAAATGTTGAAATCATTTTATGAGAGTTGGAAGTTTTATGAACATTTGTAATTTATAGACAAGTGGAAGGATCTTAGATGCCTTAGTGTGTTTGCTTCTAGGGCTGACATGTGCAAGGTTGTAGTTTTTCGAGTTCCAAGACATTAAAGATAAGCTTCCATGTTTTCTTATGCTCCTGATTAATTGTCTATCTACCATGAATATATTCTTTTGTTCTTTCAATTCGATTGATTAACTCGCTGTGCTCTTCAATAATTACCTCTTTAGTGCATCCCACCAAATTTTTGGATCATACCAATCAAGAAAATTATCCATGATGTGCCCCCCAAAAGAATTATGAAGTAGATGTAAAATTAATTGATAGGATTCGTTGACTTTGGGCATAAGATGTTTGAAATAAATATCCCGCTTCCAGTCAGATCAAAGAAGTGAGTCAAATCTATAGAAATTGTGTAGCTATTCAAAAAACCAGTATCCATGATTTATTCTTGTAAAAGATTATTTGGCATAAAGTGTAAACAGGGGGATAGCATATCGGAAATAAAATATAATGGTTATGACCCTGTAATAAAGTTGAGGAAAAGCACAAAACTTAAGAAATAATTCACACGCATCGACGAAACGTACTGTCAATTTCTAGAAAAGCCTATGATAGGAGCTTTTGAAACCCCATAAAATAGGAAAATTAAATACATTCAGCCACCGAATTAGATACCCACCCAGTAGATTTGATGTCCATCAAAGCTCCTTCTCAAATAATTAATTTTACATGCCCATCGTAATTGTATCTTCAAAGCCATGTTTGGATTGTGGATATTTTGAACAAGATAATATTCTTGACAACCCGACACTGTCTTGATCTGATCATCAAATGCCATATGCACCCGATGAATGCTTAAAATTGCAATCACTTGTTGAATGAAATTTCGTGGAGTTAGGGTCTCTTTTCTATTTAGGCATGATGAGTGCTTTTCAATGAAATGTTTTGTTGGTAAGTTAATTAGTTTATTGCGTAGAAAATCTGACATGTCACTGTATTTCTGTCCTGTTGTCCTTATTCTTTCCTTTAGCGTTCCATTAATATTTTTAACGGTGGGGCTCAACTGAATAATTTAAAAGATTAAAGGGGTATTGAACAAATTAAATCATGAGGGGCTTAATTGTGCAAGAAGCAAAATTTGAGGGGCTTATTTGAGTATTTAGCCAACCATTTATTAACGTAGCCTGGTGCCACATGGTGTCTATATAATATACCACATTATATTATTATCAGAAGTTTAGTTATGAAGTTATAAATAATTCTTAAAATCCAAGAATTACACAACTTATGAAAGAATAGAGTCTTGAAAATATTAGTTTTTACATAAACTCAGTTCGATTTTTAAAAATCAAGGATCTGGTCCTAATATAGCATGCAAAATTAAAATCTCGTTAAAGTATAACATAATTATGTATTATGAATAACGTAGAAAGCCTCAAATGCATGAACTTTTACACTCGGTTTCTACCCTTTTAGAAACAAACAAACAAATTTTAAGGAGAAACGTTTTACAGCGCGAAAACATGTGCCAAGTACCTCGAAACACTATCAAGTGTCCAATTATCGATAGAATATGCCCATGATAATACAATTTAATTAATAAAAATTTCTATAATTTTTCCTCCCTTTTCGACTCTTAGGTAACATCTGGTTGTACAATTTTTGTAGTATTAGATTAAATAAAAAATTTTATCATGTGTTTAGTTTATAACTTTATTTGGTAATTGGATAAAAATTAGGTTGATGAACTCCACAAAAAACCCAAATTTTATCATATCTATACTATAGTATAAAAATAAATTTTACTAGATAAGAAAACAAAATATTTTACATTCTTAAAAATATCCCTCTATATTATAAAATTGAGTTAATTAATATTAGTTTTATTAAATATTACAAAAAATTGTTTATTTTGTAATATAATAATTAATTTGTTAATATAAATTTTGTGTTCTGTACTGTATAAACCAAACATGATACAATAAGATTGTATTGTTCAGTTTTCTTTATACTTATTATGTCCAATTCTCTTTATCTAATACAATTCTTACAACTAAACGCTATCTTACTTTTGTATTGATTAATTAAATGAATTGCTAATTCATTATATATATATATATATAATGAATATGTTTGTTGAAATTGATACTAGAATCCAAGATATTGTGATTTATTGCATTTTAATTTGTATCTTACTTTTGCCCATTACCTTAGTGATTCGATCTATATCATCCTACTCAAAGCACCTTATTGTGCTATTCATATTTCATTGAATTATTATCTATACATCCATCTATATTTGCCTTATCAAGGTTTATGTTACTTATATTTACATCTTACAAATCATTTTTCTAAAATAATTATTCTTGTTGTTTGTCGTTTTCACTAGAAATTAAAATTGAGATGGTGGCTTGATTCCTACACCAAGTAGATTATGGAAGTTTGATCCTTGAATGGCATTACCTACAAAAACACATTAACACTTAATTTAGTGTAGGTACTCTGACTCTTAAGTTAGACTTGCTCCAAAAAGTAGCAGAACAATAGTTATATGAGCGAATGTGATCATACTTGGGGCTTTATCCCCTATTTATAAGTGATGAGGTTGAGATATTTTAGGAAAGATATGTGTTGCCATATTTAGAGTTGAATCTTCTTAAATAGGGAAGTGTATCCAATTTAGTAGATATGGATCTTCTAAAAGTCGAAGTATATCTTTATTGAAGATTTACCTTAGATATAGGAATCTTCATGTTTGCTTTGACCTAAGCTCGGAGAGGCTAGGTTTGCATGAGTTTCGAGGAGCTCTTTTTAGCAGAATCATAAGCTTCAGTTAGAGATAGCTACATGGATTTTGAAACTCCCTAATAGGCTTTAAGACGATGCCATAAGGACCTTAACCTGAGGGTAGGTTAGACTGAGATGAGTAAGTCAGCTTGCTAAGGGGAATAGAGTATAAAACTCTACTAGAGCACTTAAGGAGTCCTACTTAACAAAATCACTTCTACAATTTCGCAACTCAACAATGCAATTTTAGATCATTAACTTAGTTCATAGAATCAAACTGTTTTCTTTTGTCATCACTTTCATTATGAGCCTCTCACCCATTCCACCATAGCTCACAATGCCATTGATTTCTTGCATATATATATATATATATATATTATGTCCTTCATATCTTTCCTCTGTAATAGGGTTGTAATTGAACTAAGCTAGTTCCCTAATTACTTAAGCTTGGCATGAGTTTTATTTGAATTCAATTCGTTGATAATCAAGTCAAACTTGAACTTGCTATATATATTTTTTAGTTGAGTTTTATCTTAAAATTTAAAACTCGGTCGAATTTAAGCTGAGCTTAAGCTTTAGGATTTCAAGTTGAGCTCAAGCTTTGATATTTCAAGTCGAGCTCAAGCCTAATACTGTTTGGTTCGATTATAACCCTACTTTGTAATATGTGATTGTTATTTGACAATAGCCTTTTCTAATAATCAAAACTAATAATAACAATTTTACACACACACACACACACACACATAAATGTATATTTCATAACTGTTTGTAATCATCTATCTTTCTCATTGTTATTAAGAACACAAATACTACTTACATCATGTTCACTTGATTCCATTCCCTCCCTATTCCTTATAGATTCCTATTATGTAATTCCCTTTGTTTTTGAACTTGTAATAAGAATTCCATGAGGAATCCCAATTACTCATGTTGCTAAATTAGGATTCATGACTTTAGATCAAAGAATCCCAATTTAGCAAAAAAAGACTTCCTTTGCTCATCCTCTCCATGATCTATTCATCATAGCAATAGCCACCAAATTCCAACACTACTACCATCACCATGCATGCACCACCACCTTATAGCAGCATTGCCACCATACACTAGCACTACACAACTACAACACTCCTAGCACTGTTGTTGTAATTGTCATTACCACTTTGTGTGCGCTACCACCAAATACCCATTGTCGCTGCACACTTACACACCAAAGATCCATCACATGCACTACTATACTCTCAGCACTATTACTATAATTGCCATAACTAGTTTGCTTACACTATCACTAACAACCCATTGCCACTACATACTTACACACGTATCACCATGAACATAGATTTGCATAAAGTTGCATATGCACTACCACGATCTAACACAGATCTACATAAAGATTACACAAGCATTGCCATAATCAACACAAATCTACAGATGTACCACCAAGATCAACATAGATCTATATGAATTTTGACAAACGCACCACTAAGATTAACATATCTATACAAAATTCAAGCACGCACCACTATGATCAGTAGGTTTGTACAAAGCCTTCGATTGTCTCAAGTGAAAAAAGAGATGTTTTCTAATCTTGAAATTGAAAGAGAGAGAGAGAGATAAATAAAGAAACATTTTTAAGCCCTTAGGTTCTTTCTTTTCTTTACAATCATGAAAAATTGAAAGAAAGAGAGACATGAATAAAAACAAGTTAGGTTTTTAGTAATGTACTATGTGAAAAAAGGTTGAAGATGAGGGTAAAATGATCATTTTAATTGCATTAAATGTTTATTACTTCTTTGTCTTTTTGTCAACATTGTAATAGGCATTATGAGCCCATTTAATTACCAATGAATATACCTTTATTTTATGCAATGAAGTGAATGGGTACTTAGTGCTTTTTTGTTGTGATATATTCATATTGAGTTATATAGGCAATTCATTTTTATCAATCTTTTTTATGTTTTTGCACTTTGGATGAATTGTTCCTATGCCTTCACAATTTTTATTCTCACTATTTGTTTTTCAACTATATATGATACTCTTTAATCGTTATAAAGAAGAATGGATTTAAATATTTCTCCATTGTACTTCAATTTATCATTTGTGTTTAGAAATTGTTTTTTGCAAGTAACTACACCTTAAATATAATGTCTTTCGTTACTAGGACTCTTTGCTTTGTTGCCACTACCTTATTTCCTAAACCCTTAATGCCATCCTCTTGGTGTGGCTTTGAGGTCGCACTAGGCATAAGACAAATGACATTATAGTCAATAAATTTTGGCACTAAATATGGTTTGAATTGCATTTATGTGATGTTCTCATTAAGATTGTTCCTTATTTCACTTGTTATCATTGCTGAAAGTGTTATTAGCATATGAGAATGTAGACAATATGCAACAAGATGGAATACAATAAAGAAGATGGAATACAGATAAAGAAGGGAAGAAAAGATTCATTTAATGTTGCATTATCTGAGTATATTGTTACTTTTTTTTTCTTTTTCTAGAAAGTGTTTATATTTTTCATGCTAATAAATTCTTATATTGGTTGAGCTTTTTCTTTGTAAAATAAGAAGTAAATATTTATCTTTGAGATCCATCATATATCTTTGTTTGTATTTTTTCATTTATGCAAATTTTCACTTTTTAAATTAAATTATTCATTTTTTTATTATTTATCAATGCTTATAGACAAGATACAACTATTTGTTATATTTCATGTAGAAATGAATTACATATATATAAATATATTACTGATTGACTTAATTTTTTTCTTTTTTAGTTTCCTTTTCAACTTACCAAACTACTGTAGTAATATAGACTATTATTAGCATTAATACCAATATTAAAACAAAAAAATACTTATGCAGTTCATTATTGTCAACATATTTCAACAATTGATAATATAATTTTTTAAATGTTTTTTTTTTCTAGTGAAATGATGTTATTCATTCCTAAGGAAAAAACAATAGAAAATACAAAGAAGTGAGTAGGTAAAATTTAGTCAACCCCACTTGCATACAACCAGTTCTATTGGTATTACAAAAAGTGAATTCATCTAGACTAAACACATGATCATGTCTAATATGATAAAACACAAAATTTGCCTCCATAGCTTCACTTATAACAAGCAGAACATCATTTAGTGGTAGCCTATCAAACAAAACATCTTTCTTTTGATGCATTGCATATTTGGCCTTCATATGTATAGCTACATTTCTCATCCTAGTCGTTTACCTCAAAATCCAACTCCTTTTCCTTTGGTAAAGTTGCCTGCATAAAATTATCACATTAGGCATAAAATTTGTGTTAACATTTTCATCAAATATGGTTTTTATAGCTTCAATTGAATCAGATTCTATTATGATGTTTTCTTATCCCCTTTTTTTGGCCATTTCCATGCTCTAGAAAATTGTCCAGATATCTGATTCCATCAATGAGGATACTGCAATCATTTTCATAAATCCACCCATATAGCTTCCCTTATCTTTTTCAATACCATCCACTGCAGCACCATTCATCTTTGTACTAACGGTTGCATCATAATTTATTTTGATGTAGTTGGTTGGAGGAGGAAGCCATCTTACTTTATCTTTCTCCAAGTTAGGCCTTATAGAATCCCTTTTTTATTATGCCTAAAACTCCTTAGCTTTAACACTTCTACTATCTAATTGTGATACACCCTTTCCTTCCTTAAATAAAATCTTATTCTTTTCATTCCAAATATACCAAAGATTATAAAAAAAATCAGATACCATGGACATGCATTTTTCCTATCATTTTTCCCTTGATTTGCATTAACTCTTATCTATTCATTAAAATTCATGTTGAATGAATTCCAAAAATGTAGGGACTATTTAATTTGAGTTTAGAATTGTCTAATCTTTACATACTCCATCATCAAGAACTGTAGGGGCTCATCTACCTATCTACTTATACAATACTTTGGATCAACTTGTATCCCTCTATTAATTAACTTATCCTTTATCCTCAACCTATTATTCAAACACCTTAGATAAAGAATTAATTTTTGGATATACTTTCTTACTATAAAGCCACTCCATCTTACAATTTTCGCTTCCTTCCGTATACATCACATTGTAAGTAGACTTAATTGAAACTTCACCACTAGTCTTTAGGCCCCTGCATATATTATCTTCATCACTCTCATTGACAAGAATTTGACACCTAAGAAAGTTCTTCATCTCCTCATCAATAGGGCATCCAATCATACTTTCGTTCCATTTATCGATATCTATCCATGCATTTGATAGGGAAATATCAATACTTTCCTTTGTAAGTGGTCCTTCTATTAAGCTTCTTGATGTACCTTTCCATGTCTAGTCATAAACTAAAAACTAATTCTCTTACCACTTTAGTCTATATACCATGTGTTTCTCCTTCCACATATAAGCTTATATACAATCTTTCAAAGTTAGAGAATTAGCCCTCTTCAGATTGTTCCCTTGGTCACATTCACTTTTTACCCATTTATTCCTTAAACAATGTGCCCCAATCAGTCTTTTAGTTTTTACTCTCTAAATCGTTTTCACAAAACATACTTTATTTCTTTTCTTTAAGTCCCAAATGCCCATTTCACCAAGCTCCTTGGGTTTTGTTACCTTATTCCATGAGATATTGTGGAATTTTTTCTTTTTTAAGGATGAACCCCAAAAGAAAATCCTGATAAGTTTTTTCCACTTCTCCCTAAAGGTTCCTTGACAATTTGAAAACTTGCACATAATAGCCTAATAGACCTTCTATGATCGATTTAATTAAAACATGTCTTCTTCCAAACTTAGCATGTTTGCTTTCCATCCAATCATCATTTTCCTTATTTTTTCCAAGATAAACTCAACCTCTTTTTTCCTTATCTTTCCACTATTCATTATTAGAAACCCTAGGTACACCCTAGCTCATTCTTCTTAACTGGGGAAGTAGCTTGTTTAGTATCTCTTCAAGCTTATTCATTAACATTCTTTGAGAACACAATTCTTGATTTTTCAGTTTAACTTTTTAGCTAAAAAAATTCTCCAAAGATATGCATTAGCCATTAGGAGAAGCATATTTTTAACGTTCTCTATTGTTACCTCACCAAGAAGTATAAAATCATCTGCAATAAAATAAATGGGAGATATAAAGATCTAGTCCCATCACTTTCACTAGTTTCCACTACTTCACATGTACCCATCTTTGAATCTATCTACTTAGCATTTCTATGGCTAAGATAAATAGGTAAGAGGATACATAATCCCCTTGTCAACAATCTCTTGACCCAATAAAATTTCCCGCCATATTACCATTGATTATAACAAAGTAGGAGGAAGTTGTTAGATAGGAACCGATGAGCTTGATCCAATTATTTGGGAGGTTCAGTAAATTGAGAGCTTCTTCTAGAAAATCCCATTCTAGACTGTCATAGGCTTTTTATAAGTCTAGTTTTAGTAATACCAAGCCCTTTCTCCCACTCTTCATTGAAAACATTTCCATAATTTCTCTTAAGAGGATTACATTATCAACCATACCTCTTCTTGGGATAAAGCTCGCTTGGGCTAGGTTGATTAGTTTGTTAAGGAAAGGCTTTAGCCTCTTTGATAAAATCTTAGTAATCACTTTATAAATTATGGTACAGAGGCTTATAAGTCGTCTTTAAGGTTGTGTAAAACCTAAATAAAGGAAAAATAAAAAGAAAATAATAAAAAAGAATTAGTAAATATAAAGTATTATTTACTTTAAGGGCATGGTTGGAATTATAGAAAATAAGCAAGGGCATTTCCGAATATAGGAAAAATTATACGTGGTCTAATATATAAGCTACACCTAAGGTTAGGAAACCCTTTTTTTGCAATACAACTTACATGCCTCCTTGTGTGTGATAGGGTTTCCTCGTGCAACTTGAACCAAGAAAGATTTAGAGTGTTTTAACAGAAATCAATTACAAGAGGGTAATGATATGTGGCATGAATCTCTTTTTCTTAATGATTTTTTATCAAAAGAAATTGAAAATTCGTTTTTTTGGCAAGGTTAGTAAGAAAATTGAAAATTCTTTTTTTTTAGAGAGATCATGTGGGAGTCCTACATTAGATTTTTGGTGGTGCAAGTTAATCTAAGGCGAAAGGCGTTGAGGTAAGGTGGATTAGATCAGTTTTTAATAAGTCTTAGTGAAAACTCTTAAGAATTTGTTTTGATTTGCAACGTATTGTGAAAAGCAAGCCTAAGGTTACCATATGCATGTCCTATAACATGTTTTTGGTGATGAACGCGCTAATAATGAATCTCTATAGGTACGAATCTGATTATACATCTTACACGTGTTGTTTCATCGAATTGTGAATTGAATGATAGAGTT
Organism: Lumnitzera littorea; assembly: GCA_024138015.1. NCBI lineage: Eukaryota > Viridiplantae > Streptophyta > Magnoliopsida > Myrtales > Combretaceae > Lumnitzera > Lumnitzera littorea. The sequence goes on from JAMXBB010000009.1 coordinate 81,508,956, forward strand.
AAGATGAGAATTTAGTTGTAAGAGAGTGTTTTGATTTGTGTTTCTAGGTGATATGGAGTTGCATTGTGTTAGGTTGTCGATTTAGTAGTGGCAATACGTAAAATCAATAGAGTATGTTGTTGTTGCAGGGGATGAAATGTTGCTACAATCTATGGAATTCTATAGATTGTAGCTAGCGTTTGGACGCCACCCCCTATAGTATCTAGATTCCAAGGGCAAGTTTGCACTTTCTAACCATAGCGTTTGGATGCCAGTCGAGCTAGCATTTGGAAGCCATGATACTTGATGCATGTAGCAACGTTTCTTTAGGTTCCTAAGTGTTTTTCGGGCTTGTTGTCTTGTCTTAAAACCCTTCCAAAACATTTCTAAACATGAATCAATATCTTATATGTATTTTTAAAACAATATATTCTCTTAGCGATCCTAGGAGCCTCAAATGATACAAAAGCAAGTGAGGGTTAGTTGCATACCATGTTAAAGAAAGTAGTTAGGTTAGTTTAGAAACTAAGTAAGTGTGTCATTTCTTATATGAATAGGTCATAAGACACTTGTCGAGCCTGATTTTTCGATTTCTTTTATTTAAAATTAATTTCCCCATTTCCTGATTAATACTAAACCTTAACCCATTTAATATTAATTCTCGACTAAAGAAATTGAGAAATTCTGATTTTTTTTATTGAAAAATAATTTTTGGAGTCGCTACCCGACTGAAGTCGGGAAAAGAAAAAGAAACCGTAACCAATTGGGTGGATTGATTACGATTTAATTATCGGTCTTTAATTTCAATTTTAATGAAGAACTCGAAGGTTCCGAATTTGGGGACTAACCAATTAAACCCTAACGGGTACCACTATTTATTTACCGAAATTAGGATTATTCTTCTAATTGTAATATTTAAAAATAAATAAATAAAAATCAAAAGAAAAATAATCTAAGTTTCTACATATTTTATCGTCGCCCCGAAGGTGCCTACGTACCCGCTAGTCAGGATCAGATGATCGTAGTTCTCTCAAAAAAATCTTTAATGTGTTGATTTATTTTAATTTTAAAAACAATCTGAGTTTACATTTTTAATTTATTCGGTTTATTTAAAAAAAATCTAAAGGGATCCTAACTCTTGAATGTTATTGTTTTATAAAAAAAAATTTTGCTAAAAGTCCTAAAATTTAAAAAAGATTTTTTATTAACTTTTATTTAAAAATAAAAAACAACTTTCTATATAACAAATCCTTAGACAAGATCAAATCTTAACAAAAATAACCAATCCTAACAACTTCTAAACTAAAATAAAATATACATTCACTTAAATCAATACTTAATTTATCTAATCAAGAAAACTAATGTTAAAAGAAGAATACCTAAATTAATATATACATATACATATATTATTATTATTAAACAATTATCTATATATAAAAGACTAAGAATAAAATCTC
>JAMXBB010000009.1:81520126-81661506 GCA_024138015.1 Lumnitzera littorea
ATAAAATATACATTCACTTAAATCAATACTTAATTTATCTAATCAAGAAAACTAATGTTAAAAGAAGAATACCTAAATTAATATATACATATACATATATTATTATTATTAAACAATTATCTATATATAAAAGACTAAGAATAAAATCTCCTAAAACTAATATGTTCATATTTGTATATATTATATTCAATAACTAAATATCTAAATAATAATAATAATAATAATAAACAATTAAATAAACAATTTCGAAATTGGAAAAAAATGGACCTAAACTTCTTGATTACGTGGTGAAGGACGATGGCCAGCGTATAATGGAGTTGCTGTTGCGTGTGGCTGCTGGTGTCGGATTATTGTCTGAGTTTGCTTCGCTGCTGTCCGCCTTGCTGCTATCCACTGTGCTATTGTTCTGTTCGCTGCTATTTACTGTGCTGCTGTTCTGTTCGCTACTGTTCGCTATGTTGCTGTCTTGTTCACTACTATTCTGTTCGCTGCTGTTCGCTCTACTACTGTCCTGTTCACTGCTGTCCGCTGTGCTGCTGTCTTATTCGCTGCTGTCCGCTGTGCTGCTGTTTTGTTTGTTGTTGTCCGCTGTGCTGTTGTTTTGTTCGCTGTTGTCTACTGTGCTGCCGGTATGGTGTGAGGGTCAGTGTTGTGTGTGTGTGCTGTTGGCGTGGTTGCGCTGTTCGCCTGTTGTTGCTACTGTTCGCCTGATCGTGCTGCTGTTCGCCTGGTGTTGCTGCTATTTGCCTGATCATGCTGCTGTTCGCCTGGTGTTGCTGCTGCAGTTGCCTGGTCATGCTGCAGTTGTGGGCTGATTAATGCTCGGCGAGAACTGTCTTATGTGAGCTGCTGCTGATGTTACCATAATTTGTATGACAAGGACTGCAGCGTTGGATAGTGGCGACTAGCGTGGGGTTGGTTTAGATGTCGGCTTGGAATGGAGAAGGCGGCCTTTGTGTAGTATGTGTATGTGAGTTGCGTGTTTGCTGTTTTGACGAAGGAAATGGCCTACTGTGCGATAAGGACTGATTTCGTTGGACGGATGAGAGAATCTTGATTCTTTTTGGGAGTTTTTGTATTTATAAAAGCTAAATAAGATCATATTAAATCATATCTATCGTATCTAATTAAATTAGATTCGAATCCTTGATATCAATCCAAGTCTAATCAAACTAGATTCAAATAATTTTGATTAGATATGAATTCTGCATGTTCATCTTATTTTTTTTTTATATTTTTTTACCCTTTTTTTTGTAAAAATAAAAATAAAAAGATTGAAATAAAATATACCTAAGTGTCTAGTGAGATTCGAACCTTAGACCTCAAATTACATTCAGTCCAATACTCCAATACTTATCCGTCAAGCTGTTGGCCTGCGCCTTGACATTTAGTACGATTAAATTGTATTTAAACTACCTGATTCCCTAAAATAATTATTTGTACTATGTTAAACTAAAATTATTTGTTCATAATATAAGTTACATCCTAAAAATCTACGAAATTTTTATAATTTTTCCTTTTCTTATTTTTTTGGTATTTTCATCATTTGTTAATTTTTATTATTTTTTATCTTTTATTAATTTTTTGTTATTTTTATTTTTGAATTAGGATCCTTTTTGTAAAAATAAAAATTAAGACTACAGAGGGGCAAAAATTAGGTATCTACAACACTTATTCTAGATTTTAAGCAAACACTCCAATTAGGTGCTGGGTTTGTATATTGCTTGTATGCGTAGGACTAGTAAATTTTAGTGAACTTAATAAATATTTAGCTTAAATAAGTGTGCTATGTGTACTTGGCTGAGCTTAAGGGAATGGGAGGACTAGAACTTGGGGTGGTACTCCAATGATCTTAGTGTGATGGTATCCTGATTGAAGTCTCACTTTGAAATGATCTGGGTAGATTAGGTGTTCCTTAGTTCCTAGGGTATTTGGGAGGACCTAATACCAATATTTATATATATATATATATTATGTATCGGAGTCATGAGTTACTCAAAGTTTTGGGATGTCGAAACTATGTTACTTATCGAGCCTAAATAAAGATAATAAATGGTGGTTGTGCATTTAGTTATATTGAATTGTTAATATGTATGTATTTGCATTGCTGAGTGATCATGTACATGTGATTTGTACACCTTGTGCTAGGCTATTACTCACTCTATTAGGGATCCTTGTTTCTAAATGCAAGAATAGGAATTGGTGACTACAAGGATTACTATAGAAAATATGGATACTATAGCGAAGATGCTGATTTTTATGACCATTATTATGGCTATGGAGACGGTTTAGTATAGTTATTGTAAGATTGAGAGTTTTGCTGGACATGTTGATAAATAGTTGATATTTTTTTTTTATTTTGTTCTTGGGTCTTGAGAAGTTACTTGAGACTTCTCTTATCGATCATAGTCTTTGCTTCAATTTAAAGAATTTGAGACTATAGTTGTAGTTATGTTTTCTGAACAGATTTTGTTGAACTGAGTTTGAGTTGCTTCTTTTGAATTAAGTGAATCAAGAGTTAATCTTTATGTGATTTGTACACCTTGTGCTAGGCTATTACTCACTCCGTTGGGGATCCTTGTTTCTAAATGCAAGAATAGGTAATTGTGACTACAAGGATTACTATGGCAAATATGGATACTATGGTGAAGATGCTGATTTTTATGACTATTATTATGGCCATGGAGACGGTTTAGTATAGTTATTGTAAGATTGAGAGTTTTGCTGGACATGTTGATAAATAGTTGATATTTTCTTTTATTTTGTTCTTGAGTCTTGAGAAGTTACTTGAGACTTCTCTTGTTAATCATAGTCTTTGCTTCAATTTAAAGAATTTGAGACTATAGTTGTAGTTATGTTTTTTGAACAAATTTTGTTGAATTGAGTTTGAGTTACTTCTTTTGAATAAAGTGAATCAAGAGTTAATCTTTATGTCTTTATTGGTGAATTGAGGATGTTTATGACATCTTTGAAATATTGTATTAGAGTATTACAAGTGTTTGGTAATTATTGAATATAGATACCTGATGTATCATAGATTATAGAGATACGTAACAAGTTGTAATTTTCTAGGTTTTGGGGTGTTATAGGTTGTTTGCCTCCACTTTTTTGGAATAAGAAAAACGAGTGTTTCATGAAATCCACTCTTAATTTCCATCTTTCTAAGTGTTGTTTGAACCTCATTAACCATTTACTCTACAACTACATCCTAACAATCTTGAAAAAATCTTGCATGATACCCATCAATCCTAAGGGATTGATGCCTCTAATGCTTTTAACAGCTTTGTTGACTTCCTCCCTTGATGCCTCTAAGTTTAAAATCCTTTTCTTCTCATCCCCCAATATAGGACCACTAAGATTAGAAGCATCCTCTTTGTAGTGAAATATGCTTTCTCTATTGTGAAAGGATTTTTATAATATTCAATCACCATATTTCTCACACAATTATCATGAATCACCCAATTCCTAATCCAATCAAATAGGACATAGATTCAAGCTTTCGATCTCCTTGTAAGGGTAACCGTATAGAAAAAATTTGTATTCCTCTCCCCTTTGATAAACCAGTTTGCTCTATCTTTACTTGCCAATAATATTTCCTTGTTTTTACATGTCTAGTTTAACTCTTCCCTATCAAAGTTATGTCTATTTAGTAACTCCTACGAAGGCACCCAATTTAGATCAAATTCTAAATGCTTAAGCGTATGTATCGAGATGCTTTTTCTTTGAAGGAATAAGACTAAACACTTCTTTATTCTAGGCTCTTAGCTTATCAATGAGATTTAAGTCTTTAGCCATGTTAAAACTATTATTTGGTTAGTTACATTTCACAAACTCCTCAAAGCCAGGGTGGTTTAACCCCATGGCTTGAGATGTAAAAGGTCTTGACTTTCTCCTAAAACCCTCACCTAAAGGTTTCGTTTGGAAAAAAATGAGTTTGTTTCCGACTTTGAATGGCTAAGCTGAAAAAGTTTGACTTAGGAAACATTCTCATCCATTCAGAATTTACTCAGACTCTATTAATCATAGACTTTTTAAGCTCATACTACTCCAAGTAAAAGGCAAGCGAAGAAAACCAAGGTCAATCATGCCACATACATTCATGCAGCATTAGTAGCATTAGTAACAATCTCTTCGTTGGTTTATTTTCGCTCCATCCCATTTCTCTTGATTTGATATAACCTCACTAATATGTTTCTAATATTTATTTTTATATGTAATTAGGTATATGATTGTTCTGTAATAATATTTCATTTATTTAATATTTTTAAGTTTACACTCGCATTGCTGCATGTGCTCCGCTAGTAAACTTAAAAGTTCCAAAACCTGTGTGGCTCAAGTCCATATTATAAATGCATATGTAAAACCGTCATCCAGGAATTATGCAGGTCTTCGCCTTGTTACTCGTTATCAATTATCCGTGGAGCCCCCGGGAACTTACCCAAGTAAATAATTAATCGTCCCGCAATGCTCAAAGCATCGAATCATTGGCTTTAAACCCATCAAGCATGTCCTTTTCATCCATGAAAAAATGGATTAATGTTAATATTCTATGTGCATGTTCGGTATTTTTCTAATTTCATAACTAAAATTTAAAGTTACATAATGCCATACTTAGTCAAACATATATATATTTTTTTAAAGTAGTTAAATATATATATATTTTTTTGTCAAAGTTTTAAGTTTATAGTTTAAAGTTGCTAAATGTACTTGATTGAACTTTTGCTTCTAGTTTTACTACATTATCTTGAGAATAATGATATGAGAAATGTTCATTAGATAGAAATATAAAATGATTAGAGTTGAAATAGTAAATTGGACTAGTAAATGGTCTATTGGGTATAAAATTTAATAACTTTGAAGTTTAGGTAGGAATTGAAATAATACTTAAAGTTTAAATAATGATTTTGACATTTTCCTTGTGAAGAAATATCGGTGAATTATAAATACAATGGAGTACCTCATGTTTAAAATTAAGCAAGATCTCTAAATCTTTGGAAATGGGAGTTTTTAGATCCTAACTGTTCTATTTTACTATTAGATAAAATAGTAAAAAGTATCAAATAATAAATAAATAAATATATATATAATTAAGAGTATATGGAAATTTAAATGCATTTTCTTCTTTTGAAAACATAGGGATCTAAATCCTCAATTTAAAAGATAGAGTTTAAAGTGCATGTAAAATAAATATGACGGGACGCATTATTATTTACGCTAGAAAAATAAAAGTAAAATTAACCTCTCAAATCTTGGTTCTCTCTTCCCTTTTGCCCATCAACGCATGCTTATAAGCTACTTTTTGTGACACTCCAGAAATGCTGTGCTTTCAACATACACAAACATCACAAACTCCAGACAAAAAGCATTACAAATTCACACTTTAATCATGACAATCACCGTCAACACCATCCCCACATCCACTTTTGGTGGTACCACTATCCCTGATCACGCTTCACCAATCAATCATTTGCTCATGCTTGCTTATTCATTTCTTTATTTACTCCAATAATTAACCAAGATAAACAAACATTATGAACATCAAGCGTGATCAATTGTAGCTTGCCTATGGAAGTGGCATGAGAATCCATATAAGGATTTTTTTTCCTCCCTCTCAGTGGTTCAATCATTAACGGGTGCTTGATAGATATAAAGCTCTAAAATAAAAACTGATCACACTTTCTACAACCAATTATACATTGTGTGAAAAAAAAAAAACCTAAAATGCATAAAAAGACGTAAAATTTCCTTATCAAAACCATGGATTAATGTGCTGGACATACTTATAAACATTTTCCTTTCATAATTGTTGTCATTAAAAGAATAAAGATCCTCTTAATGGATGTTTCTACTGTACTAACTAAAATACCTAAAAAAAGTGAGAGTTTTTTGTCTTGCAAGACTAAGTATGCACTTTATGGAGAATTGCGTAAAAATATCAAAATTTCCTTCCATTGGCTCTTAACAAGTGTCTATGAAGGTCTTGTTACATTTTCGAAATAGCGATTCAAGCCATGACATTGTTATGCAATAAAACCCTTTTTACATTAATAATGAGTGATTCATGACACACGAGAAGAATCATGTAAGTTATATTCTATTTTCATTCAATATAATAAATATATAAGAGATACAACTATTTTATGATATAGAATCGTTATGCATAGGATGGATCTATACAATAAAAAATCCAAATTATGACGGAAGAAAATTTCCGTCCCATAATGGAATAGAGCCATGAAAGACTGGTCTCCATAACAAGAGTCCCTACTTCAATAAATTTGCATGAATTTCAAACAAAGCTTGTGATAATATAGAAACGAAACATTTCTTAGTTCCTCCTTTCCTCTAGTCAACTTCACGCTTATCACTGCCTAAATGTCGTTATAATTCTTGAGGGAAACCCCCATGTGAAAGCTCCTTTAACCATTCAAACGTTCGATGACGTGACATGGCTTGCTTTTGCTTTATCTCCATCTTCTTCTTCATCTTCATAGTCATCTTCCATTCTTGCCGTGTTTCGTCAACTTCACGATTCTGTCTTTCACTACTTTTCATGGCAGAAATGTTGGAAGGTACCGTTACCGTACCAACTGAACATCTGCACCCACCAAGGAACGATCCACTGGAACCGTTAAAGAACCCCCTTCGTCTAAAGCCATTTTGTTTATGCTCAATTTGACCGCTCTTCTTAGGGCTGGGATTGGTTTGGCTGCTACTGCTGGTACTGCTGTTGCGGCTAACAGAACACCTTTTACTGATTTTGCCATTGGTGCGGTGTTTTAGGTCTTGTAGTTGTAGTTCAATGTCGGGTGTGCGGACCAATCCAATGCGGAATAATTCCCAAACGGATGATTTGGGAGTTCTACTAGGGACATTACCGAGGTTGTTGGATGACATCCTGATTTGGGGTTTAGGACTCGGGTAGCCGTGGAATCTATTCCTAGCTGTCCCATCGCGAGTTCTACCACTCGAGATGATGGAGACAAGTGAAGAGGTGTTGGTGGTGGAGGTGACGGTAGAACTACTTGACGAGTGGTGACTACCAATGCTGCTACTTCTACTACCAACGCTAGTGAACCTACCAATTGAACTATCGTCCATCGACTTACACCTCGATATGTCTCGACTAATCATGCTTGATGAACCATCTTTATAGGCCTCACCTGATGGAATCCCTCTGCCCTCGGAGCTTACTGAGTGGCGGAGGGGTAGAATTTGACCCTTGAAGAAAAGCTCATCTGCAGCGGAAATCCGATGCTCCACCGTGGAAAGTGATCTAGCCCGCAACCCGAAATCAAATTCTTCGTCGGGTTTATGTGCTTGGTGGTGATTGTGAGTTCGATCCTCTTCCTTGACAAATTCAATTGGAAGATCACATAAAGACAATGCCTCCTCCTCTTCTTCGACATCTTGCTCAAAATTTCCTAACAGCGATGCCTCTTGCCATTCATCTAGATCGGAAGGCGTTGCAATTGCCATAGTAGTAGCAGGCAAATACAAGAAAAATAGTCAATTGGGTCTTCTGGTTTATAGAGATAGGAAGAGTACTTAGATTATATATAGAGAGTCTAGTAATTAAGAGATGATATTTTTGAAATGCTATAGATAGGGACAGGGGTAGAGAGAGAGAGACATGTGGAGCATGAAGAAATAAAAGCAGCTGACAAAGGTTAAAAAAACAGAAAGAGTAAGAGAATATCTATATATATATATATATTTTTCAAGTTCGAGTTCGTCAGAGCAGGCGACCCAAATATAGATAAAACGCTCTCTTCTTGTCTAATGTCTAGTATGAGGTGTGTGGGACTAGGAAAGGAAAGGAGTTTTGTCTAGAAGAAGTGTAGTTTTTTTTGCTGGCCGGCCACTGTTGTCATGTGTAGCTCAAGTGGGACTCTCCAACCTCAATCGTAAGGAAAGATTAAGACGTATCGATCATCACGAATTCCAATGATGTCCTCCTACTCGGAGTTGGTCTCTTAGAGGATTTGTTTAGCGCTTAGAATACTTTTTTTAAAAATTGGTAATACACCTTCTTAAAAAAAAAAGAATATATGATAAAATCGGAAAATGCAGTGGAAGAGTCTATATTTTTGCAATTTTTACAAGAAAAGGACTGAATTTCTTGACAATGTATTTAAGGGCTCATATTTATAAGTTACACTTATTTTAAGGTCTCTAATACACTCGTATGCAGTATATTGGACACATTGCTTTCAAAGTTGGTCCCTTCAGGGGATTTATTCATAGTGGTTGAAAAAAAATTATAATACTTTTTAAAAAAAAAAAATTGGTTATATGCCTTTAAAAAAGATGGATATATGATAAAATGGGAAAATGCAGTGGAAGAGTCTATATTTGTGTAATTTTTACAAGAAAAGGCTTGAATTTTTTTGACAATGCATTTAAGAGCCTATATTTATAAATTACACTTATTTTAGGGCCTCCATCAATCTACCATTAATAGAGTTTAACGTGGCATAGACGAATGCCTTAAAATAATTATTATATATAAATACAGGCTCTTAAATGCATGTTTGAAAAACCTAGACATAGATCTTTGCAAGTATAGATCCTTCCTTTGCATTTTTCTCTTATCTAATTTTATACTATTACATATAAAAATTATTATTATTATTATTTGCTTATTTTATCAAAAATTACATATGCAGATTTTTATCCCACTTGATTTTAATTATTAACCTCATTAAGACATGCACTAGAAAAACCAAATCTCATAATTCAATGGCGTCCCTATTTATATAAGAAATAATATTTTATTTCTCCTTAGTGTTGTTTATATTTTGTTAATTTCCTCTTTATTTTATTCATCATCCACAAACCAAATACCAAATAATGCATATTATTAAATCTAATATTTAATCACCTTAATGGAACTTATATTTTTTTTTTTTTCAAATAGGAACAACAATATCCATCAAAATAATTATCCCAACGTAGAGAAAAAATTGAAGCTCTTGATATAAATATATATATGTATATATTATATAATACTAAGTGATAAGTAAATATAAGTATAATTGTACAACTGTATGAATTTTATATGGTTTTCTTAACCTAAATTTATATGGTTTTATTTGCACTACTTATCTTAATGTAATGCATACACACATTTGTGTGTGTGTGTGTTTTGTATTTGTGTGTATGTGTGCATATGTACATGAGCTTGTATGCATACATGTACTTATGTACTATAGAATAGTAGTGATGATGAGATAGAATTTTTACTAATTAAAGTATTGAGATTTTCTATTACATGAAAAGCATCTATGGGATTACTTGCATACACAAATAATTTAATAAGGTAAGAAGTAAACCATGTACATTATCTTTAAAAGCTTCCAAAATTATACTAATTGATTAAAATTTAGCTCTATGTATAGATTTTGCTTTAAATTGTATAGAATACTTTTGAAAATAATAATTTTATATTAAAAAAGATTATAATTAACATTTTAATAATGTATATCTATTAATTGTTAATATGCATTAATTGTTGTAAATATAATATGGATCTTACTATTTAGTCAAGGTTCATTTGGAAAAATGTGTAGGAAGGATATGCTTTTATGCAATTTTGCAAAAAAACAGTCTAAGTCTTTTAGCCATGTATTTAAGAGCTTGTGTTTGTAAGTTATGCTTATTTTAAGGTCGTTGTCTACGTTACATCAAATCTTATTAACTGCAAATTGATAGAGGCTTTGAAATAAGTATAACTTGTAAACACAAACCCTTGAAAGAGTGCCCGTAAAATTTAGACCCATTTTCACAAAAGTTACAAAAATATAGGCCCTTCATTTGGATTTTTCCCTATCGTAAAAAGGAAAAGTTTTTGTTTTTTCTTTATATTTATTTAAATTATCAATAAGTGTCCTAAAATATTGGTTAATATTTTATCCAAATTGTAGTATTGATGCTTTAAACCTTATATTCTAGCTTATTAAGTAAAAAGATTTGTAAAGACTAGGATAACAAAGGTGTACTAAGAAAAGAAATGGTGAAAAATGAATAATCGTAAAATTTTAGTAGAATGTTGTGCATTAATGTTCAGCATGATGTGTATGTTAAATGATTGCTATGTATGTTTTATAATTAGTTGTTTTGGATAACCTCTTTCTAGAAGGATGTGTTGTCAAATGCTTTATCATTATAAATTTTACAAAATTATTGTTGGAATTTTTTTTTAGTTTTTCATTTGTTTATTAGGAAATAAGTGATGATACATAGGCTAGGACTATGGGAAAAGGAAAATAAAAATGAAAAAAAAAAGAAAACAAAAATGCGGCTTTAGTAAAAAATATTCCTAGAAACACTATAGATGAATTCGATTTTATAAAACTTGATTTATCTAGCCTTAAATTTGGATTTTGGAAAGCCAATTTTATGGAAAAATCATATAAATTGACTTTTTAAAAGCTGAATTCATTGATGTCTTTAAAATCGGCTTCCTAAAAGTCGATTTTAATGGCATGGTAGAATTCGACTTTTGAGCACTATTTGCCGCACCATTACTCACCCAAGTCCCTGCACTCCTTCTTTTTGGCTTGAGTATTGAAATTACTTATCACATGACGAATGCACCAACGCCTTGGCTTACCATTTGGCTATATTGTATTCTTGCCCTCTATAGTAGAATTTATGCTAACATGACGGTCCGATATAAATAATACATCTATACAATCCTTTATGATGTATGTTAGCACACACTTCAGAAACCACCTCTAATTGCCTTAGCATTCCTTATCTACTAGTGCGAACGTTAATGGTATGATGTAGTTTGCACCATCTATCCCTAATTGTGATGAGATGCTTGTGTTTAAACTTCCTGTACAAAAAAGTTCTATTAATCATTATGGTAAGCCTGAAAGAAAGTAAATCGATTATTAGACAAGGATCTTATTCACGGAACTATGCGTTGTCTTATAAATCGAGTATAGTATATCATTATACCTACAATGGAGGAAATGCTTCAATACATCATCTAAAGGTCCAAAATACTCTATTGAAAAACCCATGGCTTGGAGTGTCACTTTTTAGCCACTTCTACTCAATCATCATACCCAGATTAGCCTCTAACATGGCATAGAGTAGTTTAAGGAGCACTTCATAATACTCCTCTCACTTTCCATAAACCTATTCAATTGCCTTACACTTGGCCTCCTGAACTCTCTTAAGGTATACAGTGTATCTGAATTGCTTATAGATTATTGCTTGTAGATGTCTTATCTTAACACTTGGGGATTCTTGTACCTCTATAATAATACATTGAGATAAGGTGGTCAAATCTAAATGTGGATGGTCCTTACTAACAGCAAGGTTAACACACATGTATAGACCCTTAAAGCAAGTAATCACAAAACAACCAACTTACTTTTTGTGCCATGCATAAAGCCTCCATTTACAACCTTTATCACTATTAGTGCATTTAATAGACCATAGTTTCGGCTCTGATCTAACATAGCATTGTCACGGTGGTTCATTACATGGTGCGTTTTCACCACATATTGCAAATTCTCCCTTTTTAGAAACCGCATACATTTCTTAAATTCATCGTTGAAGCTCTAATCATTCATGCTATCCTTAGATGAATCCTACCCATTGTCTACATTAGCAGCATTGAATGGCATGGGTTATGAACTCACAAATGCATCCACATTACTCAAGAATCCACTCCGCCAATCATTCTTCATACCTAACCCAAGTGGTTCATTTAGGGTTTAAAGCCAAGCCTTGCCTCTTCTATTGCCATCTTCCAAATCCATATCATCTTCGTCCTCAAATATTTCTTTACATGCCATAGTGTTTTTGATATCCATCTCCCCGTTACCTTCATTTGTAGGGAGAATATGAGGATAGAGAAGGTCTCGATTCCTACCTACATCTTGATTTGTTTGGATAGGTTACAATATTTGCACTTAAGTTTCAACTCGGTAGTCAATATTATACTTCTCTAGCACATTATACTCAGCAGCAACAATAGGAAAATTACTTTATGAATCTTAATATAAAGCTCAGCAGACACACTAACCTTACTACATCCTTGGTATGACGCCAACATTTATTGAATACTATAGTCATTCACGACTATGACATAGAAATAATCCTTACTAGCTCCAACAACAAGACATCAATGGATCAACTCAACTCGGTATGTGGTTAAATCAACCCCAATATGACTACAAATGATGTCAACCAACTGTTGATAACTTGCTCCATATGGAACCCTAACTATTGTCATCGACTGGCTATCATAACAAACCCTATTCTCCCCTTCCATAATGTGACCATTTGTATAGCAAATCACTCATACTTCACTCATTTTCAGTCCTATCTACATCCAGCAATTATTTGTATACAAGTCTACATTAGCATCATGCTATCATTGAAGATGGCTTTTCAAAGAACCATGCATCCAATGTTCAATTGCTAATTACTATTAATTCATAACCCCCTTATCATACCTCAGGTTTGTCTCATGTAATATCTACAAATACTTTTATAAATTATCCAATTGGCTTGAACCAATTATACATATAATATGGTCTTTTATAAATTATCCAACTAGCATAAACTAATTACACAATATTATTTTTTTAAAAGTTATTGAACTAACTTAACATAGTTTTTTTATAATTTATCAAACTAACTTATATAATACATTGCCTACAATCTATCATTCTAATTACACATTCATAATAAACCATACGTTTAAACAAATACAATACTCATATACATTGTAATTACGACACAAACATATATCAACAAAACAACATATCGCATTGCCTATAAAACACAATGTACAATAGGAAAAGATAAATTATAGAGAGAAATTCCTTGAATTGCATAAATGGTTTTATAGAGAGAAAATACAAGAAACCCACGTAAATCTTTGTAATACCTACAAAATTTGAATATTAGAGTAATGTGGAGTGATGGGATTATGACTATTGACCTCGGTTTGATATAAGAAAAACAACTAAATGAGAGGATTGAAGAGAGGTATATTTTAGGGTTAAGCTTTAGAAAGAGAAGAGAAATTGTGCAATTATATGAGGAAGAAGAATCTAGAATTTATCAAAAGCTGATTTTATCACAACGCTTGTAAATTTGGCTTTTGAAAAGCCGAATTTAGCATAACACTAATTCAGCTTTTCAAAAGTTGAAATTAGGTATTGTATTTCTGGGAATATTTTTCCTAGAGCCATATTTTTCTAATTTTTAAAATTTTTTTTGCACTATTTAATTCCTTTTCTCTTAGACTTTTACTAAAACTTTAATTAAGTACATGCCACTTGTTACTCCCTGAAGTCATAAGATTACAATAGTCCTACCGTGTAAACCATCATATGATAGTAACTAGCCTTACAGTACCCATCGTAGACATGATCTACACAAGGCGTTGACGTCTCCTAGTTGTGAAGTAAACAGTTCAATTAAAATTTGACTAAAGTTACAACAAATATTAAAGCTTCAAGTCAACATGTATATATAATTACATGTACATTACTATAGAATTCCTAAGTAATTCTACAATATATCATAACAATCAACTAATTTACATATCAACTATCAGTCTTTTAGTCTTAAGCTACTAAGTAGACTTTAGATATACATTAACTACTAGGCGAGTTGATCCTCACACCCCAGGCTTCAAAAGAACTAACCTTTGGATAGTTGTAGGGTGGCATATTACTCGGAATATTCAAAGATTAAGACCTGCAAAAGGATCTATACGGGTATAAGCAACTACAGCTCAGTAAGTTAAATCAGAGACTCATGAATGTATTGAAATATAAACAAGATTATCAAGAAATTATTTTCATGCAATGCAACAAACAAGTGTCATCATAGAACGTAGTCCAATTCATTGCGAAATTAGAGTAATTTCACCTGCTCTAATCCGGATCAAGTAGTTTTCATGTTATGCAATAGCTCACAACCAAACCTAGGATTGTATAATGGAGACACTGCTCCTCCTAAGACTATCCTTCGAACCAATGCCTTTATCCTCACTGCGACCTCCTCTCCTGTTACTTAGTTCAGCTAAGGATGAGGAAAAGACCAATTTGCTATCCAGTGCTATCTTTTTGAAGGTGTTGGTGTTTAGTTGGAGAATCCTAATGATCCCCTAAAAGGTTGTAATGCATGACAATTTAAGGTTTTAGGATAGAATAAGATTAGGTTCAATTTAGGGTGTTTAGGCAAATTCACACCAATCCAGTCATTACAATCATCAATCATAACACAAATTCCAATACGAAGTCAGATACACAAATACAAGCATAAAACTACTTACAATTATAATCATACACAATACTAAGTCTCTAAGTATCCTAAAATAGTACTCCAAATATAGTGAAGTAACTAACCCAACTTACTTGAATTCTCAATCGCACAATTGTTAAATTGTAGGTTAGTTCATCTCTAAGTATGCTATAATACAAATATGTTTTTTTAGTGTTTATACTTTGATGATACATATCCTAAATTATAATTTAACTCACTTCTCCATATATATATCTATTATTTACTAATGATTCGCTCTATATTAGCTTGGGGTTCAGTTTCTGAATTAGATTCCAGTTTTGGTTCTAAATTATTCTTAATTACGAGGAATCCTAAATATGCTTAAATCCTAATGTGAAATTAATTACAATAAGCTTGAGTATTCTAATATCATATTGGGTTTCAATTTAGTGTCCTAACTTATTTGATATACTCTAATCTTAATTGGGGTATCGGATTTACTTCGATGTGAGAAGATTTTGCATTTTTATTTAATTACCTAAAATTAATTTTTGTTTCAAATTTATTTTGTACTGATATTATTATTATATTATCCAATTTAACCTAATTTTTTCATATTTATTAAAATTCCAATTTTACATATTCCTAATTTCCTACAATTACTACATAATTCTCATATTAATTACACTTAACACTCGAAAGAATAGGATTAGGTTTCTACATCAGATATTAACATCCTTAAACATCTAATTACCTTCTAAATCAGTAATTAATCATTTAATCACCTAATTAAGCCAAAATTACCTATTTTTTCATTATTTTAGGGCTAAAAATTTACTTCAAAATTTTGAAAATTAATTTAAAAAAAAATGACTTCATAGCATTGTTCTATATCACTTAAGTATTCTACAGAAAAAATTTGAGCTCCAAACTACACTTCTAAGTCTATTTATTTCTAATTTTAATTATGCTTAATTTTGTCCAATTTCTTAAGAATCCTATATTTATAGACGTGATTAAACTTAATCACTATTTTTCCCTAAATCTACATACAAATAAACTTTAGAATAATAAATTTCATAATTTTCTAAGTAATATAAACAATTTTAAGGAATTTTATAAAATCTAAGAAGATGTGAGACTCACCTTGTTCAAAGGCTTTTTGGCCTCCAACACCGGTTTAAATGTATTGGCTAGTCCAGGTGGTGGGTTTGGAGTGAGGTGGTGGTAGTGGTTTGGTTCCAAGTGGTAGTGGTTTGGTTCCAAGTGGTGGTGATGTATGGGTTTGGTTCAAAAGCTCTTACTGCACAAATTTGGGAAAAAAATTTTTAAACCATAATTTTCTCTCTTGTTTTGACTCTCCCCAATTTTCCTAAGCTTTGAATTGACCAAATGAGCTATGTAAATTTTCTTGCTATTTATAGGGTTTTAAGGTAATTATTATGCATTAATTAGACAAGACAATGGCTTATCCTCTTCCATTTTTGCTTTTTAAGTGTTTAATTCTAATTGGCCAAAATTTGTTCCTTAGTTCCTGACCTGCCATGACCAAATCTGGATTATTCCCTAGTCCTTTGATTTTTTTTATTTTTCCTTTTCTTTATAATTTTTTTAATTATTTAGTAAATTTTTAGCTAATTTCGAGAAATTTAAGCAATTTTGTGTATTTCTACTTACACGTAAATACATGTGGGGTGTGAGTAAACACTCCTAAATATTATTTAAGTCATTCTATGATTTTTAGTATATATATAATTTATTTCTAATGATTTATTAGTTATTAAAATGCATTTTACATATTTTCGATAAATAACAAGTAATATACTTAAAATTTGAAAATTTTATATTCTCTTATTTTATTACTTGTTTTCTTAAATTTAAACTTATAGGGTTATTTTTATTAATATTTCTAACTATAGTTTATAATTTAGGTTTGATTGGATCCTTTAACTGATCACCCGATCGCCCTAAATTTTATATACTAAATTCAATCCTACGGTTATTTAGTTTGTCTTTAGGACTTACACCACCTAGCAGTGAAATCCATTCTTTTTAGTTATCAAGAGCTTACCAATCACATTTTTCAACATGTCATCCATTCAATATCAGCATCACTTTCTAAATAAGTTTCAAAACACTAATATTTTTGTCACATATAATATTTTTCTTACCGAGCTTGTCAAAGTTGGGCAATGATGACATAACCTTGAGTCAATGAAGATAATGCACATAATTTTCATGATTTATCTCATTATATATATATAAACCTAAACTAAGAAGAAAATAAATATAGATAGTATATCATTTGGTTTGGAAAATTTTGTAAACCAAATACTTATTCGGTTGAAGAGGTAAACCTAATCAAACTTTTTGTCTTAAATAGTATAATTTTTTACTTGAATTCTTATAATTTTAAAGGAATTTGCATAGTTACCATGAAAATTATCAAATATTATACAAATATAAATTATATAAAAAATATTATCAAGATACCAATCTTAAGTTGCATCTTGTTGATGCAACATAACTACATGTATATATGTTGTGTCTTTAAAATTTGATATTAGTATATTTCTAATTAGTACTATTGCAACTATATTGCACTTTCAAAGTGCGATTTATGCACTATCTTATCCAATACTAGCATTTATTCATGCAAAGTCATCCTATAGTATATTTTAGTTGATTTCATGTAATTATAACTCTATTCATATATTATTTCAGTCAAAAAACTTGTATCAAATTCAATTTGTTACTTCAAGGAGCTCTAACTAGATTTTTCATCATTGTTCAATCATTAAACATATCAACTTTAACTTTTCACTCTATAGAGCTCCAATTGGATTTCTCATCCCCATTCAATCTTTAAGTACTATAGCATTAATCAGTCTATCAATTCAATCAAACAAATTAACAAGTAGCTAATGAATATGATATATGAAGAAAAAAATATATATATATCATTACTATTGGGTAACAAGTATACATTGTATGAGCATTTTTAATCATATATAAGTCAACTTTGTGTCTAATCTTATACAAATAATTTATTTTAACTCTCTTTACACTTCCTCTTGTATTTCCTCATCGTATCTCCTACTTGTGAATTGTAATGTATTGGTCGAAACTTGACAACCAATGAAATTTATCAAGGCTAATTATGTTTAGAAACTTGACAACCAATGAAATTTATCAAGGCTAATTATGTTTAGACTATGGCAAACCTCTATCACATCTATTAGATGTGATTTTTTTTTTTTTTAGTTAGGAGAATAATTGCATCTAAAAGATGTGAGACCAAAAAACAAGTTGTAGCTTTATCACCTCTATTAGATGCAATTTTGTTAATCTCACATTCAAAAGATATGATATAGCGATGGTATACAAACATGAAAATGCATCAAGATATGATATCTTTGTTAATTTAATTGTCATATTTTAGAGATACAATTTAGCCTTTACCTTTAAGTAACTTTTTCCATTTAATTCATATTTATGTAATTTTTTTAAAGGATTAGTAGATACATATTACACCCTATAATTTTATCATTCCAACATAATTAAGAAGAAATTTAAATTTATATTGAAATATCTCAATAAATTAAACAAAAACCAAATTAAAGGTAATGTTGTGAGCTTGGAATTAATAATTAATTGTAGATGGTGAATGAGTAACAATGTGTACTAATGAAAACCTAATACAATCCTTAATGTAATTGCATTATAATGAATGGAAGAATCATTTTTTGTTATTGCCATTTATCATGATTCAAGATAAAGACCCAAAATATACCGTTCATTTTCATTTCATGAAATAATTAGATTACATAATTAAGAATTAGGATCTAACAATATAGGATGAATGATTAATACAATAACTTTTTTTTTGGAGTTAGAAGTATGATTTAATAAAATTAGCTTAAAGTGTATAAGCTTAACATAATTGGATAATAAAATATTGAAATGGAATCTTAATTATTTAGTAAATTCTATTCTGTAAACAAAAAATTTAGTGATGTGCATCAAGATACAACCCAATACCTTAGATAAACTTGAAGAACTCAATCTAAGATGCTTGGTAAAATTTTGTATTTGTGGAGAAGCTTAGATGACATTGGTTGTAGAGGTGTTATGGGAGGTATTTTGACGTTAACCATATCATTTGAGTGACCACCAAGCAAGATGAAAGTATTTATGATCAATCGATGCTTGTTAACTTGGCTTTATGCTATTGAAGTTGTTAATTACCTATACTTGTATGTTTTAGAAAGTAAATCAGTTGTGAAATCATCAGTAAGTGCATCAATCATGCAAGTGCATCAATCATACAAGCGCGATATAATAGTGAGTAGGGCTAACTTTTAGACTATAGTAAATTTAATATAAGAAATTGAATTGTAGGTATTTAGAACTAATTAAACTAGTAAATTTTATTTAACACTAGAACTAAGGATGAATTAGAAGTAACTCTATGTTATTAAAGCACAAGATCATGATTTTGTTATCTTTTAAATTATTAGATTTATGCCATTTAAATATATTAGAGTTTGATTAACTAGGTTTTGATTAAACCACTAGAACCTACTTCCTTGTCAAGTCACTAAAGTTTTGTTTGTAGTAAGAAAATTCCTCTTGAATAGCTATCCAATTGTATTGGGTAAATAGCTATTTCCTTTAGTAATCAAGTTACTTTAGTTGAATTCATGGTTTGAACATATGTTTCTGTCCCAAATCATGATTTGAACTGCATGAAGTAGCAATTCAATTAAAATTGTATGTATATGTTTCAATTAACCAATTCATAGGTCTGATTCATTCAAACCATTAAATCTCTCTCGAGTATCTAAGGTTTTAATTCACATAAAATTTGCTGATTTGACAAAAACTATAAGAGCAATGACTTAGAATAATAAAAACTCCAAACATTTAATTTTGTTATATAAATAGTACTCAATTCATCACAACTCATCAAACTAATCACAATCTCATTAGATTATGTTTAGCTAATGATTTCAATAAGAAAATTGTTGTTGGTGAATTTTGGGAGTTGCAAGTATTTTGCAAAGATAAGAAAAATACATGATACCGGGGTCAGTTCGGTGCAGCCACTCTGATGCCTAAGTCAGTAAGCATGAATGAAAAGGGTAAAGTAAAAAGGTTAAGAGTTATCAGATGTCTCTTACAGAGTTTCATTTTCATATTTATAGGAGATTGTCATGTTTGAAGGAGTAGTTATCGGAATAACTGTTGAGATATGTAGAAGCTTGTTGATTAGACACCTTCCTTAAGATGTAGAGAGAGTAGGTAGTTATGTAACTTGATTGTGATAACTGTTTGCACTATGAACTTGAATTCAAATCAGCAACGGATCTGTGTTACTTGACATAGTGCTAAGAATATTGATTACTCGGCAAGGTGCCGAGAATATAGATTATACGGCCTATCAATAGATGATTGGACGAGTAAGACTAGTGGATGAAAACTAACTATTAACATTTGCCCCCTAACTACCATGTTCGAGAATTTGACAAAGGGAGTAATACATAATGCTCTAGAGGTCAAATGGGGAATAGTTCTTTAGATGTTGAGTAAGATAGAAAGCAAGATGGTTTGCATCCTAATCGAAAAGTTGCAATTTCAAATTCTCGCTTGTTCAAGAACTAAAAAGTAGGTGGTATGACACTTGTTGCCTTAGTCATCATTTCACTGCATGCCTAATAATTGTTGGAGAGTTGTCAATTGTTAGATTTTTGTCTTGAAACACACATCAACAATTTGCACCACTATCAAATCAACGCATCATTACCATCATAAACAAATTTGCAGTTACGAGGATAAACCGTCTATATTTAAAGGACTCTTCAAAATCAGAATTCATTTCTGTTCAAAGTCACAAACAAATTCTCTTGCTTTCTTATCTTCACTCTTAAGTTCTTCAACTTCTATGATACCATTCTTCATAACCATTTAGGTATGGTTCACAATGTCATCTGTCGACTTGTTCTCTTTGATTCTGAAGTAATGGAAATTGAGGCTACTTCTCACCCCCAAATAAGGAGTGAAGTAGTGTGCTTTTCTAGTAGCTCGACTAATAGTATTGAGGAAAGATGAGATAAACTCACCTGGATAAATGCTTTTGTTGTAGATAATTATCCTAAGGATAAAGAAGGGAGATCCTCAGTGAGATATCTATATAACAACATAGCTTACTTTCGACTCTCCAGATGGAACTACCAGTTTTGCTGATAAAGTTCTTGTCATGAAATATAACTAGTATTAGCAAGATCTTCTCGAAACGTGGAATCTAAGGAGTCTGAGAAAGGAGGAGAGGGTACGTTTCCTAAGGGGGCACGAAATTCCATATATACCTGATATATTTAGATTTTAGGTTGTGCTTCTCTTTCTTAGCTTTTGTGAAGGGCTTTTTCAACTTCTTTAGAGTTGCCTTGAGTATGTTCTCACCCAATACATACCGGCTTCTAAAGGCTTTTGAGATAGTTTGTGAAGAAGTCGAAGTTAGGGTTACTGATAGGAATAAAACCCTTGGACTGATCATGCGTAGTCAAGCTAGAGGACTCTAAGGACTCTCTTGGAGAATACTGGCTCAGAACCAAAGTTGAAACAAGGATTCCTATGCTAAACTGATCTCCTGCTGACTTGAGCCTCAGGTCTTTACTTGTGTCAAATCTGCCCTTGATCAGTAGCAATGCTCTATCCTAGAAGACATCCCAAGAATAGTTGAGGCAAGCTCCCGATTTGACCAATGGCATCCAACCATGAATTAAGCTAACTTCTTTTTAAAACCAATTGGTCCCCAACTTGGTCTACATCAAGTCTGCCCTTGACTAGTAGTGCTTTCTGTTTTGCTTACTTTACATCATATTTGCAATATCTAGCCACTGAGCGACACGTATCTTTTGATACAATATTCCAGAATGATTCCTTCTTTTTCTATACCGAATATTCTTTGTCTCTTTTACCCTTTTTTAGTATGTTTCATGTAACCTAATTGTAGAATATCCCTTTTGTCTTTTCATATATATAAAGTAATCCTAGTAGACGGGTATATAAACCCCCATTTGTTTGTATGCAGACAGATATCATCAATATCAGATTATTCAAGTATCCTTTAAATAACCTTAGTATTCTCATTATTCTTTAACTCTTATTTATTCCCTTTAGTAAGGAGTAGTGGCAAGTGACCTTTTAATTTTAATCAGTATGTCATATTCGGCAAATTATAGGCCGAATAGGATCGATTGGTGCGTCATATCCATTCGGTAGCTACTTGGGTTTTGCTAGCTTTTCTTCTATCTCTTTTCTGTTCATTTTGTTGTGGTGCTTATCCATTTGTTTGACCCCGGAGATGCATTGGCTTTGCTTGTGTCAGAACACGGTTTTGAAAGGGAGTGTATAAAGTTGCAGTAAAGTTTTAGTTTGCTTTACCATTAGTGGCTGTTGTGTTCCTTTTGTAGTTACTATAGTATGTTTATGTGATAGGAAGTGTAGTTTCATTGTTACTCTATTTTTCATTATGAAAACATAGCAAGTTTGTTTCTATTCTATTTGAGTGACTATTAGGTATTAAGATTGTTAGTAAGTTGTTAATTTGTATGAGAAATATTATATTATGTCAAATTTAAGTGTTCAGGGTTTTATCGGAGATTAGAGTTATGGTGCTCAACCTGGTTGTAGTCATAATGATAGTAACACCTTAAGGTTTGTTGATGACAAACTTGATAGACTCACAAACCTTGTTGAGAGTCTAGTCACAATGATGCAAGTTAACAGGCACCTAACCTAGGGTATGTTGTGGCAAAATTAACCCAAAAATATTTAAGAGAAGGGTTATGACCAAGCTGGCCGAACCTATTGCCCAGTGCGACCCCTTCGAGTTAGAAGAGCTGTTAAACGAAGACTAGAGTTAGAGGAAATTGAGGAAGATGATGAGGAGTTGGATGTTGAAAAGTTTATAGAGGAAGAAGAAGATGCTGACTATTACTGAGCATAAGGATGAGGATGTCGAGCTCCTCGAGGATTAGATAATGGCAAGGTTTAAATCCTACCTTTTAGTGGAAGTGTAGATGTCAATGAATACTTGGAGTGGGAAGAGAAGGTTGAGAAGGTATTTGACTGCTATGGGTATATAGATACTATTAAAGTCTAACTTGCTATACTAGAGTTTACAGGGTATGTGATAATGTGGTGGAAAAATCTGAACGCAGCTAGAACAAGGGATGCAAGACGAAGTGTTAGAACCTGGGATGAGATGAAAAGGTTGTTAAGAGGAAGATTTATACCCAAGACATACCTATAAGATATGTTTACAAAGTTGCAGGAGCTTCACTAAGGAAGTTGACCTATTAATGACTAGGTCAGACTTCTAGATGCGTATGATCTGAGCCGACATGAAAGAACAAGAAGCATGTACTGTATCGAGGTTTATTTCTGGACTTAAATTTGAGATTCGCAACATTGTAGAAGTGCAAAGGTTTTATACCTTGTAAGAGGTGATCAAAATAGCGTAAAGGGTTGAAAAACATAGGAGAAATGTTCCTAACCGACTTGGGCTAACATTCTCTCGAGCCCCTGTACTACGTCGACCTGTTTAAGCAGAGTCGAGGAGGCTATATAGGGTTGAGGATAAGAATGACCAATCTAATGAAAGTCGAGCAAGCTAACAGAACTGAGTAGGTCAATTAGGTGGAGTTAAGGTCGAGTTGAGGTTAGGCTGACCTTAAGAATATATGGAAAGGGTAGACCTTTGGATGGACGACTAGTAAGGTGAAGTGCTTTAGATGCTTAAGCTTTGGATATATGGTTGCTAAGTATCCGAATTGACGTGTCATGGTGCTTCGAGGAGATGTAGTAGATATCACTGACGAGAGTGAACTTAAGGAGGAAAAGGATGTTGGAAAACTTGAAGCTGAGGAGGAGGAGGAGACCTGTATCTACGTAGACTAGAGAGAAGTGATGACCTTAATCCTAAGACAAGTCCTTAGTTCCTTACTGAACTCTAAGGAGGACTAGAGGGAGAATTTATTTCATACCAAGTGTACCATTAGAGGCCAATTATGTGCAATCATTGTGGATGGAGGAAGTTGTACTAATGTCGTTGCACAATCCTTTGTGTAGAGGTTGGGTCTGCCAACCTCAAAGCATCCTTGACCTTATAAGTTGCATTGACTTCATGATAAGGTTGCTTTGCATGTCATTGAACAAGTGATTGTACCGTTCAGTGTTGGGAATGTGTATAAGGACAAAGTAGTGTGCGATGTTGTCCCTATGGGAGCTTCACATCTACTACTTGGATGATCTTGGATGTTCGATCGACATGTTACTTACGATGGGTATAAGCATACCTATGCCTTTGTTAAAGATGGAAGGAAGATTGTGTTATAACCCTTGACCCCATCTTAAGTGAATAAGACCCATAATTAACTCACTCGAGCCAATAAGAAAAAGACCTTGGTTATGAGCCAAAGAGAGCTCTGATCTACTAAGAAGGCTGATAAACCCATGTTCCTGTTGGTTAGGAGATTGTTGGAGATGAAGGAATTAGAGAATGTACCTAAAGAGATTTGAAGCTTCTTAAATGAGTTTTCCAACCTGTTTCCCGAAGAATTGCCTAGAGGACTACCTCCAGTCTAAGGCATAGAGCACTATATTGATCTACAGCCAGGAGTTGCCCTGTCGAACTGACCTGCATACAAAATGAACCTTGACCAGGTTGCCGAGTTAAAGAAACAGGTGGATGAGCTCATAGAACAAGGATATGTGAGGGAAAGCATGAGCCCTTGCATAGTATTAGCTTTGGTCGTTTCGAAGAAGGATGGTTCATGGCGTATGTGCATTGATAGCCGAACAATCAATTAGATTACTATTAAGTATAGATATCTGATATCGAGGCTTGATGATATGTTGGATGAGCTTCAAGGCATTAAGATATGTTCAAAGATTGATTTGCAAAGTGGTTACCATCAAATTCATATAAGGCTAGGAGATGAGTGGAAAATTGCCTTCAAAACTAAGCATGGACTCTATGAATGGTTGGTTATGCCATTCGGACTTACTAATGCACAGAACACATTCATGAGGTTAATGAACCATGTAATGCGCCCTCTGATCGGGAGATGTGCAATTGTGTATTTTGATGACATGCTGATATATAGTGCTGACTTGAACAACTATGTTCAACATCTCCATGACGTATTTAACATCTTATGAACTAAGAAGTTGTATGGGAACGTAAAGAAGTGTACGTTCTGCCAGAGTAAGGTGATTTTCCTAAGGTTTGTAGTATTAGGGGAAGGAATTCGAGATGATGAGGAAAAGATCTAAGCTATTCTAGAATGGCCAACCCCGAAGAATGTCATTGAAGTCCAAAGTTTTCATAACTTAGCTTCTTTCTATAGGCGATTTAATAAGGACTTCAGTACAATAGCCGCCCCCATGACTGATTTAAGGAAGAAGAGTGAACGATTCAGGTGAGCTAAACAGAGCTTTAAAGAGATCAAGAAAAAACTCACCTTGGCGCTTATCCTTTCAATACCAAATTTTGACAAACCCTTAGAATCTGAATGCGATGCATTGGGAGTGGGAATTAGCATTATGCTGATGTAGGAGTGACGACCTATCGCCTACCATAACGAGAAACTTAGTGGTCCTGCCCTGAACAATTTTGTATATGAGAAGGAGTTGTACTCCCTTTTCCAGGCCCTTACTATTTGGAAACACTATTTATTGCTATGAGAGTTTGTTATTTATATAGACCATGAGTCTCTAAGGCATCTTGGAAGTTAGAACAAGCTTTTGAAGAGGCAAGACAAGTGGTTAAAGTTTATGGAAGGGTTCTTGTACGTCATTCGGCATAAGAAGGGAAGCATAAATGTGGTCGTCGACACTCTATCATGATGGCAAACTCTACTAACCACTTTACAGAGAAAATTATTAGGATTCTTACTCATCATTAGGCAGTATGCTAAAGACCTCACTTTGTTTTTTTTTTTTGAACAGTGTCGAAAAGGAATAGTTGTTGGAGGATATTATCTTAAGGATAGCTATCTATTCAAGAACTGTAGGCTATGTATTCCAAACTACTCTATACGTGAGCTATTGGTCAAGGAAGCTCATGGCAGTAGACTTTCAGGCCACTTTGGGGAGGTCAAGATAGCCAATTTGTTGAAGGAGAACTTTTACTGGCCAGGTTTGGCTAAGGATGTCTATAAGGTAGTTGGTAGTTGTGAAGTGTGTAAGCGTGCTAAGAGGAAGAGAGAACCCCATGGACAGTATATGCCTTTGTTGACGCCAACCTTACCTTGGCTAGACCTCAGCATGGACTTATCTTAGGGTTGCCCTAAACATCCCGAGGGAAAGATTCTATCTTTGCTGTAGTGAACTGTTTTAGTAAGATAATGTACTTCATTCTATGCCATTAAACTAACGATGCTTTATATATTGCTTATTTGGTTTTGTAAGAGGTTGTCCAACTATATGGAGTATCGAAGACTATTGTCTTAGATCGAGATACAGAATTTTTAAGTTATTTTTGGAAGACTCTTTGGAGAAGACTTGGGACTAAACTTATATTCAGCTTTAGTAACCACCCTTAGATTGATGGTTAGACTGAAGTAGTGAATAGGACGTTAGGCAACCTACTTAGAGCTGTTGTGGGAAAGAACTTAAGGGATTAGGACTTATGCCTATCAATTGTGGAATTTGCATACAATCGAACCATCTACAGCACAACTGGAAGGACCCCATTTGAGGTTGTTTATGGCCTTAATTCAAAAATTCCCCTGGACATGATTAGCACCCCAACAGTTACTGAAGAGAGTTAAGAAGATCACTAAATTCAATCAAAGACAGCAAGAGATTGGTAGTTGAAGCTATCAAACTATTTCTTTCCAACTAGGAGACTCATTATGAATTCACCTTATCCAAGAGTGATTCCTGTACTTAAGATAGAACAAACTATCTCCTCGAGTTGATGGCCTATTCAAGGTCTTAAAGAAGATCAACCGCAATGCTTCCTAGATCAAGTTGCCTGATGACTATGGTGTCTCCTTTACCTTCAATGTGTCCGACCTAATTCTTCACTAACTAATGGAAGAAGACCTTGCGAGTACCCTAGAAGAAAGAGCAAAGACCACTCTAGATTTGTAGACAAATCTCTCTAACCCCTAAGCAGATGATAGGAATCAATCCCCTAGATTAATCATGTGTAGCTGAGTTAGAGGACTCTAAAGACTCGCTTGAAGAATACTAACCCGAAACTAAAGCCAAGATGGGGATTCCTATGTCGAACTGATCTCCTACCGACCTAAGCCTCAGGTCCTTACTTATGTTAGATCTACCCTTGATTAGCAGCAATGCTCTATCCTAGAAGATAGCCCAAGAATAGTCGAGGTAAGCTCCCAATTTGACTAATGGCATCTGATCCTGAATCAAGCTAACTTCTTTTTAGAACCAATTGGTCTTTGACCTGGTCTAAATTAGGTTAGCCTTTGACTGCCAGCACTTTCTATTTCGCCTACTTTGTATCATATTTTTAATATCCAGCCACCAAGTGACACGTGTCTTTTAACACAATATTCCAGAATGATTCCTTCTTTTTTCATACTAACTATTTTTTGTCTCTTTTACCCCTTTTTAGTATGTTTTATGCAACCTAATTGTAGAATACCCCTTTTGTCTTTTCATACATGTAAAGTAAGCCAAGTGGATGGGTATATAAACCCCCATTTATTTGTATGTAGATAGGTATCATCAATATTAGATTATTTAAGTATCCTTTGAGCAACCTTAGTGTTCTTGTTACTTTTTAACTCTTATTTACTCCCTTTAGCAAGGAGTAGTGGCGAGTGACCCTTCAGTTCAGATTGGTGTGTTAAATCTGGCAAATTATAGGCTAAGTAGGATCGAGTGTTGTGTCATATCCATTCAATAGTTGCCCGGGTTTTGCTAGCTTTTCTTTTGTTTCTTTTCGGTTCATTTTGTTGTGGTGCTTTTTTGTATGTTTGACTCTAGAGATGCATTAACTACGCCTTAATTATTTTGGTTTTTCTTTACGATTAGGAGGTAACCTAATGGGTAGTACTTGTTGTTGCAAGGTACGGGTAGAAGTTCATGGATGGGTTAGAGTCTAAGATCCATAAGTAGCATGAAAAATTTGTATCGATAGTATTTGATGAGGACCTAGATCTTTGGACTCAATGGACTGAGCCAATTCGCACTAAAGATATAGATCTGATGTTGAATGATGCAGCAGCGGTAAAGAAAATTCAGGAAAGGACGAAGAACAAAATTTTCTTCTAAGACACCGAGAGAATTATATGGTGTTATGAAAGTAAAGACCTAATCTTTTTTTAAAAAGAAGGTATGCGAATGAGTTACTATCGTGTCAAGTATAACCACAAGAGGAAAGTCGCTCTTGCGACTTGGGGGGAGAATGTAAGTTTATTCTTTTCCCGTGTTAATACTAACTTGTTTGCTCATGTTGTAGATATGAGTCCTGGTGAGGTAAATCTTGCCAAGCTACTAGACTAAGCTAAGGCCAAAAAATCAAAAGCTAACAATAGGGTAGCCATAGTAGCCACTACTACTCGGCCTGCTACTGTAAAGAAAATGGTAAAAGAAGATACATCCAAGTAGGCCGTAGCATAGAAGAAGACCTTACGACCATGCGATAGGTGGAAGGAAGGCGAGAGAACAGTGCTAACCGAGGTCCTTCATTCTGTAGTGCCTTTGGTTGAAAATATTCAACCTTTTATTGAGCCGAGAAAGGCAAGCCAACATAGCCAACCTCGTAGTGAGGCTGAGGATGCCATCGCTGTCGAGAGGTCGTCGTTGGTGCTGGAGGCAGCACCTAGTGTTGATGAGAGATCGGGAAAGGAACTCGTCGGCCAACCACTTGTTAAAAGGTCTTAGGGTTTGGATGAGAGGGAAGAGGCAATACGGTCCAAAGCTCTTGGCATCAGTAGTGTCGAATTCACCCCCAATAAGGAGGTCGATGAGTATTTTGTCCTGTGTTGGAGCTAAAGTGTTTTGGATGCCGACTCAACCCTGGATGACAGGATAAAATCTTTAGCCTTGATGGAAGGAATTATTTGTCCAAAGGACAAAGAGATTGCCAAGAAGGACGTCAATAGGGTCGGCGATTGCAATAATGCCCATATCGTGACCAAGTTATATAATATCAGTATCTATATTCATCTTTTTAACTATTGAATTTACTCAATTGCTGATACTACTTTTCTTTTTTAGATAAGCATCTACATTCTGATGGCTTTGGATGAGGTTGTTAAGCAAACTAAGAAGGTAAAATCCATAGAAGTTTTCATGTATTTTATCGAGTCATTTCCGATACTCATTATATTAAATGAAATTGTTACAAAAAATTGAGGATGAATATAATGCATTTAAAGCCTAGACTACTATTGTTGAGAATATAAGGATAAGGGCTGAGATGGAGGTGAGAAAGCTCTAAGAAGACCTTGCTGCCAAAAAGTTGGCACATACCTTTGTTGCTAATTAAGTCTCGAGCTTGAAGGCTAAAATGAAAGAGCAGTACAAGGAGTCTAAAGGCCTAAAGGAGGAGCTGTAGAAGAAGAAAGAAGAGTGTTGGAGACTAGGTTGAACTCTTTGCAAGATGAGTGAAAGATGAGCGACTAGGAAGACAAGCTCAGAATGTAGATTTAAGAGTTTGAGACCAACAACTCGAACTTACAGTATTGTGTTGTCGAATTAGAGGAAACTATGAGGAGAGGACCATCAGTTGAATAGGCTCTTGATATAGTCACTCCTAGTCAGTAGTATAAGAGACATCTACGGAAGAAGTTGTTGAAGGGGGTCCAAGCGGCAAGAGAGAAGATCCTAAAACTTCATCTTGATTACGATCTCTCCTACCTTGACTTTGCTAACGTCGATGACAAAGTTGGCAGTACTAACGAGGAGGATGACGATGAGGTAGGTGCCAAGATTGTTAATGAGGGTAATGTCGAAGCTCATGCAGAGGATCTAAGGAAAGACGAAGAATGTCTATCAAAAGAAATCCCTTATGTATGGAAAGAAAAATCCGTTAGCTCTAAGACCCTAAGTGTCGAGAAAGAAGCTTACTTAAAGAAAGCCCCAGCCTTTGGTCAAAAAATTACTTTTGTTGACTCTGAAGATAGGTCTTAGGATTTTCTTTGTATTCTTTGTTCATTGCTTTCTCTATTAGGCTAAGTGTTTGTAATCAATACTTTATTGAATGAAAAGAACCTTTCATATTAGTTGCTTCTAGTATGTTTTATTTCACGCATCGTGCTTTTCCGGTATGTATGATGTATGTGTTTTATTTCATACGTTCTTATTTGTTAGCATGTTTTATATCACACGCTAAGTATATCTCGACATGTTTTATTTCACATGCTGAATTGTTTCTTGGCATGTTTTATTTCACATGCTTAATTTTTTCTCGACATGTTTTATTTCATACGCCTATTTCATACTTCTTTATAGACTTTGTCCATTAGCCGTTGAGGTGTGGATTAGCCATAATGCTTACTATAAGATTAATTTATGTAGTTCGTTAACCGTGATAGGCTAGAACTTAGGTTAGTTTGTTTTTCATATAGTTTAGAACTTATTAACTCAGCAATCATAAAAAGAAGAAGAAACATTATTCGACTTAAAACATAATTCTCATAAAGAATTATTGTAATCTTATAAGCAAGTAGGCTATCACCTTACAAATGAGTGGAGATGAACATCATTTAACCAATCAATTGAAATATAATTTCAAATTCTCGGCATTCCATGCTTGAGGGATGATAGATCTATCTAACTTTTCTAATCAATAGGCCCCCTCACCAATGACTTCTCGGATCCTGATAGGATCCTCCTAGTTCGCGTCAAGCTTCCTTTAACTCACTCGCATGCTAATAGCTTCCATCTTTTGACAAAGCATATCTCTAAGTTGAAAACCTTATGCTTTACTTTCTGATTGTAATACTTTGCCACTCTATGCTGGTATGCCGTGATCCTAACTCTTGCAATATCTCGAATTTCATCAATAGTTTCCAAATTCACTGTTAATCCAACTTGATTAACCATAACGTCGAAATTCTGTGTTTGTAGATTTGGCAAATCCAACTTAATCGGCAACACGGCTTTCGTGCCGTATGCTAGCCTAAAGGACATTTCCCCATTTGCAGTTTTGTGGGTGGTTTGGTACCTTCATAAAACATTTGGTAGTTCATCGGCCCATTTCCCTCTAACTTGATCTACTTTCCATCTTAGGCCGTACAAAATGATCTTATTTATGGCTTCAACTTATCCATTCATTTGAGGGTGTGCTACAGACTTACAGTTGAGGTGAATGCCATATTTCTTGCAAAATGGCCAGAACTTGTTGTTGCCAAATTATGGGCCGTTATTTGTGATTATCATGTAAGGAACTTCAAATCTTGATATGATGGAACTGAAAATGAACGCTTCCACTTTCTGCTCGGTGATCTTTGCCACTACCTCGGCTTCTACTCATTTGGTAAAGTAATCTACGGTAAAAATGATGAATTATCGTTGGGTGGTAAACATTAGAAAAGGTTCGAGAATGTCTAACCCCTACTGGGTGAAAGGTTGAGTGTTGGATAGGCTACATTACTTAATTGTAGGCACATTACTCGGTGATTTGTGCTTCTGGCATTGAGGACAGTGCCAGACAAATTCCTTTGCATTTACTCTCATGGTTGGCTAATAATAGCCGAGTCGCAATGCTTGAACATACAATGTTTGTCCTTTTACGTGATTACTACATACACTACCATACAGTTCGGATAACACCCTCTAAGCATCTCTTGGAGGAAGACATCAAAGATAGGGTTGTGATATGCCACATTTATATAGTTGACCATTAATTAGAGTTTAGTTGGTAGCTTGATAAGCCAATCTTCATGCTCCTTTCTTATCATCAGGAAGAGTACTGCCTTTGAGATAATCCACTAGGGGATCCATCCAAGATTCTTCTTTCAGGCAAAGAGCCAACTTACAACTTTGTGAAAGAGTAGATAAACTTTTTTGTAGAAGAAATTCGACAAAAAGTTTGTCGCTCAATTCAAGGAATGCCATACTGGCTAATTTTGACAACTTGTTAGTAGTAATGTTCTTACTTCTTGGAATCTTGTGGATGGAAAAATATTGAAACTCTTTTGCGAGTGTTCGTATTACTAATAGGTAGTGCTCATCTCTTCTTCCCTTGCTACGTAACTTCTTGTGACTTGATTCACTACCAATTGTGAATAAGAGAACACTTCAAGTTTCTCAATGCTAATTTCTTTTGCTAGTTTTAGTCTTGTAGTCAAAGCTTCATATTCTACTTCATTGTTACTTGCCGGGAATCTGAATTTTAAAGCGTAATGAACTTTGACATTATGGGGGCCTTGGAGAATTAGGCCTACACTACTTCCTTCTTACATCGAAGAACCATCCATATAAAGGAACTAGATAGGTTTTAAAGCAAACTCCATACTATCCTCTTCACTACTGAACTTGGCTACAAAGTTTGCTAGCATTTAAGCCTTTAGTGTCATTTTGGGTTTGTATTGTACGCTATGGGCACTTAGCTCTAGGGTATATTTCATTATCTACCTAAAGGAGTCAAGCAGCTACAATGCTTGTCGCAATGGCTGATTAGTGAGCACAATAATCTGGTGAGCTTTAAAATACGACTTCAATTTCCTTATTGAGAGAACTACTGCCAAAACAAAATTTTCAATTTTCATGTACCAAAGCTTTGGCCTTTGCAAAACATAACTTACATAATAAACGGGTTGATGCTCTTTGTCATTAATTCGGATTAATATAAAAGAAAGAGCTTGACAACTGACCGATAGATATAAATATAAATTCTCTCTTGAAATACGTGTTGAGAGTATTAGTGGTGATGCAAGGAATTTTTTTGAGATTGCTTAAAGCTCTCTCGTAATTGTCAAACCATTTGAATCCCTTTGGATTCTTTATGATTTTAAAGAATTTCACACACCTATCAGTACTTCTCGACACAAATCTATTGAGGGTGGCTATACACCAGGTGAGTTCCTGCATTTCCTTGACCGTATGAGGGGATTTCAAGTTCTTTATCACCTTAATCTTTCTTAGGTTGGCCTCAATGCCGCGCCGAGTAACCATGTATCCTAAAAATTTTCCTAATGTTGGGCCAAAGATGCATTTCTATGGGTTAAGTTTCATGTTGTATCTCCTTAATGTAGCAAATATCTCTTCAAGGTTGGTAAGATGCCGATCTTCCTTCATACTCTTCATAATCATGTCGTTGACATGTACTTCGACGCTTCTATGAATCTAGGGTTTGAACATCTTGGTAACAAGTCTTTCGTAGGTTGCACCGGCGTTTTTTGGGTTAAAGGGCATCACTATGTAACAATACATTCCAAAATTGGTAACAAAAGACGTATGGACTTCATCCTCCTTATCTATCTTAATTTGGTTGTAACTAAAGAAAGCTTCCATAAAAGAAAGTAATGCATGTCCAATGGTTGCATCTACCATCTAAT
This sequence comes from Lumnitzera littorea, assembly GCA_024138015.1. Taxonomy (NCBI): domain Eukaryota; kingdom Viridiplantae; phylum Streptophyta; class Magnoliopsida; order Myrtales; family Combretaceae; genus Lumnitzera; species Lumnitzera littorea. Next base: position 81,552,943 of record JAMXBB010000009.1, read on the forward strand.
CAATTTTTAGTAGTGGGAAACAATCCTTCTGATAGGCTTTGTTGAGATCCGTGAAGTCTATGTACATTCATCACTTGCCGTTAGACTTCTTGACTAGTACATAATTTGCTAGCCAAGTTGGATAAGGCTCTTCCTTGATAAATCTTACTTTCAATAACTTCTGGACTTCTTCCTCTATTGTTGCTTGTCTCTCTAGTTCAAAATGCCTCTTCTTTTGTTTGACCACCTTCATATTCAGATCAATCTAGAGCTTGTGTACCGTAACTTCTCTCGAGATACTCGGCATGTTTAAAGGGGACCATGCAAACACGCCAGCGTTGGCTTGCAAGAAGTTAATTAAACTTTGCCGAATATTTGCTAACAAGGGTTTCCTAATCTTCGTTGTTCTCCTAGGGTCATCTCTCAAAGAAATTTCCTCAGTATCACTTTCGGTATTCTCTATGCCAACCGACTTGATTTCCGAATAGGTGTTCACCTAAAATACTTCTTCTTGTCTTAAGGCCCTTATATATAAGGACCTTGCCAATTATTGATGCCCTTTGCACATACCGCTCACATAGAAGTAGGGAACTTGGCTTTAAGATATGTAATTGAAGGGACAATGCTGAATAGATGTTGACATGACCATCCCATTATCATATTGTATGGGGACCAACATTTGACGATGATAAAGTCTACTTTATCCTCTATGACATGCTTAGCATCGTCGATCTGTATTAGCAAAGAAATTACTCTAGTTACTTGAACTGGTTAGTTATTGAAGGCATATAGATCATGCTCATAAGATCTTCGCTATGCCTTGATCTTGGGTCTCATTTAGTTGAATGCATACTGAAAAATGATATAAGCCGAACTTTCTTGTGTCAACAAGAATCTTCTTGACTTCGAAGTTTGCAACTCTTGCATTGATGACTAGTGTGTCATCATGTGGTCTCTAGATACCCTGAAAGTCATCATCCGTGAAATATTGTGTTGTTGATCTTGACCTTCTTGCCTTGGATGTTACAAACGTAATTTTTGGCATTCATCAAACTCAAAGAGCTTGATTGGCTTATAGTAGGTTCGTCGACAATGGTGGTGATTACTCTGTTGGGTGCTTTGCTAGGATTTGTATAAGCCCTACAACTATAGATCCTTTGTATATCTCTTGGCCATAGTTAGCTGAGTGTCATTCTCTTGTTCCTTATGTCTCCTTTAAGATGGTCTCTTGATATTTTCAGCATCATGTGCTAGGAATTTTCGCAAATGCCTACATTGAATTGCATATTCGATTGCATTCTTGAGTTGTATGCACTCGTCTATGTTGTAACCCTTGTCACGATAGAAATTATAGTAGTTGTTGGAATTTCTCCTCAAAGGATTTCCTCTTATTTTTTCTGGCCATTGTAGAACGCCTCTCTGTTCACATAGCTCCATCAATGTATCCGAAATTGGACGATTGATGGGTATGTGGGATGAAAATATCGGAATCCTTGGTCTTTTTCTCTTGGTATTTGAACTTTGATCATCATCTGAGTTGAGTCTATCCTTCGCACTTTTTCTATCTCCTTTGTTCTGATCGACTTCTTACAAGGCCTTTATGTTATCCTCCTGATGGATGTATGAGGTGGTTTTAGCCTTGAACTTGGCAAAACTTTTTTGCTTGTTCCTTGCGAGAGACTTGAAAAAGTCTCTATGGGGCTTAACTCCATTGATTACGACGTTGAGGACCATGCTTATATCCAATTCTAGGATTTAAATAATCTCGACCATAAACTTGGCTAGGTAATCTTTGATTGATTCATTTTACTTGCAAGGAAGTGTTGAAGAAACATTTCTACTAATTCATCAAAACAAGAAATGGTGTTTGGTTTTAAAAGTTTAAACCATGTGCTGGCTGCATTCCTTAGAGTTGAGGGAAAAGCTTTACAAGCCATTGCATCACTCAAACCATGCAACTTAACCAACGTACAATAGTACTCCAAGTGGTCTTCAAGGTCTTTTGTTTTATCATAAGTTTAAAATTGTGGCGGCTTGATGTTTTGAGGTATCACTTCTTGTAAAATCTCTAAAACAAAGGGACTCTTCTTGATTTGAAATTGCTTGGTTGTTATAGTAAGGGTGTTGACATGCTAAGGGGCCATGTAGTGTACTTACTATGGTTGCTGGCCTTTGTCATTCTTTTTGAAAGTAAGAGCCGAGGGTCTTATTGTAACCTTGTCTTGATTTTTTGCTAACTTTGGTGAATAAATTGAATCATCACCATTATCACCATCGTGATCGCTATGCTCTTTGTTTCGATTTGCATGAATATTATTATGAAGGAGATTAAGGATCTAGTCATGTTTTTTGTTTAACTCCAAGTTTTCCTTAGCCAAATCAAGGCAAAGTTGCTTGAGTCTAGCTAATCGGTGCTCATTAGTATGCCTACTCCCTCCTTCAAGGTATTGGGAAGAAGTGTCAGCACCTGGACTTTTGGTCATTTTAGTCTTAGCCATGTAGGTGTGTTTTGAAAAAAACAAACGGCGCTAAATTTTGTTGGTGAATTTTGGGGGTTGGAAATATCTTGCAAAGATAAGAAAAATGCTTGGTACTGAGGTTAGTTCGATATGGCTACTCCAATGCCTAAGTCATTATGTAGGAATGAGAAGGGTAAAGTAAAGAGGTTAAGAGTTATCAGATGTCTCTTATAGAGTTTCATTCCTGTATTTATAGGAGATTGTCATGTCTAAAGGAGCAGTTATTGGAATAACTGTTGAGACATGTGTAAGTTTGTTGATTAGATACCTTCCCTGAAATGTAGAAAGAGCAGGTAGTTATGTAATATAACCATACTTATGATAATTTTTTGTGTCATGAACTTAAATTCAAATTAGCAACGGATTTGTGTTACTTGACATAGTGTTGAGAATGTTGATTACTCGACGAGGTGCTGAGAATATAGATTACATGGCCTATCAGCAAATGACTAGTTGAGTAAGAAGGGTAGACGAAAACTAACTATCAATAAAAACAATATAATCCATTGGAATAAGTAAGAAAGGATTAGAGAAAAACTCAATAAATTCATTGATAGAGGTATGAAAGAAATGGGCAAATTTTAGAACATATGTATGAAACTCTATCCTAAATCTTTAGAGAATACGTAATGAAATACATACTTCAACACTTGAGAAACTCAAAACTATATTAATTATACTATATTTAAGTGAAAAATCTACTACAATGAGACTACTTAGTAGAAAATATAAAGAAACTATCAAAAGAAAATGGGTAAACGCTACTAAATTGGCCTCTACTATTTGTAGAAGAGGTTGTGCCATTAAGATAACTTAACAAAGCCATTCAAATGGTATTGTTGTGTTATCCATTTAGGCCTAGGGTTTAAATCCATTTAGATGATGTAGGGATGTTGTCTAGATGAACTAACAATCACTACTAATCTCTTAAACTCAAGCTCAAGTTCCAAGGGCATCAAAGTCCCATGATTTTGTTTGATGGTTCTCATTCAGATGATACAACCAATGTTTCTAATCTCCTTGACATCTTTCGGGCCATCCAAGTGAGGTAGATTAGGCATTCGAGTGGGGCATCAACCTTCTAATCACTTCATGTTTATAGGGGGCACCCAAATGGATAAAGGGAGGTGTCTGCAATGCCTTGAATTTTTTGCACAATTTAAAACATAGACTTAGACTCCACTTTTCAATTTTTTTTTAAAGTTTTATGTAGTTGATCCTTTTAACATGTTTTTGCTTTATTTTCATTAATTTTCACTTTAAGAACAAAGGAAAATACATGTGAGTGTTGCTTTTGAGTTGTAATAATATGCAATTTATATGTCATGAATTGCCCCTACTTAAAGCCTTACTTGTCTTTAAGTAAATCTAAATTTTTACTTTCAAAACAAATTTTAATAAGGATAAGCACACTCTAAATTATGCCACAACTAGCATTGTCTCCTGTGTTACTTGCATAATTCTTTTAAAGCACATGTGATATGTCTTATTCTCTTAAGTGTAGTTTGCTTTCATTAAGACATAGATTAAAGCAATTTCTATACATATTTTTGCTAGTTGACCAATTAAATATTTAAAGGTCGCTAACAATGTAATGAAATTACTCATTCATTTGCAATAGAGGTATATCATCTTATTCAAACCATGCCATACAATTAAGTTTAGCATCACTTGAACAAGTTGCAAACATTTTACGTACAAAAGCTATGTGGATATATTCCTTTGCTTAGTTATAATTGCAATAATAATGAGTGCTTGAATATTCATTTTTTCATTAATTTTTAATTAATATTAGATTCCACCTATTTAATATATCCTACCCATTCAATATAAATTGCTTGATAAGAATTGACGAAAATATTCTTAAAACATGTTGTAGAGTCTCCATTGGTTAAAACTAAATAAAAGTTCAAATTTATTGAATTGATCAATTTAAATCTAAGCATGTTCTTTGAAACCATAGAAGTTTAAGGTCTAAAGATATCACATTTAAAGCTATTGAGCTACCAAATAAGGTTATTTTAAATAAAGGTTTAGTATAAAAACCTAAATTTGACTAAAAATCAATTGCAAGATCATTTATTTACAAATAATTTTTTATCTTCAAGTAATAATTGTATGTATTTTGCTGTTTATCCATCAAGTGACGCCTTTATACTAGGCCTATGTTTGTGAGCAAGGTCGTTGGGATGTCACAATAGTTAGGCACTTATGCCACTACGGGTGGCTCAAACATATGGTTGATAAGAGGGAATCACGTTAGATAATGGTTGATGAGAATAAGAAGGAAGTTATACTGGGAGTGATTTAAGGTTTTGAGACTCTGTGGGCAATATTATATAAATTGATGCAATAATTAATTGTTAGATAATGGTGGTAAACTTCTTATAAGATTACTAAATAGTTGTTGGTGTAGGATGTAATAGCTTGTCATACCCATCCCTAATACCTATTATAGTAAGATCGGACTCCATGTCCCTTATTGTGATGTTTGAAGTCATGAATACTTCTTATGGTTTGATGCACTTAAATTATATTTCTATGAACCTTAGGTGTTGTATTAAAATTAAATATGCATGTGAATAGCATTAAGTATGATTGTGGCAATTATATACTAAATTCTTTGTAGCTTATTCCTTACTTCTTTTTTCAAGTGATGATGATTTGTTTGTTGATTACATCTATAAATAATTGGGTATGAATATGAGTGGAGGTTTAGAATGAAGAGAGTGATGCTTTATATGATGCTTAGAGCCTATCTACTGATACTTGAACTTTCATTAGGCTGTTTTTAGACTTTACATAGTGTTACGTCTAATTTTAGGCTTTTGAGACTGTACTATTTTATTGGACTATGTACAAACTTAGACCTTATAGACATTATGGTTTGCTAGACTTATTATGATATTATGCATGTAATGCTTTTAGTATTACAAATGTTTCCAAATCGATTTTAAACTAATTAGTTAATAAGCTGACTATCAATAAATGTTCTCTTAAACTAAACAAACGATTTTAAAATATAAAATTTGGCTCAACATATTGATTAAATTTCCTATCATAGTTTTACAAAATTAATGGAGGATTTCAAAATTGGCTTTGAAACCCACTAAGTTGTAGCTAGCCTTTACATATTTTACCTAAATGGAGTATGTGGTAGACTATTACCATATATAGGGTTTAGGGGTGTGACAAACCTATGTTGCAAAATTTTACTAATGATTATTGAACATTTAAATATGTTTAAGAATGTGCTTACATAAAGTTGGATTACAAATGCAAGCAATTGATTCTCATGACATTTCCTCAATTTTAAGTCTTAAAATCTAGGCTTAAATTGATAATAACTAAATAAAACATGGATTCCACCACTAAACTACAAGGAAGTGATTAAAACTCATTACTATGGGATACCGTTTCCCTTATTTCATTATTACTTTATACAAATTAAATTTACCTTTATTATTTTAATATTAGTTTATCAAGAATTGTATTATGAATCCCTTGATTTGGAATCACAGATTGGTTAGAGGTTACAAAAGATTAATTGATTTCTTTTTCTATCTCCTTTACTCTTTCTTTTTGTTAATACTATCTATAATGTAATGATTGATGAATTAACAACTGTCAATGAAACGTATCAATTTATGCCTAATTGCTCCACATATAGTTCCTCTAATCGCATTTTCTAAATGAACCAAAGCCAATCTAAATTGATCTTGTAAGAGATTCACTAAACACATAAAGATTAACAATGGTCTAATTTTACTTTATTAGGAGGACATATAATTAATTTTGAAAAAATTTGATGCTTGAAAATGGTGCTAACAAAAGCTAGTATAAGTACAAATGGATTAATGTAATAACAAAGAATACAATATTATTTGAGTTAGGATTAGATTTGGTAGAATTTACCCATTGCGCTAACAAATTAAAATGGAAATGCGACCGATAAGCTTGTGGAAATGTAGAATCTAGTTATGTGAATCAAAGTATATCTTAACATCTTGACTAGTAGACTGATCATTAAAGAGATTAATAAATGAAATATTGAACTTTGATATCTTTTATAATAGAAATGTTTTGGAGACAATTAAATCTTCTTTTATCTTTTGATGGTAGATCATTAATATTTCAAATTTAAAGAATATTAATTTCTGAAGATTTCATATATAAAATATTATTTGGTGATATTAGTTGTTTTTGAAACTTTGTATATTTCTACTATTTATAGAAATATGTAGTGCAACATACGTACTCTTGATTTGGAGATGTAACATATGATTCATACAACATGGTAATATGTAAAAATCATAAAAATAAAATCATCATAATAAAAGATAAGGTAGGGCATTGAAAAATAATTATAATTTTAATAGAAGGACATTTTGGTAATAGTAAGAAAAACTATCTAAGGGGTGGAGAAAACCCTTGCCTTCATTTAGATACTACTGAAACTTAGTTGTCTTGTCTATCTCATAGGAACCTCTATAGGGTGACCAGATCTTGGTGGAATTGAGGAAAAGTAAGTAAGATCTACTATTCTAATAAGAGATTTTAGCAACCTAGATCTAATTATGGTATTTTTGTTGTAAGGTTTTAAGGATTGGATTTGAAGGTTGTGATTTTAAGAGAGATCACTTTTTATCAAACCCTAAGAGTGACAAGGTATGGGATTCATTTATGGAGAATTTCTTTTTTTGTTGTTGATGTTATGAATTTTGGATTAAACCTTAGTGTTTCATAGTAAGAAGTGGATAAAAGATTATTTTTGGTAAAGATTTAGGGTGATAAGATGATTTAGGGTTGAATTAAAAGGTTTCGGAATGTGAAAAATTGGATTTTTGTGAAGTGTTTATTGAATGAGAGAATCATAGATAAGATCATGGCCTTAATCCTACTCATGATCCCCTCTTAATGTTTCTCAGTTGGAGTATAAAGTGAGTTCTTAGGGTTAAGAAGGATCACGCCCTAAGACTATGGCTATGATCTTTAAGTGTGGTCTTAGAATGAAGTTCAAAAGAGAATCACGGTCAAGGAATATGATTGTGAACCTTGACCGTGATCTTATTCTTTTCCTTTCTTCTTTGTTTTTTGTTTTTTTTTTTCTCTAGTTTCCTTGTTCCTAAATTTTGTTCTAATATTTCTTAAACACTTTTAGGACTTCAAATTGAGTCTTAAACTTTAGAATAAGCTATTAATGAAGCTTAAACTAAGTAGTGTTAAAAGAGAAATAGAAAGACATACCGTGTAGGCTTTAAAAGAATGTGTTTTCATTGTGCCTCAAGTGTTGAAAATAATTATGAGTTAAAGATATCTTTTGCTCAAGATCTAGGTATATGTTTATCATGTTTGTTTGATGTGCTTCTTAGGATTAGATATATAAATAAAGTTAATAAATGCTTGGCTATTAATAATATGTTTGTTGCTTGTACATGGCTCAATCTAGTGATGGTTTCTTGGAGGGTACCCTTATGAACTTTGAGTGGTATTGTCTCAAGTGGAGTTGCTTTTAGATATGATAAGGGGTAGATTTAGAGTTATAGGATTGTGGATGGTAGATCCTTACTAGTAGCATTAGTGTTAGGAAGGTATAGAGACCATGGATGGTGAACCCTTGTCAGTAGAATTGATGAGGACTAGGAAGGTGTAGGACTGGGTGATGATGAACCCCTGCCGATAAAGAGTGTAATATTAGGATGGTGTCGGGTCTTTGAGTGGCAAATCTGTTTTTGTAGTTTTCTTCGAGGTTGTGGTGGTATTCCCATTTAAGTTTTATGACTGGAATCATGAGTATTTCCTTCTTGCTTGTGAAATTAAATATACGAATTAATGAGTTGATTGTTGTAATAGCCATTGCATATTATTGCATGTGACTTGTGAAATTGTATGGCATGTGTATGCATTTGTGGTACTTACGTACTAGATGTTAGTGCTCATTCCTTTATTTCTTTTTTAGATGTAGAGATTCATAATGAATTGCTTATTTACGAAGATCTTAGTGATGCTTACTATTACTTGGACTTAGGGAGAGATGCCTTCTACTATTATTATTAGGAAGATTATTAGTTGTAGTGGAACTTGTGGAGTTAATTTCCTGCTATAATGTTTAATTTTCTTTCAACTTAATAATGGTTGATGTTCCTATGTTAGTAAAGATTTCAATAACAAGTTTTACAAATGAACTCAATTGTGGATATTTATATTTATCATATTGAAGAATGTTTGGAGTTTAATTAGTGGAGTTTTTATTAGACCAATGGGAGTTAATACTTACATTTTTGAGTTTTTAAATTATAGTTGATGCCTGAAGTGCTTATAGATGGTTAGAAACACATGGCAAATTGTAATGTCTTAAGATTGGAGCATTACATAATCTAATGTAGATTATGGGGTAACTACATTTAGCCGAAGACTCTTTTCATATTGATTATAATTTTTATATTTCTAGTAGACTGAATTATTTGTTCAGCTGAGAAAAGATGCAAAGAACTTTTAGAATATGGAACCATTTTTGGTTTTTTATTTTAACATAAAGTTTAAACTATACAGGAGGATGGGTTAAAAGATTGCATTTTATTTTTAAAAATTCTTAAGATTTGCCAAGCATATAATATTGATGGTCTTAATTTATTTTCCAGAATAAACAAAATGAAATGGTACTCTAATAGAAACATTAAACTATACTAAAATGTTGGATTCTTTTAGGATCGCATGCGTTGGTTTTGGAGTATTAGATTTCGAATACTATGGTTAAAAAACGTGAAGCACAGAGGAAATGGAGATTGAAATAAATTGATGATTGGATAATGACATCGTCGCGGTCAAAATATAATGGACGGTTTGCATCTTCACTAAATTCCAACTCTATAAAGTTGACATATCTAAGTAATCAAACAAAACATTTGATATGTTCCCACCACGCCGTATTTCATTTAGTAGTGGAGTCGACTAGATAGGATTCCGATAAATCTCTTTAGTTAGATAATGGATTCGTGACTTAGATTTTTCCATTAAGATAAATTTGGTTTTTGTGGCACAAAATGGAAGCATGTTGTTGTCGACGGCTTTGATAGGAGAATGATAGCGTGTGCATGCGAATTGCAATCTGGTTAATTAGAGAAGGCGCCAAACAATGTCTTCATTTTAGGAAAGTGTACGGAAATGATAGAAAATGGAGAAATGTATATATATATATATATGCATGTATATATACATACTAGTAGATGGGCTTGTGCAAAAATTAAAAACAGCGTTATAAGTGAATTCAAAACATAAAACAATTAAGGAATTAAATTATATATTAAAAATGTGTAGAGGAAAGAAGTGTGCAATCACAAAACACATTATAAACATATTTGTTAAGACGGGCTAATCTTTTTTCCATTAAGACTAAAAATCTACAAACCATATGGCAAATAAACACATATTTGCTTAATATAATATATTTAGATAGATGAGAGTATATGTTATAGAGAGTGAGAGAGAGATAACAAATAAGGTATAAAATAAATATTTCAAAAGTATATGTTAAGAAAAGTAGAGTGAACTAAAGTCTTATTGGTTTAATATAATTGACTTAATATAATAGAAGATATTATATATATATATATATATATATTATGAATCATGAGAGAAGAGAAGAATATAAGCTCAAAAACTAGTCATTCGAGGTTTCGATCGGTTGAAAGACCCGATCGAGCTTAAATTATAAAGTAAAGCTAGAAATATTAGTAAAATGATCCCGTAAGTTTGAATTTAAGAAAAGAAGCAATAAAATAAAAGACTATAAAAATTCCAAATTTTAAATATATAACTCGTTATTTATCGAAAATGCATAAAATGCATTTCGATAATTAACGAATCGCTAAAGATAAATTATATGTATACAAAAAAATCATAAAATGACTTAAATAATATTTAGGAATACTTATTTGTACTATATATGAATTTACATGTAGGTAGAAATATATGTAATTACTTAAAATACGCAAAATGTGCTAAAATAATACTAAATAATTAAAGAAAATTCATAATTAATTAAGAAAAAATAAAGAAAAATCAGAAAAAATAAGGAATGATCCAGAATTGGGTCGTGGCAGCTAGGGAAAATAAGAAAAAAATCAGCCAATTAAATTAGAACAACACAAAAGCCAAAAATCAAGGGATTTGGATAATGTCTTGTTCAATTTAATGCACATTAATTACCACAAAACTCTATAAATAGGGAAAAAAATCACATAGCTCATTTAGTTTGGAGAGTGAGAAAAATAGAGAGAGGCAAAATTGAGAGAAAAGTTAGGGTTAGAAAAAAAAAATGGGAAAAACTGTGCAATTAGAGCCTTTAAAGGGAGCTCACATCAGACGAGCAGTTGAGAGTGAACAACCACCACCACTACATGGTGGTGGTAGCGCCCAGACTGGCCGACAAGGCTACGGCGGCCGAAGCTACCCAGATCGGTGAGTCCGATTTTCAGCCCGATTTTATGTAATTTTGTAAAAAATAGTAAATATTCTTAAAAAATTATGAATTTTGTTATTCTGAAATATTTTTGTACGTAATTTGTAGGAAAAATATTATTTTGATGAAAATATGTCTTGTGATATAGGGTCCTTAAGAAATCGTACAAAACCGAGCATATTTTGGTTTAGAAATAAATGACCTTAGGAGTATAGTTTTGAACCCAAAATTTTTGTGTAGACTACTTAGATGATATAGAATAGTGCTATGAAGCCCGTTTTCAAAAATTAATTTTCAAAAATTTTAGATAATTTTTAGGCTTTAAAATAAGGAATAAAATGGGTCATTTATGGTTTAAATAGTTAATTAAGTAATTAAATAGTTAATTACTGATTTAGTGAATAAGTATATATTTTAGGATGTTGAAATCTGATGGAGTATGATACTTGTAGCATTTAGGGTGTTAGATGTAATTATTAGGTTAATTATGTAGTAAATGAGTTATAGGGAAAAATAATAAATTTTAAGTTAATTTTGTAAATTAGAGTAATTAGGAGTAAAATCTGATTTAGGATGAATTTAGACATTTTGAAATGATAATTGATGTTGGAAGATAGTAATTAGAGTGATAAAAATATTAGATTTGTCTTATGTATATAATAAGTAATAGTACATAATACACAATTATTAGAAATATAATAAATAGAAAATATTATAATAAAAATTGAAATTGATATTGTGATAATAATAAAAATGTACAATAAATCTGATAGAAGACTTGAATTTATGTAATTATATGAAAAATATAAAAATTTCTCATATTAAGAGTAAATTCGGTACACTAATAAGGATTTAAGTGTATCGGGTGGAATAAAATACTGACTAGGGGTAATGATGATATTTAGGAGATTGGAAAGTAATGTGAATAATTTCATATTATGAGTTGAAATGAATTTTTAAGGTTCAAGTATAAAACAATACTTAGAAATCAAACTAGAACCTAATTCAGAAATAGATGCGGAAACCGAACCCGAACCTAACCCCAAACCTATAATAATTATAAAAGACTTAAAACCTAGATAATTAAGCATATTAAACCCTAAACAAAACATAACAATAAGTGTTATAGGATAAAATGAACCTATAATAGTTATATGAAAAACTGAAATTATGTTTGTGTTATAGGGATGATCGGCGATGGCTTGAGCAAGTCAGACCTCGAGTAAGTGAGTGAGGAGTCGAGGTAAGTTAAGATTAATACAATGCTATATTTTAGAGGCTTGAGATTATGTTTGGTTGTGCTTGTTAGATAGTTGGATGTGTGTATGTGCTTGATGATGAGTGATGCTATGATTCTATTTGTTGTTCTGGCTTGTATTGTATGATTTGTATGAAATGAATGATCACCCTAAACTGGACCTAATCAAATATACGGCCTATAATTATAATCGGACCTATATGGTAACCCATTAGGAGAACTTAGGACTCTCCGGCCAAATACCGACCTCTTCGAAAGGGATAGCTGTAAGCCCCAAAGTTAAGCCAATTGGCCATAGGATTGAACTGAGAACATAAGGTTTTGGATGATCGGATATGATCGGTTAAAGAATCCGATCAAACCTCAAATTGTAAACTATTGAGAGAAATATTAGTAAAAATGACCCCGTAAACTTGAATTTAAGAAAATAAGAAATAAAATAGGAGACTATAAAATTTTCAAATTTTAAGCATAATGATTGCTAATTACTGAAAAGGTAAAAAGTGTAATCTAATAACTAATAAATTACTAGAGATAGATTATATGTATATTAAAAATAATAGAATGACCTAAATAATATTTAAGAATATTTATTTGTACTATATATGAATTTACATGTAAGTATAAATACGCGTAATTACTTAAAATACGCGAAATGTGCTAAAATAATACTAAATGCTTAAAGAAAATTTATAATTAATTAAGGAAAAATCAAGAAAAATTAGGAAAAATCATGAATCATCCAGAATTAGGTCGTGGCAGTTGGGAAAAATAAGAAAAAATTCGGCCAATTAAAATAAGACAACATAAAAGCTAAAAATCAAGGGATAAGGCAATTGTCTCGTCCCATTTAATACACAATAAATCCCCTAAAGCCTTATAAATAGCAGGAAAAATCACAGAGTTCATTTGGGTAGTTTGGAAAGTGAGAAAAATAGAGAGAGACGAAAATTGAGAGAAATATTCAGTTTAGAAAAAAATTAGAAAAAATTGTGCAATTAGGGCTTTCAAAGGGAACACATACTAGATGAGCAGTTGGAAGTGGATGGCCACCACCACCACACGGTGGTGGCAGCGCCCAGGCCAGCCGAGAAGGCCACGGCGGCCCGTGGTTGCCGGAGCCACCCAAACCGGTGAGTCCAATTTCCAGCCTAATTCTTGTGTAATTTTGTAAAAATAGTAAATATTATTATAAAATTATGAATTTTATTATTCTGAGATATTTTTGTATGTAGTTTGTAGGAAAAATATTATTTTGATGAAAAAATGCCCCGTAATATATGGTCCTTAAGAAATTATGCAAAACCAAGCATGTTTCGGTTTATAAATAAATGACCTTAGGAGTGTAATTTCAAGCCCAAAATTTTTGTGTAGATTACTCAAATGATATAGAACAGTGCTATGAAGCCCGTTTTCAAAAATTAATTTTCGAAATTTTTAGATAGTTTTTAGGCCCTAAAATGAGGCATAAAATGGGTAATTTAAGGTTAATTAAGTAATTAAATTATTAATTACTGACTTAGTGAATAAGTAGATGTTTTAGGATGTGGAAATCTGATGGAGTATGATACTTGTAGCATTTAGGGTGTTAGATGTAATTATTAGGTTAATTATGTAGTAAATGAGTAATAGGAAAAATAGTTAATTTTGTAAATTAGGGAAATTTGGAGTAAAATCTGATTTAGGATGGATTTAGGCATTTTGAAATAATAATTGATGTTTAGGGATGGTAATTAAAGTGATAGAAATATTAGAAGTGCATTATATACATAATAGACAATAATGCATAATATGTAATTTTTGGAAATATACTAAATAGAAAATATTAGAATAAAAATTGATATTGTGAGAATAATAAAAATGTACAATAAATCTGATAGGAAACTTGAATTTATGGAATTATATGAAAAATGTAAAAATTTCTCACATTAAGAGTAAATTCGGTACACAAATAAGGATTTAAGTGTACCGGATGGAATAAAATACTAATTAGAAGTAATGATGGTATTTAGGAGATCGGGAAGTGATGTGATTAATTTCACATTATGGGTTGAAACGGATTTCTAGAGTTGGAATCTAAAACATTACTTAGAAATCGAACTAAAAACTTAATTTAGAAATTAATGTGAAAACCAAACTTGAATCTAACCCCAAATCTAGAATAATTGAAAAAGACTTAATACGTAGATAATTAGGCATATTAAACCTTAAACAAAACCTAACAATAAGCGTTATAGGATAAAATAAACTTATAATATTTATATGAAAAGCTGAAACCATGTTCGTGTTATAGGGATGATCGGCGATGGCCTGAGCAAATCGGACCTCGAGTGAGTAAGCGAGGAGTCGAGGTAAGTTGGGATTAATACGATGCTGTATTTTGGAGGCTTAAGATTATGCTTGGTTGTGCTTGTTAGATAGTTGAATGTGTGCATGTGCTTGATTATGGGTGATGCTATGATTCTGTTTGTTATTCCAGCATATATTGTATGATTTGTATGAAAGGATTGATCACCCTAAACTGGACTTAATCAAATATCCGACCAGTAATCATAATCGGACATGCATGGCAACCCATTAGGGGAACTTAGGACTCTCCGGCCAAATACCAACCCCTTCGGAAGGGATAGTGTAAGATTGCAAAATGGTTCCTTTTTCATCCTCAGTCGAACTAAGTGACAGGAGAAGAGGTCGCAGCGAGGGTAAAGGCAATGGTTCGAAGGTAGTCGCGGGAGGAGCAAGGTCTCCATTACACAAGCTTGAGTTTGGTCGTGAGCTGTTGCATTAACGGCAACTCCTCAACCCGGATTAAAGCGGGTGCAATTTCTCTAACCTTACGATGGGCCGGACAACGTCGTACGATGGCATTTGCTTGCACATGTATTGTATCTAATAAGTGATTGAAAACCTTATTGTGTTTCTGGTATAGTTTTAAGTCCTCTGTCTCTACTTACTGAGCTGTGGTTGCTCACATTCCTATAGACGTCATGCAGGTGCTGGCTAAGAAGCGGCAACAACTACTTTAAAGCTAATAACTGCTGGATCCTAGGGAGTGAAGAAAAATATTGAAGAATAAACACATAATTTTAAGGTCTAAGTTTTTATTTTAGACTTATTTTTCCTTTCCAAATGATGTAATAATTTAGAAAAATACTATAGAGAAATATTATAAACTTTAACTGCAATAACTGAATTATAACATATATATATATAATTCCTCACTTTTATAGGTAAATGATTTATTTAAATTACAAACTGTCTACTTCAAAGCGGGTTAGTTGTGGACGCCTTGTGTAGATTAGGTCTAAAATAGCAGTTGTAAGGCCAACTTCTATCTTATGATGGTTTACACGGTGGGACTGTTACGACTCCATCGCTTCGGGGCATGACAATAGCGCAGGATTGCATAATGATCCTTTCTTCATCCTCAGTCGAACTAAGTGACAGGTGAGGAGGTCGTAGAGAGGGTGAAGTCAGTGGTTCGAAGATAGTTGCGAGAGGAGTGAGGTCTTGATTGCACAAGCCTGGGTTTGGTCGTGAGCTGTTGCATTAATGGCAACTTCTCAACCTGGATTAGAGCAGGCGCAATTTCTTTAATCTCACGACGGGCTGGACAACGTCATGCGATGACATTTTCTTGCACATGCATTGCACTTAATATGTTTATTGATAACCTTGTTGTGTTTATGGTATAATTTTAAGTCCTCCATCTTAACTTACTGAGTTGTGGTTGCTCACATCCCTATAGACGTCATGCAGGTGCTGGCTAAGAAACGGCATATAACTACTCCGAAGCTAGCAATTGCTGGATCCTGAGGAGTGAGGAAAAACATTTGAAGAACAAATATATATCTTTAAGGTTTAAGGTTTAAGCTTTTACTTTAGAACTTTTTATTTTTTGAATAATGTAATAAATAGGAAATATATTACGGAGAAATATTGTAATAACTGAATTATAGTGAATATATATATTTCCTTACTTTCTTAGATAAATGATTTATTTAAATTACAAACTATTTACTTCAAAGCGGGTTAGTCGTGGACGCCTTGTGTAGATCAAGTCTAAGATAGCGGTTATAAGGTCAACTTTTATCTTAGGATAGTTTACACGGCGGGGTTGTTACGACTCTGCCGCTTCGGAGCGTGACAGTAAAGGCTGTAAACGAGTCAATTAAGTTGAGGTTTTAAAGGTTTAAGCTTGATTGTTTAAAATTATCAAGTTTAAGTTAAGGTGAGTTCTTACCACGATCATTAAAATTATAGGCTCTAGCTCAAGTTTTAGAGCTTAAGTTCATTAAGGAATTTGAAGCTCCAACTTAGCCCATTTAAATGAATAAGCCCAAGCTCATATACCTAAACTAGTCTAAGCTTGAGCTTTCAAATAAATGAGCCTAAACAAGCCCAAGCTCGGTTCATGATTAAATTAAAGTTGAAAATTAATTTAAAAATTTCAAGATATACCTTTTTGATAATTTTTTTAATTATATTATTTTTTATTCTTATATTAGAATTTTCCATGAATATGATTTTTTTACATAATATATTGGCTCACCAATCTACTCACAAGCTTATCAGTTAGTCTACTTGCAAACCTTTTTCATGAGTTGATTTGTTAACAATATAAATAAGTCTGCTCTTGAGTTGACTCGTGAGCATAAACATGAACTTAAGCTCGGCTCATGTATATAGACGAGTTTTATTTCGAGTTCAACCTTGACTCGTTTATGAATTGGCTCGAGTAAATTTGAGATTAAAATTATCCGAGCTAGCTTGAGTAGCTTGTGAGTGGTTTTGCTAATAATAAAACCCTAAGTAAAACATTAAATTGTACCTTTTGTATGATATATTATATGTATATATATATATATATATTTATAACGAGATCTTAAACTTAACAACTATTTTTCCATATCTGCCTTTATTTAACCCAACATTGAGGAAGTTTTGGCTTTGAAAAAAGGGAAAAGATCCCTAAGTTTCAAATTGTGATAATCCATGCAAGCATGAACATTGAGAATAACATATCATGTTATTGTTATATATTCTGTATCCTAATCTAGCAACTTTATTATTACTACTACTACTTGACTACTATTATTATTAATTTCGTAGTAATGCCCCCGCCTAATATACAATAGGAAGCGAAGTTGAACGAGCATCAGTTCCTTGAAGAAAAGGTATGCAGTGTCACGGAAATTGGGATCCAAGGGCTTTAGAACATATGTTCACGCTCCATCGTTGTGTCTTGAGACAACGCGAGGAAAAAGGAAAGAAAAAAAAAAAAAAAAAAAAGAAAACACAGTAAAACAAAAATAGTATGGTCATTTGTGTCAGACACTCCGTTCAGCGCATGTGATACTTAAAAGAACTCTCGTCACTTTCTTTCTAATAGATTAAATGTTAAAAGGAAAAAGAAAGAAAAAAAGAAAAAAAGAGAAAAAGTTGACATCCCCAACCGATTTATTCGTGAACCAGCCATGTTCTTGTAATATTATATCAAAATTCAATCCCAGAAACAATTTAGTGGGTTATATATAGTTACATATATATAATATATAAATACTAATAAAATATTAATATATCTATTGTGTTTAAATAATTTGTAATAATTAATTTAAAAACTACTCATATTATTAATATCTATATTAAGATTTTAATAATATTTAGACGAGATGTGTGTACATAAACACATAAACTATAAATACCTATCGAAATTTTTTCCAATTCATAGAAAACCTCAATAAATATTTTCACGTTATGATGGGGGTATATGTTTCATCCTGATAGGCTTCCAACTGCGAGACATACGTTCACCAATTGACGAACCTCAGACCTACATTTAATACTTTCCACTTCGCAATCAATAACTAGCTGGTGCTGAGATTTATATTCAATGATTTAAGATTTTATGATTTGATTCTAGGATTCGAAAGTTGTTAAGGTTTGTGGTGTCGGATTAATTTGCAGGGTTTTGGATGAAATATTGAATGTGACAGAAGTAAAGGTGAAAGACGTGATGACTTTTCTGTTTCTTCCAGGAGAGAGAAAGAATCGTTTGTTCCTTCACCCATGCTGCAGGGAAGGAATCGATGGCCCTTTCTAAAAAGGTTTTCATTCAACTGACAAGGCAAGTACAAACGTGATATCATTGAACATAAGTTTTTTCTTAGTTCAAATTAAAAGTCTTTTAATATCGAAATATCTAGAAAGATAAAATATAGAAGAGGGGTTACTTATTAAATTATTAATTAATATTCCGATTATAATGGGATCCTTCGGATCCACTTCGGTCAAGCTCTTATTTAGATTAGGAAGAAAGGGCTCTTTAACAGCTGAAAACGCTCCCATTACCTCTTGCTCAACATGTACCAATCTGAAATACTAACCGTTGTTCACTTTATCATATAAAATAAATGTGTTATGGAATTAGGATTCATCAATAATTTAATAAGTTTATAACTAATATTACATTGTTTTCTTCAAAAGAAAAAAGGACACACAAATACTAGACATGAAATACAATCAAAATAACTATTTTACCCTTGTTTTAAATTCTCTCTCTAACCCTAACTTCAACCCATTGTCGTCTTCCTACCTCCTCTATTCACAAAAACAACATAGACCAAACCAAATTTATTTGACAAAGTCCATCAACAAAATTTGTCTTGGTATCTAGAGGGGTCGTAAGAAACCAGTAGGTGTTGAATGTGTTCCACTTTGCTACACATAACCAGATCAAACAGAAAGCAAGAGAAGATGAAAGCTTAGAGAGAGAGAGAACAAATCGTATAGAGAGAAAAGAAGAAAGTTTAGAGAGAGAGAATATCCCAAAGTGAGGCAGCAAAGGGTAGTTTGGTAGTTTGACACCGTTAAGGGTGTCGTAGCCCATACGTTGATGTTAGGATTCTGCTGCCAGATAGAAGTAAAAGAAGAGAGAGAAAGCATTGATGATGAAGAAGAGAAGTACGAAAGTAAAGTAGGGTTGTTTCAAGGAAAAAAAAAATACATATATTGAATCATGATTCTTAGGTTCCTCCCATGAGTCTCTATTCCAACATTTTGAGGAATTAGGATTTAGAGGAATTGTGATTACAAGGTTTAAATGCAAACTAAATACGATAATAAAGAATAAAGGGGGAATGACAAAGTAAACATGCCATAAAGTAGATTATTGTTAAGCTTCTCTCTTAGGTATTTTCTAGGAGGTTGTTTTGTCAATCGAATTTCCCTCTCTATCTTGTATTACATCAAATAAAAAATTACTCTTGTTGGGAATTTCTACAATAGGGTCTTTGATAACTCTTATTTTAAATACATTTCACATAATAATTTTATAATATTTCTCTTACATCTTTGGTTTTTTATTTAAAGAAATTGATACTTAATTGAGTAAAATTTTAGTTTCAAGGTTTGAACGTGTTCTTAATTAAAAATGAAGAAAAAGAATTAAGTTTCACTCAATTTAGAGTTCAAATGAATGAGTTATGGAGTTTTTATAATTTTTTTGTGAGAAAATTAGACAGTTTGGGACACAACTATGTCCCCAAGCTGTGTCCATGTAGGATAATTTTTGTGTCAAGATTAGTAAGTTACACAACCTGAGGATACAATTGTATCCCAAGCTGTGTCTAGTGATAAAAAAAGAAACTTCAAAATATATTATATAAGGACTTGTAAGGGTTTTACACATAACTTTTGACATTAAAAAGAGAAGAGACTTGAAAAGAAAAAGGAGAAAAAAGTGGAAGCAACACCTAATTTCAAGATTGAAGAAGATTTCTCATTAACAAAAGGAGTTTTTTATGTTTTATTTCTTGATTTTATTATAATTCGTTTTTAGTTTTATCATGATAGCTTAAGATTCTAGTATTTAAAATTGTGGAACCTAGGGTTTCATGTGACTATTAGATTTATTGATAATTTTTAATAAAGTTTCTATCTTTCTTGATTCAATTATGTATTTTAATTGTTAATTTATATTTCTAGGGTATCAATTTATGATATTATGCATAATGATTGAGAAATCACATGAATAATGAGATCTTGATATAATTGGAGAGAATTGCATGTGTACTTAGAGATAAGATATATGATTCTTTTGGAAAGTTGTTCTTTTGTGTGGGAATTTAATGTACATTAATGTGATTCTAAATTATATTACTAAGTGATAGGATTAGGGTTAATATACTTAAGAAAGATATTAACTTCAATTGTAAATTCCTCCGGTCAAGAATAATAGAGATGGAATTGAATATATTTTTAGCGATTACATGTTAAACACTAGGGGAAACAATTCCCAAATACGTTATTTGCCTTCTTGAAGTCGTTCTTAATTTTATCGCTTTTTAAATTGCTTAGTTAAGTCTCATAATTAGATTAGTTTGTTAATTTTAGTATTTTTAATTCATTCAACCCATCACAATTTTCCGGTTAAATAATAGAGTTAAGGTTAGTATTAGTACTCGAAGTCTCTGAAGGATCAACTCGGACTTACATCCGTTATATTAAAACTGATAGGTGCACTTGTCTTGTATCAATCTTCATATAATAAACAAAACTTGAGGTTGATATTTGAAAAACAAAGTTCCCTTATTTTACGTGTAAAGGGCCTGCTATTAATTTTAGATTATTGTCGGTTGATTTTGATGTAGAGCTTTGATCATGTAAAAGAACAAACAAAAGGCTAAAGTGGTGTTGAGGTTAGTCTTGTGTAGTTACTTCAATGTTTAAGTAAGCGATTGTTTTAGTGAAAGAGTAGGTGAACAAGTAAGTAAAGTATTGAAAGGCATAAAAGAGTTCTTACAATGCTTTTTTTCCCTTTTTTATAGGTGAATACTAGGTGTCTGTAATAGCAAATAATCATTGGTTATGGACCACATGGAGATCTCATAATTAGGCGCATGCCTAAAAGATAAGAGTATAGGTAATTATGTAATAAGATTGTGCAAAGTTACAATTGTCCGCGTTACTTTCTAAATTTAAACCAAGTTTATAAGTAGGCTGGGCTTTGAGGCCTATTAGATGGGTTGAGTCCTTATCGGCCTTAACTAAAAATTACATCAATTGGCATCTCAACAACCGAGATGCCAAGTACATGTTAAGGCAAAATCCAACTATTAACATTTGCCCCCTAACTCTCATGGTTAAGAATTTAACTATGGGAGTAAATAAGATTTAATACTTAGTTTGAGCAGTCAGATGGCAAAGGTTAGAATCAAGCATTCTCTAGAAGCCGAGTAACACGTTAATACTCAATGTGGGTTGTCTTTCGAACTAGTATGAATGTGATTTTTAAAACGCGTTGCATCAGGTTCTAAATGAAAGGTCATAACCTTTTAATTTTCCTACTCATACACTTTTCTATAGTAGCATGCGTGACAATCATCATACTAGCTATTATTTCACCGCATAATCTATTAACTGTCAATGGTATGATATCCCTTAGATGTCTGATTTGATGTGTGTCATCCATCCACTCTTGATTGTCTAATCATAGCCTACATCCTATCAGGGTTATGTTATAATTTGGAGGGGACTACCTATATATAAAAAGCTCTTTCATTCTAATTAACATTTTCTACTCCTCTTTATTCATATTCCCTTTTGGAATCTTTCTTTGTTTTCGAGATTTCTTTTTGCAAGTTCCTATCCAGATAGTGAGTGACTTCCTTATGCTACCAAGTGATCTTTGTTAATGTAACTTCAATGAGTGTCATTTGTCAACTTATTTATTTAGATTATGAAGTGACAATATTCGACGCTACTTCTCCCACCACCACCACCCCCTTAAGAAGAAATGATTTGGCATCTTCTTTTGGTAGTTTAACAAATAAGATAATAAAGTGATGGAAAAACTTACCTGCATTGATGCCCTTCCAATGGATAACTATTTGGATGATAAGGAAGAAAGGTCGGCTACAAGGTATTTATACAATAACTTGTTGCTAAGTATAATAAATACTAGCGAGATCTACCTAATGCATGGCATTTGCGTAGGCTGAGGAAGGATGAAAGAGCATGTTTTCCAAAAAAATCATGAATTTCATAAATATTTGAAATATCTTGATTTTAGATTGCATCTCATGTTCGCCGCCTTTCAAAAGTGGGTCTTTAATGATTTTCGGGTGACACCAAATGTATTCTCTCCCAATACTTATAGGCTCCTCATTGCATTTGAGATTATATGTGAAGGGATTGAGGTTAAGGCTACACCCAAATTATTTAGATGTTTCTTTTCAATAAGGAGGTAGCTTGATAGTTGGTACTTTGTAGCGGCTTGGTATAGGTGTAAATTCTTGGATGGGTTAGAGTTTAAAGTTCATAAGTAACATGACAAGTATGTCTTAATTAGGTCAGATGAGGATTTGGATTTTTGGACTCAATGGATTGAGCCTATCTATACCAAAGACATTGAATTATTGTCAAATGATGCTGCTACTGCTAAGAAGATTCAAGAGAGACAAGGGAGTAAGATGTTCTTTTGGGATCCCGAAAGGATTATATTCTAACATGAAAAAAGGGGAGTCAATATTTTCTGACATTGAAGGTCGGAATTGGTTTACCTATTGTGTTGAGTAAAGTTACAGGAGGAAAGCCGTTCTTACAACTTAGGAGGAGAATCATTACCTTTGAGCTTCACTTGGCAAGGACTTGTAAGTTTTTAATCATTTCCTTCTCTTCTATTTGTAATACTCTCTTTCTATAGGTAGGCATGAGTGTAGGGGATGTGGATCCCATGAAACTATTGGCTCAAGTTAAAGCCAAGAAACAAAAACTTGACAAGCATGTAACTACTAAACTTCTTATTAGTTAGCCACCGACACCAAAAAAGATTACTCAAGAGAAGCTTGTGAAGGAGACTACCACTTTGAAGAAGAAGAAGGAAACTCCTCTTACTGATAAGGGTTAGGGTATTGAACAGATGAAAGCTGTTGGGATTACATAGCTTGAGGTAATTCCTACAATCAGAGACATTCCATGGGATGAAGTGTTGGAAGAAGCTAGGCATGATATTGCCACCGACAGCAATGCTAGGGTTACTCCTCAAGAAGCGGTGGATAACTCATTAGACCGAACAAATGCTGAGTTGAGTCCTAAGAAGAGAAGTGGGAAAGAGCTTGGTGACAAACCTCTTTTCAAGAAAAGTAAGGGTTTAGATGAGAAGATAAAGGAGGTCCAAGAAATAAAGCTCTTAGCATCAATTTTGCTGATTTTATCCCCATTCATAAAGTAGGTGAATACTTTGTACCATGCTAGAGCCACAATATCCTAGACACTAATTTGACTTTATGCGATGGGACAAAGTCCTTACCTTTGATGGAGGGGGTCTTTCTCCCTAAGGATAAAGAGATTGCGGAGAAGCATGTAGATAGGGTCTGTAATTGTAATAAAGGCCATATTGCCGCTAAACTATATGATGTAAGTCCAATAATCGTGACCTTTTCATTTATGACTTATGTCCCATTGCTAAGATAATTTTGTCTGTGTGTAGATTAGCAGACATGTTCTAACAACCTTAGACAAGGCTAAAAAGGAAATGGAAAAGGTATATTTGAATCTTTGTCACATTGTTGAAAACTAGTTAACTTATTCGACTCATTAATCTTGTTGTAGAAGGTAGATGAGGTTTATAACTCCTCAAAAGCACAAACTATTGCAGTCGAGAGCATGAGGATTAAGGCCAAGATGGAGGCTTAGAAGCTGAAAGAGGAGCTCTCCGACGAGAAGCTAGCACATTCATTAGTGACCGATGAAGTCTCGGGCCTTAATTCCAAGAATGAGGAGCTCTATAAGGAGATCGAAGACTTAAAGGAGAAGCTACATAAAAATTGAGAAGAATGTTGGTGGTTGGGAAGAACAATTACCTTAATGAGTGATGTAAAGGATAAATTGAGAGTCCAAATAAAGAACTTGAAGATAAACAGCCCTAAAATGGAAGCTAATGTTGCTAAACTAAAGGAGGTAGTGAAAAGGAAGCCTTCTATTAAGGAAACACTAGCAATTGTGACTCCCAATTAGCAATATAAATGATTGCTCCATAAAGTTCTTTCAAGAAGTCTAACTGGTAAGGAAAGAGTTTTTAAAGGTTTACCCTTATTATGAAATGTCATGCCTTGACTTTGCTAATGTTGATGGTGATGCCAATGGTGGTGATGAATAGATCGACAAAGAAGTGGAGATAGAGGTCTAATAGTAGGGTGACAATATTCAAGCCAGCATTGAAGTTCCTATTGATGTTGAAGAACCATCATCAAAGGAGACCCCCTATGTTGGCAACGAGATCTCCAACTCCTCTAACAAGACCCCTAGTGTTGATAGAGAAATAAACCCCAAGAAGTTCCTGAGCTTTATTCATTGAGACGATACTTCTGCCTAATCCAAGGGGAAAAATGTTTCGGACTCTTAAGGAGTCAATTGATTTATACTTTATTTCTACAACCATTTTATGGACTTTATGTGGTTGGGATGCCAACTTTTTGGTTGTAATTAACCTTTGTTTTGCATTTAACACTTTTAATTCTCAACATGTTTTATTTTACACGCATTTTATACTTAAACGTCTTTTTGTAGACATAGTGTTTGTTAGCCGCATAGGATGTGAACTTTTAGGTGTTAAGTTTTATTTTCTTAGTCATGAAATTGCCTGTTGAAGGTAGCTTAGGGTTCATTAGCTCTAATTGCTCGGCATTCTTTTTCCAAAGAACATTTGATGTTACTCATCAATTAATACTAAACTCATTGATCGTTATAGGTTGAAAGTTATTAGGTATTTGTTTGTTCGCTATATAGTTAAAACTTCATTAATCTGTTAATTGTGCATAGATTAAGAATAAAAGTGATGGTAATGAGAGATGGTCAAACTTGAAGCAAACACTTCATACTTGAACACTGTGTAGGCCAATGCCTTACATTATATAGAAAATGAAAAGAAAAACAAACTAACTGTAATTGTCAAGAAACTATTCAAAATAGAGCTTTAGATTCTTGGCATTCCATGTACAAGGTATGATTATTCCATCTAGCCTTTTTAGCCAATAAGCCTTATCGCCCATGACTTCTTAGACCCTAATAAGATTCTCATAATTCAAGTTGAGTTTCCTTTAATTCACTTGCGTGCCAGTCGCATCTGACTTTTTACAAACCAAGTCTCTAGGTAGAAATACCTTGTGTTTCACCTTCTTATTATAGTACACTGCCACTTTATGCTAATGTGCAAAAACTTTGGCTATTGCAATATCTCTAATCTCCTCAATTATATCCAAATTAGGCGTAAGGCTGACCTGATTTGCCATAATGTCAAACTTTTGTTAATGAAGATTAGGGAGGTCCAATTCAATCGACAGAACTACTTTTGATCCATATGTAAGCCTAGAAGGTATTTCCCCAATTGAAGTCCTGTAGATGGTCTTATACCCCCATAAATCATTGGGAAATTTGTCAACCCCTTTACCCTTATCTTGATTGACTCTCCTTTTCAAACTGTATAGGATGGTCTTATTAACGGCTTCCCCTTGTCCATTAGTTTAAGGACGAGCCATTGAAGTGTAATTTAAACGAATACCATGTTTCTCATAAAATTATCGGAACTTATCGTTATTGAACTGTGGCCCATTATCAATCACTATCATAAATGGAACCCGAAACCTCGATATTATAAAATTGAAAACAAAAGCCTCGACCTTCTATTTTGTGATTTTAGCTACCATTTCGGCTTAGACTTACTTGGTGAAATAATCTATGGCAACTATGACAAATTATTGCTGGGTCGTAAACTTTGGAAACGGTTTGAGTATATCCAATCCCCATGGGCAAAGGGCCAAGGATTAGTAAGGCTGTGTAGTTCAGTGGAAGGCACATGGCTTAGTGCCTCATGTTTTTGGCATTATGAACATTATTGAATAGCAGATTTTGCATCTTCTTTCATAGCTAGCCAATAATAGCCAAGTTTCAATGCATGGATGTATAGGGTTTGACCCTTCACATGGTTGCTACAGATACTTCCATGAAACTTAAACAGAATTGTTGAGTGTCTTTGTGTGGAAGGCCCCACAGGTAAGGTTGTGAAAGGTCATGCTTATATAATTGGTCATCAAATAGTATGTAGTTTGCAGCTTGATATATTAACATCTAAGCTTCTTTTTTATCTTTAGGTAGGATACTGTCCTCCAAATAGTCAATAATCAAATCCATTCGAGACTTCTCCTTTGGGCAAGAAGTCAATTCATAACTCTGCTTGACAGTTTCTAAACTCTTAGTAAGGAGATACTTAATAAAAAGCTTGTCATTTAGATCAGGAAGTATCATGCTTGCTAACTTTGATAGTTTGTCGACTACAATATTCTTGGTCCTTAGTATTTTCTCGATGGAAAAAGATTGAAATTCCTTTTTAAGTGTTTGTACTATTAACAAATACTTGCTCATCACTTCCTCTTTTGCTATGTAGTTCCCTTTAACTTGATTCACAACTAGTCATGGATCGAAAAAAACTTTGATACTTTTGTTACTAACTTCCTTGGTTAGTTTAAGCCCAGTAATTAAGGCTTTATACTTAGCTTCATTATTACTGGTCGAAAATCTAAATTTCAATACGTAATGAACTTTCACATTATGGGGCCCTTGTAAAATAAGGCCTGCACTACATCTTTCTTTGGTGGAGGAGTCGTCAACATATAAATTACATGTTGGTTTCTCAGCCATCTCATTATTGTCTTCTTCTCTAATAACTCCGTAACAAAATCTATCAATACTTGAGCTTTTAATGCCATTCTGGGTTTATGTTGTAAACCATAGGCACTTAACTCCAAGGCACACTTCATCATCTTCCTTAAGGAATTTGGTCATTATAAAGCTTGTTGTAGAGGCTGATTAGTAAGAACAATTATTTGATGTGCCTCAAAATATGACTTTAACTTCCTTGCCAAGGGGACTACTGCTAAAACAAACTTCTCAATCTTTGTATAACACCTTTCTTGCCCTTGTAAGACCTAGCTCAAGTAATAAATTGGTCGATACGCCTTACCTTCTAACCAAACTTTGATGCTTGATTAAGCCATGTATCTAAGGGTACTAAGTCCCATTGAAAATGCTAAGTAATAAACTACATTTTCAACGCCTCTTGACTTCTGTTCCAAACTAGTTTCAACTTGAAAAATTTCTTTGTGCCATAGCACCCTCAGATACAAGGATCTAGCTAATTGCTGGTCCTCTTTGCATACTTTGACATTGGTGGGAGTAGGAAATTTCTCCTTAAGATGCATGGTTAAAGAGACCGTACCGAACAAATGTTGACATGTTTGACCTGTGATCATATTATATGAGAACCAACATTTGACAACAAGGAAATCCACCTTGCCCTTTGCAATATGCTCATTGTCCCCAATTTGAATTAGGAGAGAAATAACTCTAGTAACTTAAACATGTCGCTTATTAAAAGCATATAAATCATAATTGTAAGATCTCAATTATGCTTTAATCTTCGGCTTCATTTGATTGAGGGTGTGTTGAAAATTAATGTCTATTGAACTTCTAATATTAGCTAAAATCTTTTTAACCTTGAAGTTGGCAATCCTCGCACTGAATATGAATGTGGTATTATGGGGCCTTTGAACGCCTTTGAAATCCTCCTCTGTGAAAGAAATGGAATTGTTAACCTTGACCTTCTTGCCTTGCACATTACAAACATATTGTATGGTGTTAGTTGAGCTCGAAAAGCTTAACCAGCCTAAGGTAGAAGGTTTGCTAACAACAATATTTATTATACCATTTGGTGCTCTATTATTACTTCCATCTATCACATCTTCTAGCTTGTGAAGGCCATGTTATATTTTCTTGCTCGTCACGTTGTCTTTAAGTTGGCTATTCAATATTCTTGGCATCATGGGTGAGGAACTTGCTTAGATATCCTGGTTGGATTGCATCCTTGATTGCGTTTTTAAGTTGAATACACTCATCAATATTGTGACCTTTGTCGTGATGAAAATCACAATATTTATTAGAAGTTGTATAATGGATTTCCTCTCATTCATTTTGGCTACTGCAATAACACCCACCCCCCTCCCCCCATTTCCCTCTGGTTGCATACTTCCATCAATGTATCCACGATTAGACCATTAAGTGGTGTATGGATAGAATAAGTTGGGATGTGTAGCCTCTTTCTCTCGCTAATGTTTCCTTTAAAACACTGATCATTGTGTGCACCAAGTCAATCTTTTGCGTTCTTCTTCTTATCACTCTTTTAGTCTCCTTTGCTTTGGTATGCCTTACGTTAAGCTTTAACATTATCTTCTTGATGAATATAAGATGCAACCTTAGCCTTAAACTCAACGAAAGTTTTTGGCTAGGGACTTAAAAAAGTCTCCATGAGGTTTAACTCCATCAATCACTATGTTGAGAGAAACACTCATGTCTAATTCTGGGATCTAGTCCATCCTAACCATAAACTAAGCCAAATAGTCTCTAATGGACTCGTCTAATCTTTGTTTTATGGCGTTAAGGATAGAAGAATCTTTAACTGGAAGCTTGCTTGCAAGGAAGTGCTATAAGAATACTTTTGCTTAATCCTCGAAAATGTTTAAACCATGTACTCATATCATTCCTTAAGGTTGAAGGGCATGCATGATAAGCCACAACATCGCTCAAGCCATGAAGCTTACGTAAGGTGCGGTGGTATTTAAGATGATCTTCTGGATCCTTTGTTCCATTGTAAGCCTTAAATTGCAGCAACTTGATGTATTATGGTATTTCTTCTTCTAAAATTTTGAGATAAAAGGACTCTTCTTTATTTGAAATTGTATACTTGTTGAAGCAGGGGTATTGACATGCAGCAATCTTACATGGTCCACTTGTTGTGGTTGATTTCCTTTGTCACCCTTTTTAAAAGTAAGGGTTGAAGGTCTAAGTTTAACTTCAACCTGCTTCTTGGGTAGTTCAGGGTAATAAATTGAATCATTAGAATTTTCGGCATTGATATCGTCGTGCCCTTGGTTTTGGTCTAATTGTGTATCATTGTGGAAAAGACTAAGGATCTTGTCATGTTTCTTGTTGAGTTCTTAATTTTCTTCGACTAAATTAGAGCAAAGTTACTCTAATTTAGCTAGATATTGTTCTTCAGTATGCTTAGTCCCCCCTTACCCCTCTAAATGGTGGTGGGGTGAAGAGTTAGCACCTGTACTTTTGGTCATTCTTATCTTAGCCATGTGTGTGGGTTTTGTATAATAGATGGCACCAAATGTTGTCTAGTGATTTTTTGTAGAGCTTTGATCCTACAAACATACGAACAAAAGGCTAAAGTGGTGTTGGGGTTAGTCTAGTGTAGCCATTACGATGCTTAAGTAAGTGGTTGTTTTAGTGAAAGAGTAGGTAAATAAGTAAGTGAAGTATTAAAGGGTGTAAAAGATTTCTCATAATGCTTTTTTCCCCTTATTTATAGGCAATACCAAGTATTTGTAATAGAAGATAATCTTTGGTCGTGGATCATGTGGTGATCCCATAATTAAGCACATGCCTAAAAGATAGGAGTAGTGGGTGGTTATGTAATGAGATTATGCAATGTCACAATTGTTTTTACCACTTTCCAAATTCAAACTAGGTTTATAAGTAGGCTGAACTTTGAGGCCCATTATATGGGTTGAGTCCTTGTCGACCTTAATCAAGAATAACATTAATCAACATCTCGGTAACCAAAATGCCGAGTACATGTTAAGGTGAAATTCAACTATTAACATAGATGAATAAATATGAAGAGTATTGTTAATTAATATTACCACATGATAATTACCATAGGTCTTACAGAAATCTTAGAGATATGAAAAAAATTAAAATGAGCACCTTCTTTTCCCTCACTTATGCTATGAGCTTCAAAATAACAAAGGGGCTTTTGTATTTTAGATTTCTTCAAAAATGTTTAATCATTCGTATTATAGGGGTAATATATTAACATGATCAACAAGTAGAAGTAAAAGAATTATGTAATTAGGCATGATAAGTATTCGTAATTGTATGTATTACGGGTATAACTCTTGTGTCAACTCTTGGTGGTTTTGCAGCCATATGCAGTGGACCTGCATAAAAGCATCCTTTGGCATAGCTAATGAGGGCTCTTCGATACTTAAGTTAGTAAGGAGAGAGGGATTAGTAATGAATATGGTAAGGGTGTTGAGTGAGTTCCCAAGAATGGCTAAAAGAGAATGATCCTTCACTTGGTAGACTTACTCTTATTTATAGGTTGAGGGATCTAACCTGCTTGGGCACGTAGCAAAAGGTAATTGGCTAGCATGGAATCCGATGGGGCGGTGTGGTCAGTACAAAAAAAGACTACTAACCTTTTGCTAGTTGGTAGAGGCTTAGGAGATGATCTTGCCACATTAAAAGAGGGTGCCACCCTACATCAATGGCTAGGTAATAGAATGGGTGTCAGATGGTCATTCAGCATTTAATTATGAGAGAGAAAATGGTTAAGAGTAGGGCGTTGATAACTCTGATTTTAAACATATTCCATATGGTGATTTTATAACATTTCCCTTACATTTTTGGTTTTCTTTAAAGAAATTGATACTTAATTGAGTAAAATGTTGATTTCAGGGTTTAAATACGTTCTAGGGTCGAAAACGAAGAAAACGAATCAAGTTTCACTCAATTCCGAGTTCAAACGAAGAAGTTATGAAGTTTTGAAGTTGTGCAGAAATTTTGCCTTAGTGCAGAAAGTTACACGACCTGGGGACACGGCCATGTCCCAAGCCGTATCTGGTGACGAAAATAAAATCCATGTAATACACATATATAAGGAGATCTTAGGGTTCAAAAGAGAGAGAGACATTACAAAAACGGAGAGACATAAGAGATGAGAGGAGACTTGAGGAAAATATCAATCAAGAAGCAAGAACAACATCGATTTCAAGATTAGAGAGATTGTTCATCAAATCAAGAGGGGTTTTCATGCTTGATTTTACGTTTATGATGAAACTCGTTTTTAGATTCGTTATGATAGCTTAGAATTCAAGTATTTAGGATTATGGAACTTAGGGTTTCATGTAACCCTTGGATTGAATTATAATTTCAAGAAAGTTTCTATCTTTTCTTGATTCAATTATGTCGTTTAGTTATGGATTGATAATTTTAGAGTATCAATATATGATATTATGCATGTTGATTGAGAAATTGCATGTGTAATTAGATCTTAGCATAATTGAAGAGAATTACATGTATACTTAGAGATAAGATACATGTTTCTTCTGGAAAGTTAATTGTTTGCATGGGAATTCATTATACATTAATGCAATTCTAAGTTATATTACTAAGTGAAGAGATTCCGGTAAATAATTTAGAATTAGGGTTAATATACTTGAGAAAGATATTAGCTTTAATTGTGAATCCCTCCGGTCAAGAATTATAGAAACTGAATTGAATATATTTTAAAAAGGTTACATGTTAAACACTAGGGGAAATAATTCCTAAATACATTATTGCATATTTGAAGTCGTTTGTAGTTTATTGCTTTCTAATTTGTTTAACCAAGTTTCATAATTAGTTTAGTTGGTTAATTTTAGTATTTTTAATTCATTCAACTCATCATAATTTTCCGGTTAGATAATAAAGCTAAAGTTAATATTAGTACTCAAAATCTCTGAGGGATCGACTCGAACTCATATCCGCTATATTAAAATTGATAGGTGCGCTTGCCTCGTATCAGGCGTATGCTTAGCATGCTGATTAGTGAGCTCTCTGGAGGTGGTCCTAGGGATTGGGACAAGCCTTCCTCCCTATAGGTCCCAGTTAAGTAATCAAGAGGAGTGGGGGAAGGTGGGTGAATTGTATACATCAAATTTTAAATAAATTCAATATTAATAAAGCTTTATGCCCTTGATTACTTAAGATATCAACTAGAAGATAAATGGACTAGCAAATATAAATAAAGTGTACGAAGGTAAAGGGATGATAGTTAGAAAAGTAGGCAAACAAATTATAGTGCTTCAGCCTTATAGCTATTGCACTCTTCTAGCTTCACTGTTGGGGGCCCGGTTCACTTTCTAGAGTCGTTCCACTATCCACTTTCAACAATGTCCAATACTTGAGAGATTATAGTTAATTCCCCTACTATGACTCTCTAGCCTAACTTTGGCTAAACTTAGATCTATAGAGATATAAGCATAATCCTCTCACTAACAACAAATCCTAGCTCTCAAAATATTAAACAAAAAAATGAGGAAAATAAAATAAATGGTTCCTCAACAAATAAGAACTAATATAAAGATAAGTATGTAAGCTTCTAATTGATCTTCTATTCTCATAGTTGGATTGTTTGTAGCCCTTTAGAATAACAGTAGAAATTCTTTTGTCTCTTTCGTTTTTTGTATTCTTTTTGTGAAGAACTTGCCTTCTTTATATACTTGAAATTGAAACGGCTAGAAACTTATTTTGAGGTAAGTCTTTAGAGAATTTATTCTAAATCTTCGCTTTGACAAAAATAACTTGTGAATTATCTCTCTAGTGACCTTTCATATACGTGAAATCCTTTCCATATTATACATGCTGCAAAAGTAGTGAGATTTCCTTTCCTTGCTCTCAGAACTTCAAATGTATATACAAGGTAAACTTTGTTGTCAATATATGAGTCTTTTTTAAAATCTGGATGGCTTGATCAAAATCCTCTTTTAAAACAAAACTTTCAATCTTAGACAGATTTTATAATACAAAGAATTTGTTTCTTATCCCCATGGATTTTAGTCATTCTTAATGGAATGTACTGAATATATTTTCCAAATATATTTAGTAAATGAAATCGGGTCTTCTTAGGGTCTTAATTGATGATTCTTATTCTTTGAGCGTATTCCCTATTTCTAATCCTTGTACCTTCTGATTAGTCGTTTGACTAATCTTCTGATAGATCTTAGAAGACTTTATTTAATATACCTAAGAAACTGATAAACACATATAGCAATATACGATCAAGGTAAACATGCATATAAATTTCTCAATATCATCCCTTTTTGTTATTATATTTTGTTATCATCAAAACATAATAAAGAGATTAACATTCTCCCCCTTTTTGATGATAACAAAACCTTCATAAATCAAATATAAGCAAAATATGCTCAAGACATAACACCATAACACCTGCAGCTAAATAATATATCTATCTCTTGTGTTCTTTACCCACCCCCCCTTTTTTGTTATTAGCATGGAGGGTTTAGAGTGATAGCTACCCCTAACACTATCATTTCTTAAAAGTATAGATGTGATCATAAGATAAAATTTATCATAAGAGAATTTGAACTTACAAAAGTCATGACAAAACATAAAACCAACTAAGAACATAAAACATAGTCCAAACAGAAGGAAATAACAAAGAGTCCAAACATAAAAACAACTAGCATAACAAGCGTTCAAGGAATAGTAGAAAATCTAAGATTTCTTCTTGGGATAGGACTTCTTAATATTTCTAGGAGTTGATGATTGGTTGGACTTTTAAGGCAGATACAGAATTTGTCTTGGAGGGGCTTGGAGTCAAGCAGAAACTCCTTCAGAAGATGGATTGGTAGCAGGAACACTTAGAGTAGGAACCAATTTAAGAGATGAATTAGATGCTTGTGCAGATAGTGGAGTAGCTTGAATTGGAGGCTGTTGAGTTTCTAGTGGAGGATCAAGAAATTGTTCAAGGGATTTTATGGCATGAATGATGTTGGATGAAGAGGATGGTGATAGGATTGGTTAAACTAGTTCTTGTTTAACTGGAGGTTGTTGTGGTAAGGCAGGTGACGAATGTTGAGCCGAAGGATCCTTTATGGTTGGTCGTTGAGTTATTTTGTCAAATTAAGTTTTCATTAGATTCATGAAATCTGTAAATTTCTTATCCATCAAATCCTTAACCTCTTGCTTAGAAATTCAATGTCAAGAACCAACCTCAAAGTTCTTCCCTTTGTTTAGCTAGCTATCAAAACTGTCCGATTCATCTTTTGATTTAGACATTTTCTTCCTTTTCTTTCCATCATTGATTAAAAATTTTCCTCCAGTCTTCAAATCAAACACCTTTCCTTTCTTTCCTTATACTTAATTTCTTTCTTGCCCTTTACTTTCCTTAAAATATTCTCATTACTTTTAGATTCTTCCTCTTCATCATCCTCCGATTCCCTTTTTGATTCCTCATCTAAAATCTTCCCCTAAAACAAAGATTTTGGTAATTTTTTTCTTCTTATGCTTCTCATTGACATAGAATGCCCAATCATCGTAAACCAAATTCTATTCCTAACATTAATCCCCATGTGATTAATATTGCATTCCCCAATAACCTTGATGGTTAACTGCTTCATAGCTATATTCAAAATTTTAAACTTCTTAAACTTAAGCAATTTCATGAGAAGATTTCCATAGAGCTTCTTTGCTCTAGTAAAAACTGCATGCTTGATAATAAGATTTACAAAATCAATTCTCCTACCTTTGAGCATAGCAATGGTTATTAAAGCATCTTCTCTTGAAATCGTAGTTGTACTCCCTTTCTTAGGCAAGATATAGCTTATAACTAATTCATGTAACGGCCTTATTAACAATTGACAATCAAAGACAAACATCTCTTTCGCTTATCTTTTCCATTTACCATTTGTGATAGTTAAAAACTTGAATTTTTCCCATGGCCATAAGCCATTCATCATTATTTACATTAAGTAGATTAAAGCATTTGATAATATCACTCTTGGTAATGACAGTTTCCTTTCCCAGTACTATAGAACTGAGTCTATCCCTTTTGCTTAAGTCCAAATTTTCATAAAATTAAAAAATAACCTCTCCATAAACTACAATATCTACTATGCACAACTCTTTGCACTTGATAACACATAGAAATTCATCCCAGTATGATCCATTTACAATGAAATAGTCGAAGTAAGAAATATACGGTTCAATATAATCTTCCTTCCTTTTTAAGGAGATAAATTTTGAACTTACCTTTTCCTTAGAGCTTATTGGATCAAAATGAACAAGTCTAATGTTTTGTTCTTCCATCTTTTCTTCTAATTCATCATCCAACTTATGTTTTTTTTTCTTTTCTTTATTTTTTCCCTTCCCCTTACCAAGATCTACGAACTTTGCTAGTTCATCAGATGGTTCCATCACCCCAGCCATTAGTTTCTCTACCTCAGCTTGGTTGAATTTCTTTTTGGGTTTCTTAGATTCCTTTTCCTTCTTAATAGTCTCTTTGGTTCCTTTGGTTTTGGCTTTAGGTGAGGTATCAAGAGACTTGGTTTTCTCTGAATCAGAAGATTCGTCGACTAGTTGATGAGGGTTAATTATGGTGCTGTTTAGATCATTCACTGTCTTCTTTTTTTTTTTTTTTTGGAGAGAATGTGGGAGGAATTTTTCTTGGCCATGATGAGATGAAGGTTTTTAAGTGAGGAAGAAAAGAGATAAATGTGAATGAAGAGTGAGTTACCAAGGAAGAATATTTGTAATTGTTGGACGTAGGAGAGAAAATGAGGATGGGAGTAAATATGGAATGATGGGATTATTTCCATGCTTAAGCAAGATTGGTTAGATGATAGGCAGTACATTTATTAGGGCAATTGCCACACAACTCTCTTTTTGAAAATAAAAGACGACGAGGGAAATAAAAAAACACACATGTAAAAGAAAAAGCAATGAAAATATTTACAACATCATACAGGATTGAATACTCTAATTTCATTCCTTATATTTTCAAACTTCATCTTGTTTAGAGGCTTTGTAAATATGTTAGCTAGTTGATTATTTATGGAAACATATTCAATGCTTACATCTCCATTATTAACATGGTTTCCGAAAAATATAGTAGAGATCCAGTTAAGCTTTTGTAAATCTTCTCACTTACCTTCTGACTTGTATCATCTGGTTCCAATCTTATTGAGGTTAACATGAGAGTTGCAGCTCCCTTTGTATTTTCATATCCAAACTTTTTGAGATTTTTTTTGGTACATTTTTGTTGATGAATAAAAATCACATCCTTAGTTTTTTTTTTTTTATTTGAAGCCTCAGGAAAAAGTTTAATTCTCCCATTAGAGATATTTTAAACTTAGTTTGCGTTATCTTAGAGAAATCCTTTGCAATATTGTTCGTTAGTAGCACCAAAAATAATATCGTCTATGTAAATTTGAACAATAAGAAAATCATTATCATAATATTTGATGAATAGAGTAGTATCAACTTGTCTTCTTTTGAAATCATTCTTAATGAGAAATTCATTAAGTCTTTCATACTATGCACGTGGTGCTTGTTTAGCTCATATAATGCCTTTCTTAACTTAAATACATAATTTTCTTTAAATAGATATTCAAACTCAAGGGATTGTTCAACAAAGACTTCTTCTTTTAAATAACCATTCAAGAATGCACTTTTATTGTCCATCTGAAATAGCTTAAACCTTTGTAACATGTAAATGCCAAAAGTAATCTTATAGCTTCCAAATGTGCAACAAATGCATATGTTTTGTTGAAGTCTATTCCTTCTTTTTGTGAATATCCTTTTGCAACAAGTGTAGCTTTATTTTTACTTATTTTTCTCCGTTCATCAAGTTTGTTCTTAAATACCCATTTTGTGCCAATAATTGTTTCATTATGTGGTTTAGGAACAAGAGACCATACCTGATTTCTCTAAAATTATGTGAGCTCTTCTTACATTGCATTTATCCGATTGACATCATATAAAGCTTCATCTATAGTGCTTGGCCCTATTTTGGATATTAAAGCAAAGTGATTTTCAATATTTTGTAATCTCACTCTGGTTTTAACTCTAAAATGTATATCTCCAATAACCTGTTTTGGTGGATGGTATGATTTATATCTCCAAGTCCTTTGAGGTTCTAAACTTACTTAGATGACTTTTGACACACCTTCTAATTTATCCTTTGAGGGAGTCTTTGGTTGAGCTTCCTTAGTAGCTCTTGTTTTCTTAGTTTCCTCCTTCTTAGTTTCATTCTTATGAGAGAAAGAATTTTTACCTGTGTTATCTAATTCATCATCTGATTCTTCAGTCTTAGCTTCATCGATAAATTATACATTAATTGGTTCCTAAATTTTTTAGTAGCTTTGTTGTATACTCGAAATTCTTTGCTTTGTAAGGAACATCCTAGAAAGATTCCTTCATCTACTTGTTCTTTGAATTTTCCCAGATTTCATACAAGCTTCTTAATGTAACACTTTGAACAAAAAATATGGAAATATGAAACCGTAGGTTTTCTCCCTTTGTACATTTCATATGAGGTTTTCTTAGTTAAAGGTCTTAAGCAGACTCTATTAATTATATAACATGATGTTAAGACAGCCGTAGCCTAAAAATAATATGCAATCCTGCTTTCATTTAGAAGAGTTCTTGTTATTTCTTGTATAGTTCTATTTTTATGTTCCACGACCCCATTATGTAGTGGAGTCTATGGAGCTGAGAAATTGTGAGTGATACCTTAATCCTAACAAAAGCTAATGAAATCTTTACTCTTGAACTCTTTATCATGATTTGTTCTAAGACTGATAATGGTATATCCTTTTTCATTTTGAACTTGTTCAATAAATTTTTCAAAGGCATTAAAAGTATCACCTATATTCCTAAAAAATAGCGCCTAACAATATCAAGAATCATCGTCAACAAGTGCAATACCATATCTATTACCTCCTAAACTTAACGTTCGAGTAGGCCCAAATAGATTCATATGAAGTAATTCTAAAGGTTTTTTGGATGTTATTACTCTCTTTGATTTGTGAGTTGTTGATGTTAACTTATTCTTAAGGCAACTTGTGTAACATACATCCTCTTTTATACTTATCTTAAGAAGTCCATAAATTAAATTATTTTTCGATAAATTTTCCAATTGATTGAAATGTACGTGTCCTAGCTTTTTATACCATAGAAATGTATTATCTGTAATACTAAGAAAGCATTTTTCAATCTTTACTTTAGCTAGTTTAATTAAGTATATGTTCTTTTTCCTAAAACCTTTAAATAATTTTAAGCCATTTTGGTCAAAGGCTTTTACCTTATTTTGATCAAATGTCATCTTATCACCTTTATCACATAGATGACTTATACTTAGGAGATTATGTTGAAGTTCTTTTACTAGAGACACATTTTCAATGGTTATGGAGGAGTTTCAATGTTACTAGAAACAATAATCTGTTCTTTACCGTTATTTCCAAATTTGACAAAACCACTTTCCTTTCATTTGATGTTTGGAAAGAGTGAGGTATCTCCAATCATGTGATGGGAACAACCACTATCTAAATACCATGTTCGTTTGAGTTTAACTTCATGCTCTTGTAAACACATAGAGATAGATTATTTTTCTTGGGAGCCTATACAAGCTTGGGTCCACCAAAATTTAAGCTCATTATTTTTAATATTTTGCTTAGTAATTACCGAGCTTATGATTTTTGAAGTAATAATGTCTTTCAATATGTCCTAATCTAATATGAAAGAAACATATATATAACTTGTTATGCCTATCTTTTACTTGTTCCTTTTGATTTGAGTATCTTTTGTTAGAACCTTTGATAGGTCTTCTAATTGTTTTGTTTCAAAACAAATGATTTTGCTATGTTTCTTTAGATTTATTTATTGATCTATTTAGAACTTCCTTTCCTTTAACAAATACTATTTTTTTGTTTGATTTTAAAATATCTCCATGTTCAAATCTTAATCCTATCTTAGTTTTATCTAATCGTTATGAGGCAATAAGCATTTTTAGTTTTTTATCACTTTCACAAAATTTATTAAATGTTGAGTTTGTTGAACTAGACAAATCATCAATCCTTGATCTTAAGTTACTTATCTCATCTTTTAATTCTCCATTGTCTTTTTCTAAATTCTCATTTTCAACACAAAGATTATCGCTATCAATTTCTAAGGCTTCTTTGTCAATCTTAAGTATATCTATTTCTTCTTTTAAGTGTTCATTTTCCTGAATTAATTTATCCCTTTTTAGTTTTTGGTCTTCTATCTCTCTATTGGTTTTAGTCAATTTTAAATTAGCCTTTTTATTTGTTTGCATACGCTTTCTCACAAATCATTTTTGAAATTAGAAATTACTTCGAATAGTGCCATTAGACATAGGTTGCCTTCTTCTTCATCATCTATTTTATCTCCTGATTCATTTTGTGATTTGTCTAAGTCACTCCAAGTGGCTAGTAACGACTTATGCTTTTTCTTGCATTTTTCCAGTTTCTTTACCAGTATGGGACATTCATATTTAATATGTTTAGGTTTTTTGTACCCATAACACACTACTTCCTTCTCCTTTTTATCCTTTTTCTGATCTCTCTCCTTGTATCTCTTACCTGCATTGTTTTTGTTACATAAGGTATGCTTAGAAAATCTTTTCTTACCTTGTCTTTTGCTCATCTTGTTTAATCTTCTTGCAATAAGAGTAACATCATCTTCGTCTTCACTTTCACTTTCTGATTCTAAATCAATATGGTTCTTCTAAGCTTTAAAGGCTATCCCCTTTTTCTTTGTTTATTTTGATACAACTTTTAATTTAAGAAAATCTACCTCATATGCCATCAATTTGGTCTTGAACTAGCCAAGTGTCAATCTTTTCATATCATATGCTTCTTTTATAGTCGTTTTCTTTACATTCCATGCTTGAGGAAGTACTTTTAACATCTTTGTACAAGATTTGAATCATTAATTTTCTTTCTAAGTGATGACAATTCATTTGTGATGGTAGTAAATCTATTCAATGGCTCTTTTATTTCTTCTCCTAGTAGTATATGGAACGTTTTGTACTACTGCATTTGAATTGATCCTTGTATCTTTGATAGTTTCCATACCTTCATATGTTTGTACTAACGTATCTCATGTCTCTTTTGCTAATTTGCAAGATAAAATCAAATAAAATTTAGATTGAGCTATTGTAGATAAAAGTAGATTTTTGGCTATGGAATTCAACTTTGCTTTTGCAATATCGCCTTCAATGGTGATGCTTTCAAGAACTCTTGGATCTCCATTTTCAATAACTTGCCATGCTTGATAATCATATGCTTTGACATATGTCTCCATCCTGAACTTCCAATAAGAAAAATTAGTGCCATAAAAAAATGGAGATTTTCCAAGTTATGTAGCAGAACCACTGCTTCCACTACCTTTAGCCATGACCTTTAAACTCTAAATGATACTAGAGCTAAGTTCGATACCAAATGTAGGTCCCAGTTAAGTAACCAAGAAGGTTGTAAATTGGTTACATATATTAAATTTTAAACAAATGCGATACTGATAAAACCTTATCCCCTTGATTACTCAAGATATTGGTTAGAAGATAAATGGACTAGCAAATATAAATAAAGTGCATGAAAGTAAAGGGATGAGAGTTAAAAAATAGTCAAATGAATTATAGTGCTTCAACCTTATGCTTATTATACTCTTCCAGCCTCACTATTAGGGGCTTGATTTACTTTCCTGAGTCATTCCTCTATTCACTTTCAATAATGTCTAATACTTGAGAGATTATAGTTAATTCCTCTACTTTGACTCATTAACCTAACTTTGGCTAAACTCAGATCTACAAAGATATAAGTGTAATCCTCTCACTAGTAACAAATCCTAACTCTCAAAATATTAAACAAAACAATGAGGAAAATAAAAGAAATGGTTCCTTGACAAATAAGAACTAGTATAAAGATAAGTATTGAAGCTTTTGATTGATCTTCTATTCTCATAATTAGATTGCTTACAGCACTTTAGAATAATAGTAGAAATTCTTTCGTCTCTTTCTCTTTCTTTTTTCGTATTCTTTTTGTGAAGAACTTGCCTTCTTTATATACTTGAAATTGCAATGGTTAGAAACTTATTTTAAGGTAAGTCTTTAGAGAATTTATTCCGAATCTTTGCTTTGACAAAAATAACTTGTGAATTATCTCTCTATTGACCTTTCATATATGTAAAATCCTTTCCATACTATGCATGCTGTAAAAGTGGTGAGATTTCCTTTCCTTATTCTGAGTACTTTAAACGTATATATAAGGTAAACTTTGCTATCAATATATGAGTCTTTTTTCAAATTTGGATGGCTTGATCAAAATTCTCTTTTAAAACAAAACTTTCCAATCTTAGATAGATTTTACAATAAGACGAATTTGGTCTTATTCGTGAGCCCCGTACTTGGTAAATAGGAAATGAATAAGTAAATTTAGGATGTTAGTGAAACTAACTCGATTAACATAAAAACTTACAAATAAGTTCGAGACATTAGTCGAGAAGACCTTGTGGACTTGGATATTAAAAATATAACAAAATAATAAATAGCTAAAATAGTACAATTTAACTAATTACATATTTTTTATTATACTTGCATAAAGGTTTGGTAGTTCGTAAACCTTTAAAGATAAATTATATATATAATAAAATTACTATGGGACAGAAAATAACATATAGAATATATGTATATGTAATGTGTGGAATTTTTAAGCATATACGTATACCTGTAATTTGTTAAAATACCTTAATATGTACATTCTAGGCTAAAATAAGATAGTAAAATCAATGAAAAATCACTAAAATTTAAAAAATCATGGGAACAGCTAGGGTTGAATTGTTAGGTGTGGCTTTGGCAATGGATAGGTGTTTAGGAAGCAAAACAAGTGATCATGCAAGTTAAGGGTAGTATTTAGGGAAAATAAGCTTGAAGAGAGAGAAAGAAAATTAACTTCACCACTCCATAAGCTTAGAAAATTCAGAAAACACTATTCAACATTTTGTTCATGCAAAGTAGGATTTTAGAAAATTAAGTGGGGAATTTGGAGATTTAAGAAATAAATTTAGGAAAATATATACAAATAAGGTGTAATCTAAGCACTGGAGGATATGAAAGCCTAGTAGGTTACTGGAGCTCAATCACCACTACTAATAGAAGCTATACCTACCATTTGGAGTTGTCGACAAGGTGGGAGTTACTGTGGGCGATGGATTACTGACCTCTAAAACCTTCACTTATGCTTGCCTTTAAGGCCTCTAACCTCTCACCAGAAGGATTATCTTTCATTAGCCTGTTGAGGATGAGCTTCTATATCTAAAAAAACTATGGGTGAACTCTCTAAAGTTCTAGCTCAGACATACTCTACTGTACTCAGACCCTTACCAAGTCACCGACTTACTAAGCGTAGAGGCTGACATGTTGAGTGTTAAGATTGAAGTGACTATGTATGGAGCCTTACTCTTCTAACCTATTGAACTGCAACATCCTTTAATCACCTCAGCAACTCCCAATATAGCTCACCAACAACAACATCTCTAACAACCATCTAGAACATCTATAATGCCCTAAGATACCAAATTATAAACCAATTGATAGGTTGTCACTTGTTATTCCTTTTTCTAACATTGTAC
Source organism: Lumnitzera littorea (assembly GCA_024138015.1). Taxonomy (NCBI): domain Eukaryota; kingdom Viridiplantae; phylum Streptophyta; class Magnoliopsida; order Myrtales; family Combretaceae; genus Lumnitzera; species Lumnitzera littorea. Next base: position 81,595,490 of record JAMXBB010000009.1, read on the forward strand.
TATATTCTTTTGTAATAGTTGTCCCTTTTACTCTTTCGGCAATTTATGAAGGTAATATTATTGTATTACCCTTTATTGTAATTACATTTTTTTTTTGCTCTAGAGACTTACTATAAATAATACCTTATATCTTGTAGTTGGAATCATTATATACCTTATACGTAATGAATATTCTTGTTCTTGTGAGATACCTCTCTCTAAGTACACTTTCCTTATACTTTTATTTAATCTTACTGAGTAGCTCAAGATTAGTGGCTAGTAGACTTAACACTAGCTTGTGAGTCATATTAAGCGAAGTGTTAAGTCGTGTTGTGTTCGTTGGTGCATCATATCTTTTACGTAGCTTCACATAAACTACTTGTTTATTAACCCTTTCATCCTCATTTCCTTCAATATCTCAAAAGACTCATCTGGTTACTACTCTCTATAATAAGTCCTAGTGATTACTAGGCTTCTAGGCACATCATATAATCCCGGTATCAGAGCTTGAGGTTGTGACTGAAAGCTTAATGTTAAAGTAGTTCTTGTTAGTGTGTTTGTTCTGTTATACTTTGTTTCTCAAGTGGAAAATAGAGCAAGTTCTTAAGTTGCTGTAAGAAGTTGTATTATCGAAGTTGTGTGAGAATCTTTTGTTAAATAGTCAACTTTTGGATGTTTATATTAAGAAATGTTGAATCTTAATGCTTAAGGGAAGTTTAATGATGCTGAAAGTGATGCTCACAGTAGTGGCCATGTTACTCAATAGACCCCATGAACTACTGACAAGCAAATACAAGGCCTTGCTGCTATTATAGCCAATATATCTATTTTTTACAAAGGGTAGTAGAGACTAGGTCACAAAAGAAGGTTAGTATTAAATAAGGCCAAGGAGTTAGAGATAGGCTGAGAAGATAGGTAGGTGAGAATCAAGTACTCGAAACTATTAATGCAAACCCAACTCCACCCCAACATGCCAATAGAGTTACAAGAAGGAGACTTAAGTTGGATGAAGTTGAGGAGTATGAGGAGGAAGAGTAGTACATTAGGTTAGATTGTGAGTTCCTTGCTCCTAGAAGAGTCGAGCATCTTAAGGTATAGATTCCGAGCTTTAATAGGTTTGGTAATACTAATGACTACCTAAACTAGGAGAAGAAGATTGAAAAGATACTTGACTTTTATGATTGTGAAGACGTGGTATGTATTTATGTAGCTGTGTAAGAATTTTCTAGGTATGCATCAATGTGGGAGAAGAAGTTACAAAATGTACACCAAAGAGCTCAATGAGAAATCCAAACGTAGAACAAGATGAAGAGAGTTTAGAGAAGTAGGTTTATTCAAGAACACTATGAGCAAGGCACCTTTTGATGCCCTTAAGAACTCTAACAAGGTAGTCGACCTATTGATGAGTATGTTCGAGAGTTTCAATTGCTAACGATCTACTATGGTGTTAAAGAACCTAAGGCATGAAAAATAGTGAGGTTCATTTCTAGTTTGAGGACCAAGATTAGAGGTGCAAAGGCTAGGAAGTCTAGATGAAACCATTTAAGTAACCTAAAGAGTAGAAGGTAGTAGAGAAGTTAGCTTAGCCGAGCATCGAGCAGTCGACTTAGCTTACCAAGAACCAATATACCAAACAAAACTAGATATGATTGAGCTCAATATAGTTCTAAGGTTGACCACCAAGGTTAGATGTCAAGTAGACTTGATGATAGCTGAAGAGCTTAAAGTTAAGAAGGACTAAGGTCAAAGCTTAGGAAGGAAGACCCTAGAGATTAAGTGTTTTAGGTGTCTTGGTTTTAGACACGTGGCTAATTAATACCTAAATTGATGTGTCATGACCATCAAAGGTGATAATCCCTAGTTTGAGGTGGAAAGGTCTAGTGAAGGTGATGAGGAGGAGAATGTTAATCACTTGTTGAGTGAATTTCAAGAAGACTCAAATGTTGTGACCCTAACTGAAATGAGAGCTGACTATATGGTCATACGACGATCTCTTAGTACCTTCATCTCTAACGAGAATGAGCAAAGGGAAAACCTCTTCCATACTAACTGTCGAGTGAATGGCAAGCTATGTCCTTTGATCATTAATGGAGGGAGTTGTACCAATATAATGGCTCAAGGAGTAGTGAAGGCCCTGAAATTACTGACCTACCCTTACCCTAAACTGTACAAGATTCATTAGCTGAATGATAAGGGAGGTCTACCTATTGATGAGCAAGTTAAAGTGTTAGTTATTTTTTATGAGAGATACAAAAATGAGGTGTTGTGTGATGTCCTACCCATGTGTGCTTCACACATATTACTTAGTCGACTTTGGCTATTTGATTTGAGAGTGCTTCATGATGGATATAGGAACACCTATATGTTCTAAAAGGACAAAAAGAAGGTTATACTAACCCCAATGAGGCCTAAGGAGGTCCATGAGTCGCAAGAGAAGATTACTAAAACACTATAGAGGAAGTCCTTAGTGATTTCCCCAACCCAATTTTCCAAAGAGGTCAAGGAGCAAGAGTGTGTATTCCTATTAGTTAGGAGACTTCTTAAGTTAAAAGAGATTGAAATCTTACCTGTTGAAGTGCAAACATTAATTCAAGAGTATGCCAACCTGTTTCTAATTGAGTTACCAAGAGGACTACAACCAATCAAAGGGATAAAGCATTGCATTGATCTCTAGCCTAGAGCTACTTTACCTAATTGAGTTGCTTGCAAACTCAACCCTGAGCAGGCGGCTAAGTTGAAGAAACATGTCAATGAGTTGATTGAACAAGGATATGTCCGGGAGAGCATGAGCCCTTATGCCATATTGATTGTCTTAGTGTCGAAAAAAGATGGCTCATGGAGAATGTGCATTAATAGTTGAGTAATCAATAAAATCACTATTAGGTATAGATATCTAATTCTATGATTAGATGATATGCTCGATGAATTGAATGGCGAACTGATGATCTGTTGACCAATAGCCCCATTACTTGTGTATGGCTCCAAGGACTCCAATCCCTTACACGGCGAATTCTCTTTCGATAACCGACTGATGACGAGAAAGTTTATGCTGAAGGAATGTGGCTAAACTCCTTAAGGTCCCCTAATTATCGTAAGATGATCTATATACTCGATAGTAATGATGCCAACCATTCCCTTACTAAGGACCCTATACCGAGTAATCCCTATCGACACTACCAGGTGACGAGAGACTCACTTAAACGGTTGAATAGTTTTCTCTCGGCATGACTCCATCTCTCTCTCTTCCTGGCCCTTTAATGCTGCAACATTTTGACCCCTCTTGCCTACTATGCTTAGAGAATATTCATATGCAACCAATTTTGCACTGCCACCTGTCTACCTCGTCTAACATTATACTACTTTTTCGTTTTGGTTTTTTATTCTTTTTACCCTTTTTGGTATGTATTAAGAATTCCCTTTTTGTATATACTTTCTTTTCTTTTTATTATTTGTAATGCAGCCCTAGAGAGTTACTATAAATAGTCTTTTTCTCTTGTAAACCACAAATATAACCAATATTTTTACACTAAATATTCTATTTTTGTGAGACAACCCTCTCTGAGTCCATATTTTCTACACTCTTATCTAATCTTACTGAGTAGCTTAGGATTAGTGGTGGGTAGACCTTGACATCAAGTTGTGTGTCATATCAAGTGTAGTGTCAAGTCGTGTTGTGTTTGTTGGTGAGTTACATCCTCTAAGTAGCTTCACGTTAACTACTCTTGCTCGATTGTGGACCCTCTCCCTCTAATTTTCTTTGATATCTTGAAGGACTCATTTAATTCAATTTTTTCTTGGTAAGTCCTAGTAATAACTGAGCTCCTAAGCATACCATGTATTCCTGGTATCAGAGCTTGAGGTTGAGGTTGAGACCTAGAGCTGTGTAGTAATAGCTAGTTTACTGTTTGAGATACTGCATGTAATTGTAGCCCTCCGAGTGAAGTATAGTTATTGAAATTTTGTGATAGGAATGTTAAACCCTAGTGTAAAGGGAGAGATTCATGATGTCAAGAGTGATGCTCATGGTCGAGTTACCCAACAGACACCACACACTACTGATGAGCAGATACAAGATCTTACTACAGTTATAGCCAATTTAGCTATCTCAATAAACAAGGTCTTAGAGAATGGACCGCGTAAGAGAGTTGCTGAGCAAGGTCGAGAAATGAGAGATAGGTCAAAGAGGCAGATGAACGAGTAACCTCCTAAAGCCCTTCTAGTGAACTACACACCATCGCAACGTGCCAACAGAGTCGTGAGAAGAAGGTTAGAGTTAGATGAAGTGGAAGAGTATGAAGAAGAAGAAGACCAAGATATTAGGATTGATGAGCGAGAGTTTAGAGCGCCAAGGGGTGCCAAACATCTTAAGGTACATATTTCGAACTTCAATGGGTTTGGTAGTGCTAATGACTACCTAGATTGGAAAGAGAAGATCAAAAAGATATTTGACTTTTATGATTATGAAGATGTTGTTCGCATTAGGGTGGCCGCATTAGAATTTTCTGGATATGCGGCAATGTAGTGGAAGAAGCTACAGAATGTTTACCTAAAGACCCAACGTGAAGTTCAAACATGGAACAAGATGAATAGAGTTTTGAGGAATAGTTTCATTCCTGAGCACTATGAATAGGACACCTTCCAATGACTTTAAGACTTGATGCAAGGTAACAGGTCCGTAGACAACTATGTTTGAGAGTTTCAGTTACTCATGATACAATGTGATGTTGATGAGCCTAAGACCCGAACTATAGCATGGTTCATCTCGGGACTTTAAGCTGAGATTGGTCATGTCGTAGAATTGTAAAGCCTCCCAACTTTGGATGAAATCATCTGAGTGACCTAGAGAGTTGAAAGGCAACAATGGAGTTAGGCTGACTGATTGTCGAGTAATCGAACAATAGCATCGAATAGGACTGGCATGCCGAGTAGACTAAGGAATGATAGGGCATCAAACATTCCCGAGATGGAACGTCAAGGTTACGTGTCGAGTCGATCAGACAAAGGTTGAGGTAAGAGTAAGACCGAGGAGCTTGAGATCCGAAGAGACCAAGGTTAGAGTTCAGGGAGGAAAACTTGAGAAATTAAATGTTTTAAATGCCTTAGCTATGGACGCGTGGCTCAGTTACTCATGATACGATGTGATGTTAATGAGCCTAAGACCCAAACTATAGCATGCTTCATCTCGGGGCTCTAAGCTAAGATTGGTCATGTCATAGAATTGTAAAGCCTCCCAACTTTAGATGAAATCATCCAAGTGACTTAGAGAGTTGAAAGGCAACAGTAGAGCTAGGCTCACTAAATGTCGAGTAATTGAACAATGGCACTGAATAGGATTAGCATGCTGAGTAGACTAAGGAATGATAGGGCATCAAACATTCCCGAGATGGAACATCGAGGTCACGTGCCGAGTTAATTGGAGGAAGGCCAAAGTAAGAGCAAGACCGAGGAGCTTGAGATCCGAAGAGACCAAGGTTAGAGTTTAGGGAGGAAAACCCGAGAAATTAAACGTTTTAAATGCCTTAGTTATAGACGCGTGGCTAGTCAATGTCCGAATCATTGAGTCATGATGATAAAGGGAGATAAGCTCTAGTTTGAAGTCAAAAGTATGAGTAAAGGAGAGGAAGAAGTGGCAACCGATTGGATGCTGGAAGAATTTGACAAAGATTAGGAGGCCGAGATGCCCCCCTAAGGGTGAACCTGAGTATTGCTTTGTCATTCGGCGATCTCTCAGTACTTTCGTGGGTAATGAAAATGAGCAAAGAGAGAACCAACCTCTTTCATACGAATTGCTAGGTGAATGGAAAGCTATGCGCCGTGATCATTGACGGAGGGAGCTATACCAACATCATTGTGTAAGGGGTAGTAAAGGCCATGAAATTGTTCACTCTCCTATACCCCAAGCCGTATAAGATTCACTGGTTGATCGAAAAAGGAGGATTACACGTTTCTGAGCAAGTTAGAGTGTCGATTACTATATGTGACAGGTATAGGGACAAGGTAGTGTGTGATGTCCTTCCCATGTATGCATCTCACATATTACCCGGCTGACCGTAGCTATTTGACTTGAGAGTGTTATATGATGGGTATAGAAACACCTACATGTTTCAAAAGGACGGGAATAAAGTTATATTGACACCTATGTGTCCTAAGGAAGTGCAAGAAGCTTAGGAAAAAATTGCTAGATCGCTGCAGCAGAAGTCGTTGGTGATTTCCCTAGCACGGTTTGCACGAGAGGTTAAGGCTGAGGGCTATGTACTCCTCTTAGTCAAGAGACTCTTAGTAGTTAAAGAGGCCAAGAACTTACCTGCCGAAGTGCAGCAGCTACTCTAGGAATTTGCTGGCCTCTTCCCTGTCGAGATGCCGAAAGGATTACCTCCCTAGAAAGGGATTAAGCATTACATCAATCTTCAACCTGGAGCAGCCCTACCGAATCGACTTGCCTATAAACTCAATCCTGAGTAGGCAGCTAAGTTGAAAAGGCAAGTTGATGAGTTAGTAGATCGTGGATATGTCCATGAGAGCATGAGCTCATGTACCATCGCAGCCATGCTAATACCAAAGAAAGATGGATCATAGAGGATGTACATTGACAATCGTGCCATCAATAAGATTACTGTTAAGTACCGATACCTGATCCCATGGTTGGATGACATACTTGATGAGTTGTATGGTGCATGTATCTTTTCGAAGATAGATCTCAAGAGTGGGTACCATCAAATACGAATGAGACCAAGAGATGAATGGAAAACAGCCTTTAAGACTCGAGATGGTCTATTTGAGTAGATGGTTATGCCGTTTAGTTTAACTAACACACCGAGTACATTCATGAGGCTCATGAATCATGTACTTAGAACATTGATTGGCAAATGCGTTGTGATTTATTTTGATGATATTCTGGTTTACAGTGCCGATCTTCTCATTCATGTTGAACATTTGAGATTGGTGTTTAATGTACTCTACACTAAGAAATTATTCGGCAACCTAAAGAAATGCACTTTCTATCAAAGCAAGGTTATATTCCTTAAATATGTTGTTTCAAGTAGTAGAGTTCGAGTTGATAAGGAAAAGGTCAAGGCTATTAATGAGTAGCCTACGTCGACAAGCATAGCTGAAGTCAGGAGCTTCCATGGCCTAACCTCGTTCTATCGAAGATTTATTTGGAACTTTAGCTCCATAATTGTGCTGTTGGCTGAATTGACTAAGAAGAATGTTAAGTTTAAATGGATAGAAAAGGCTTAAAGGAGTTTCGAAGATGTGAAGTGTAAGTTGACATTTACTCCAGTACTTGCCATACCAGATTTTGAGAAGGTTTTTGAGGTTGAATGTGATACGTTTGTTATTAGCATTGGTGCCGTCTTTATGCAGGAGCGCTAACCCATTGCTTACTTCAACAAAAAACTCCGAGGTGCTGCCTTAAATTACTTAGCCTATGATAAGGAGTTCCATGACCTTGTTCGTACACTTCAGAATTGGCAACATTATCTATTGCCGAGAGAATTTATCATATATTTAGATCATGAATCTCTTAAGCATCTTCACGAGTAACATAAGCTTTCTCGGTGTCATGTTAAGTGGGTCGAGTTCCTAGAGACCTTTTGCTATGTCATAAGGTATAAGAAGGGAAGCACCAATACAGTAGTTGATGCCCTTTCTTGCCATCATACCTTAATTACGACGTTGCAAGCTAAAGTGCTTGAATTTGGCACTTTACTTGGTGGATATGAGCATGACCCACATTTTGGGCCTTTAGCAGCCAAGTGCCATGATAGAGGAGCTATAAACGGATACTACTTGAGTGAGGGGTTCTTAATGAAAGGAAAGTAGATTTGCATGCTGAATGGTTCTACAACGGAACTACTAGTTTGAAAAGCTCACATCAGAGATTTGGTTAGCCATTTTGGGGAAAAGAGGATGATTACGATATTAAAGGAACACTTTTACTAGCCTGAGATGATGAGAGATGTGCATCGAATACTTGAGAGGTACAAGTTATGTAAGTATGCAAAAGGGAGGAGAGAACCCTATGGAGAATATACACCCCTACCAATTCCTAAGTGGCCGTAGATCGATCTAAGCATGGTTTTCATGCTTAGCCTTCCCCATATGCAGAGAAGACATGATTCGATCATGGTGGTGGTTGATTGGTTCAGCAAGATGGGCCACTTCATCCCCTGCCACAGGACTAATGATGCTTTATTCATCACTAACCTCTTTTTGTAAGAAATTGTGTGACTGCATGGTATGCCTAGGAGTATTGTGTTCAACCATGATTCCAACTTTACAAGCTTCTTTTGGAAGACCTTATAGAAGAAACTTAGCATTAAGCTCTTGTTCAGTACCTCTTGCCACCCCTAGATAGATGGCTAAACTGAAGTAGTTAACAGAACTGTCGGTAATCTCCTGCGCACCATTGTTGGAAAGAACTCTCGTGACTGGGATTATGCCTGCTTAACATTGAATTTGCCTACAATGGCTCTACTTACAGCTCTACTGGAACATCCCCTTTTGAGGTTGTTTATGAACTTAACCTAAACTTACCCTTAGACTTGGTTAGCAATCCGACTGCATAAGGGGGAAGTTAATCTGACCTATAGCATACCGAAGAATTTCACAAGTTGCATCAAAGAATTGTAGAGCAACTAGCCAAAATTGTGGCCTGATAGAAGGAATTGGGAAGCCGCAAAAGGAAACGAATCGTTTATGCGCTTAGGGACCTTGTTTAGATCCATCTTAGCAAGGAGTGCTTCCCTAGCAAGAGGATGAATGAGCTATCTCCCAAAGTGGATGGCCTGTATAGGATCCTTAGGTGCATTAATGATAATGCCTATGAGATTAAGCTACTTGAAGGTCTCGACATGTCTACCACATTCAACATCGCCAACTTAACTCCATATGTGCCCAAAGATGACGAAGACCAAGATTTGAGGGCAAATCTTCAACAACCTTGTGGAATTGATGAACTGCCGACCAATGGCCCCATTACTCACATACAGCTCTGAGGACTCCAATCCCTTACATAGTGAATTCTCTCTTGGTAACCTACTGATGACGAGAAAGTTTATGCCAAAGGAATGTGGTTGAACTCCTGGAGGTCCCTTAATTGTCGTACGATGATTTATGCACTCAGTAGTGATGATGTCGACCATTCTCTTACTAAAGACCCACACCGAGTAATCTCCATCGATACTGTTGAGAAGTTCTTGCTGTGTAATGAGAGACTCACTTAAACGGTCGAATAGTTTTCTCTTGGCACTATGCCATCTCTCTCTCTTCCTAGCTCTTTAATGCCGCAACATTTTGATCCCTCTTGCCTGCTGTGCTTAGAGAATATTCGTATAGGACCAATGTTGCACTGCTACATGTTTACCTCATCTGACATTGTACTAATTTTCCATTTTGGTCTTTTGTCCTTGTTACCCTTTTTAATATGTACTAAGAATTCTCTTTTTGTATATACTTTCTTATCTTTTTTATTATTTGTAATGTTGCTCTAGGGAGTTATTATAAATAGTCTTTTTTCTCTTGTAAGCTACAGATATAACCAACATTTTTATACTAAATATTCTGTTCTTGTGAGACAACCCTCTCCAAGTCCATATTTCCTACTCTCTTATCTAATTTTGCAGAGTAGCTCAAGATTAGTCGTAGGTAGACCTTGACATCAACTTATGTGTCATATCAAGTGTGGTGTCAAGTCATGTTATGTTCGTTGGTGAGTTACATTTGCTAAGCAGCTTCACGACAGCTACTCTTACTCGATTGTGGACCCTTTCTCTCTAATTTTCTTCGATATCTCAAAGGACTCATTCAGTTCAATTCTGTCTTGGTAAGCGCTAATGATAACTGAGTTTCTAGGTACACCAGTACCTGAGTTTTTTCAAAGATTGAGTTGAAAAGTGACTACCACCAAATTAGAATGAGACTTGGAGATGAGTGGAAAACTACTTTCAAAACAAAGGACGATCTATTTGAATGGATGGTGATGCCATTTGGTTTGACAAATGCATCGAGCACTTTTATGTGACTCATGAATGTTTTGAGAACATTAATTGGTAAGTGTGTTGTTGTCTACTTTGATGATATTTTGGTATATAGTGTTGACCTCATCTCTTACGTCGTGTACTTGAGATATGTGTTTGATATCCTCTGTACTGAGCACTTATTTAGCAACTTTAAGAAGTGTGTATTCTATTAAAGCGATTTAGTATTCCTCATTTTGTTGTTTCTAAGGGAGGTATCAAAATTGATGACAAGAAAGTTTGAGCTATTCTCAAGTGACCAACGAGGACTAATGTTATAGAAGTTGAGAGTTTTCATAGTCTAGCTTCATTTTATTGGAGATTGATTTGGAACTTTAGTTCCATAGCCGCCCCACTGACTGAGCTGATCGGGAAGAACTCTGAATTCAATTGATTTGAGAAAGCTCAAAAGAGTTTCGATAAGATAAAGTCCAAGTTGACTTCTACCCCTTATCCTACTCTACTTCAAGAAAGTTTTTGAATTAGAATGTAATGCATCTGGAGTCAACATTAGAGCTATTCTTATGTAAGAGTGCTAGCTAGTTGCATATTTCAATGAGAAGGTTAGAGGTGCCATATTGAATTACTCAATGTATGACAAGGAATTTTATGCCCTCTTCTAAGCTCTTCAGAACTGGTAACACTACCTACTATTGAGGGACTTTTTTATCTCTATAAACCATGAATCTCTTAAACATCTCAAAGGACAATAGAAACTTCCTCAATGTCATGCTAAATGGGTCGAGTTCTTAGAAACCTTTTTCTATGTCATCAAGTATAAGAAGGAAAGTGCTAATATTGTAGCCAATGCCCTTTCTCGTTGGCATTTTCTAATCACAGTATTGTAGGTTAAAATACTTAGGTTTGGTTCCCTATCTGATCAATATGAACATGACCAATATTTTGGACCCTTGAGCCAACGATTTCTAATGAAGGGAGGACAAATTTGTGTACCAAGTGGGTCTGCTAGAGAATTACTTGTTTGAGAAGCCCATTGTAGAGGCTTAGCTAGCTACTTTGGTGAGAATAAAATGGTCGAGTTGCTGAAAGAACATTTCTATTACCTTGGGATGATGAAGGATGTGTGCAAAGTTCTTAAATGTTGTAAGGTGTGCAAATAGGTTAAAGGAATAAAGGAGCCATATGGAAAGTATATACCCTTGCCCATACTAGAACGGCCATGGACCAATCTGAGTATGGATTTCATGCTCGGCTTACCTAGAATATTGTGAAGACATGATTCTATTATGGTGGTGGCCAATCAATTTAGTAAGATGAGCTACTTCATCCCTTGCTACAGGACCAATGATGCGTTATTTGTTGCTAGCCTCTTTTTGCAAGAGATTGTACGGTTAGATGCAGTACCAAGGACTATTGTGTTTGATTGTGATTCGAAGTTCATGAGCTTCTTCTAGAGAACCTTATGGAAGAAGCTTAGCATAGATGGCTAGACAGAAGTTTTGAATAAAATAGTAGGCAACCTCCTTCGAGCTATTGTTGGGAAGAATCTACATGATTAGGATCTATGCTTACGAGATTGCTTACAATCGCTCCACTCATAACTTGATAAGAAGGTCACCTGTTGAGGTTGTTTATGGACTTAACTCGAACTTACCCTTGGACATGGTTATTAGCCCGACTTCCTAAGGAGCAAATCAATCAGGCCTGCAACGTACTAAGGAGTTTCAAAGATTGCATCAGAAGGTTATTGAACAATTAGCCAAGACTGTAGCCCAATAAAAAGAATAAGGAACCCAAGGAAGGAGGCAAGTCATTTATAATCCAGGAGACCTTTTCTAGATCCACTTCAATAAGGAGCAATTCCTAGGGAAAAGGACAAATAAGCTTTCACCCAAGTCAGATGACCTTTTCAAGATCCTTTGGCACATCAATGACAACACTTATGAGTTAGAGTTACTTGAAGGATATTGAGTGTCTTCCACTTTTAATGTTGCCAACTTGATGCCCTATGTGCCAGAAGAAGAAGAGGACTAAGATTTGAGGGAAAATCTTCAACAACTTAGGAGAATTGATGGATTGCCAACCTCTGGATCCTTCACTTACACCCATCTCCAAAGCCTCTAATGTGTCACTAAAAGGATTATCTCTCGCTAGCCTGCTGAGGATGAGCTTTTGTATGTGAACAAACTATGAACGAACTCTCTAAAGTTTTAACTTAGACAGACTTTGCTTTGCTCCAACCCCTGCCCAATCATCGACTTGCCTAGTACCAAGGCCTAAGTGACTATGCACCAAGCCTTACTCTTCTTACCTATTGAATTGCAACATCCTTAAATTCCTTTGACAACTCCCAATATAGCTCTCCAATGACAACATGTCCAACAAGTGTCCAAAACACCCATAACGCCTTAAGATGACAAATTATAAACCTATTGATAGGCTGCCACTTGTCATTCCTTTTTTTGATATTATACTATATTCCTTTATACTATTTATCCCTTTTACCCTCTTGGCAATGTACTAAGGTAGTATTATTATATTACTCTTTATTATAATTACATATTTCTCTTATTACCCTAGGGACTTTCTATAAATAGTCCCCTATATCTTATAGCCAAAATCATCATATACCTTACACTTAATGAATATTCTTGTTCTTATGAGATACCCCTCTCTGAGTACACTTTCTCCTATACTCTTATCTAATCTTGTCGAGTAGCTTAAGACTAGTGGTAAGTGAACCTTAACATTAGCTTATGAGTTATATCAAGTAAAGTGTTAAGTCATATCGGGTTCGTTTTCGTTGGTGCATCATATCTTCGGAGTAGGTTTACGTAAGCTATTGTGTTTGTTGAACCTTCTATTTGCATTTTCTTCGATATCTTGAAGGACCCATCTAGTTATTATTCTCTAAGGTAAGTCATAGTGATTATTGAGCTCCTAGGCACATCAGTGGGTGCTCGAAGCAAAATTTTCTAGTGAGGTCCCTTTTTGATCCGATTTTAAGTAATATAGTAAAAATATAAAATATTCCTAAAAAATTATGAAAAAAATGATTCTTACATATTTTTATGTATAGAATTTAGGAAAAATATCATTTTATATAAATTTAGTAGCAATCATATATGTATAAGAAATTGAACAATTTTTTAATTGAAATAAATTAAGCAAACGATGTAGTTTCCACTTTAAAATTTTTCTATAAACTGTCGTAAGGTAATATTGAATTGCTATATGAAAGTTTTTTGTGAAACTATTTCCTATATTTTTATATGATTTTTGAGCCCTAAATTATGTACTAAATAGTGTTTTTGGTGAAAGAAGATCACTTGGATACTGAGCTTGATTCATTGTGGAAGTATTCACACTATTCTAGAGTGGTTGGATTAAGTACTAAAGTAAGGAGCTATAGGAAATTACAAATTTGTCTCTAAAAGTGAAATTGGAAACTTGGTTATTTTGTTGGGAATTGAAAATTTGATGAACTATTACGTAATGTATAAGGAGTTAGGAAGTAATAAAGCTGAGGAAGGTTGTTTGAAGTGTTATTTGTTGTTTTAAATTGATTTTATAATCGTAACTTAGAAGAAAGTGAATAAATTAGCTAATTAAGGGATATTAGTTAAGGGTAGGTGATAACTTAAAGGATTTTATGAATGAATTTTGCATTAAAATGATACTCAAAGAGTGAATTAGAAGCAAAAATTAGGAATACAATGTAAAAATAGGGGATTCAAAAGCTTAGTTAAAGGATGAATTTATTAAAAGTTCTATAAATAATAGAGTTAAAGGGTAGCTCAGAGGGTTGTTTAATAGGGAGCTTAACTTAGAGAAGTTTAGAGACAGTTTCAAATGATAAAATTAGTATAACAAATAACCTCTATATAGCTTAGAGAGTAACTTAGAGGATTTTTTATTAAAGAAAACTACTATGAAATTACTCAAAACCTAACTCAAAGGATTTGTTAGTTTCAGGTAACTCATAAAAATCAATGAATGGTCAAGAAATTATGATTTTTAAGTAGAAATAACTTATGAAATTTATGACTAAACAACCAAAATCATATAAAACAAACTAATGGCTAACAAATTAAGGCTTGAAAACTAATATATTATATGTTTTTAGGGACAATTGAAGAGTTAGAAGGCTATAGTTAAGAGTAACTATAAGTAAGTGTAGGTAAGTAGGGATTGATGCTTCGTGGCATATTTAAGTATCATATCAGGATACTTAGAGAAGTAAGCATGCTTATTTGTGGTTATAACTAGATTGTTTGTGCGTGTGTATGTGTGTGCGTACTGTGTGTGTGCATCTGATACTGATTGATGATTGGGAGTTGAACTCAGAGGGCTATTTTCTGCTTGACTATATAATATCTAGTGTATATGAACTTATTTGCTTACCTTATAACTTAGACTAATCTTAAGTTGACTAATATCTAACCTGACATTTCTGATAGCCCAATAGGGGTAACGATTTGGTTGTCAAACTAAATACCAACACTTCGATGAGAATTGTAGAAATGGTCCTTTTCTCACAATTAGTTGAACTAAGTGATAGGTGAAGGGGCCATGGTAAGGTTAGGAATTGTGATTTGAATATTGTTTAGAGAGGAAGGTGTTCTATATTACATAAGCCCGGATTTAGTCTTATAGTATTACGTTGAAACTCCTTGGAATCCAAGGTTAGAGTGGATGAAATTTCTTTAACTTCACAATGGACTAGTTAAACATTGTGGGATGATCTGTCATTTGCTTATTACATTTGCACTTAGTTAATGATTGAAAAACCATGTTTGTTTATGTACTCTTATGACTTAGTCCCTTCTTATTGAGTTAGTGAGCTCAGATCCTAATAGATTGTTTTGCAGGTGTAGAGTAATACTTGAAGTTACCTCATTACAATTATCCACAGGTTAGTTTTGATGGGCCAGAGAGTGAAGTGTTAAAGTCTAATGAATAGATCAAAGCTCATGTTACTTTTGTTTTTCTTGTATGGAAAGATCATAAGGTCTTCCTAAGAGGCCTTTTAGTCTTCGATGGCTCCCTAATATAAATATATATGTAATGTGGTCCTCCTGTAGAGATGTACAATTTCTTTTGACAACTTTAGAAACTTTTGATGTATATAAAGCTATGTAAAAGAACTAAACCCTTTATAGATATGAGAAAATGTATTTTGTAAAGTGTTACTCCATAGGTCTTATTTACTATAGGTGCCTATCTAACTGCTTCAATGTTGGTTGAGTTGTCGTTTGCCTTATATAGACTATACTTATGTTAGTAGCTGAGGAGGGTAGCTTCTACTTTAGTTGGTTTACGTGATGGGGCTGTTGTGACTCCTTAAGTTTAAGGCGTGATAGTTCTAAGTGGTATTTGAGTATGGTTTGCAAAGAACTAGGCTTTGAAGCTTCTCATTAAAATGAACCAGATATTAGTAATACTGAGAGTGGGAGAAGTAAGTGGGTGTAAAAGACTTAGACTTGTAGTGTATATCTAAGTTATCTATATGTATAAGAACCTAAATAATATAAAATGAAAACAAGTAAAAGATAATACCATTCTAACTTGTATTGTGTTGTGATTACCTTCAAATTTAAAAACATGGGCTTATTTATGCTTAGTTACATTTTGGTTAGGAAGGAAAAGAGTCCATTATTGACTATTGAGTTCGTTTGTAAAAGTTGTTATTGGAGTTAACTAATTGGATGATATTTTATACTATAGATGAAATTATAATTACTTATAACAAGGGATTATCTTAGAGTATGAAGAATGATTAGAAGATTATGGAGTTAGGTCCTTTGTATAATGAATACATTGTAGTTGTAGCTTTTGAGAAGAAGTATATGCATGGTAAGAGGATTGTATCTACAATGGTCCTAGTGATGTACTTTCCAACTATAGTAGAACTCGGTAAGGATTATCTATCCGATTTTGATCAAGCACTTATAAGAATTCCTTATGTACTTAATGATTATCCACCTTAAATCATAAATTGGTTTCTAAGATTTCTGTCTACTAGGAATATAGGTATTGATGCACTCTTGCAATCACATGAACTTGAACTACCTGTAAAACCTCCTATAAGTCCACTTCCAGTTCAATAGGAAAATATAGGTGAGAATATAGAAGAAGAGGATCTCAAGGAAGATCTTAAATAAGATCTAGAGTATAATTTAGAAGCAGCAATAGCTCAGGAAAAAGTGTCAAATGAGAATGTGAATGTAGCAATAAGAGAAAATGAGACCAAAGAGGAAGTTGAAACAAAGGCAATAGCTTATTCTAGGGATCAAGTAGGAATTCAGGTAGAAGTTAATGAAGGATAAGAAGTGAATTAAGTTGAAGGACCTGAGTTGGTGAATGAGGATAATGAGGATGTATAGAAAGTTATATATGTTCTTGAGACACCTGAGTATATAACATTAAGTTCTAATTCAGAAGTAGGAAATGGAAATCTAGACTTAAATGCTTATGAAAATCGGTTTCCTTTAGAAGGTATTGCAACATTAGATGAATTAGATGGATGGAGTAAATAGGAGTTGACTACTTTCAAAAATTTTGGATTGTATGGTTTATGTTATATACTTTGTTATCTGAATGCTCGGGCCTCTTTTTGATGTAAATAGTATTTTGGAATTGTAAATATGCTTTTGTACTTAAGGTGAGCATGATGTATTTAGAACTTATGTACTAGGAAGTTGTGATGTAATTTTTGCTTGAATAGCTAAGTTTATATGTAACCAGTGATGTAAAAAGGTTTAATTTAATGTAAGTATCTCGATGTAAAGTTAAGTTGTGGTATAGTTTATTTCTTATGTAAAAGTTTAAGTTATGATATGTACTCTTGAATTGTAAGGTTGTGCCATGAAAGTTAGTGATGTAGTAGGTGTAAAAGTGATTTGTTACAGGTGATTACAAATGATGTAATAGTGTATGAATGTATATAGGTGATATTATATTTACAGATGTTAATTCAATGTCACTTTTTATTGAATTGAGATTTGGATGTTATAGGAATTATGTTTATATCGTTATCTATATACGAGATATGTTTAACTTACGCAATTCATGAATATGAATGGTCACCAGAAGATGTGTAGTTGGAAGTTTGTGGTGTTAAAATGAGTAGGAAATATGCTATCAAAGGATTGTGCAAAGGTTTGGGAAACTCATAATAACTAATACGTAAATGGATTTTGAGTATAGGTTTAAGTGAATTAAAGTAATAATTAAGGAACATGGCAGAGGAAGGAAATAGGAATGTAAATGGACAACCTAGAAATAAGGGACCACCTCCAATTCCACCTACACTACAAGACCCACCAAGGAATGATTTGCCACCACCTTCACCTCTTCTTAATATGTTGGACCCT
The DNA here is from genome assembly GCA_024138015.1 of Lumnitzera littorea. Lineage (NCBI taxonomy): Eukaryota > Viridiplantae > Streptophyta > Magnoliopsida > Myrtales > Combretaceae > Lumnitzera > Lumnitzera littorea. The sequence continues at coordinate 81,612,825 of JAMXBB010000009.1, forward strand.
ACTCAATTTGGACAGATGATGACAAATATGCATGCTGTGATCCAACAACGAGGAGCTTTAATTCAACATCTCATAGTGAGTGGAAATGCTGTAAGTCAAAGGTATCCTAAAGTGGACCTAAGAGATCATCAGCCACCAAAAGTTGGTAAGCTCATGGAGTTTGTCAAAGCCAATTGTTACTTCAAGGGAGAGATGGGAAAACCAGCTATGGCTAATGATTAGCTAGCCTAGATCAAGTGAAGTTTCGAAGCTTTTCAAGTATCAAAAGCACAAAAGCTTTCATATGGAACTTATTGAAGTCAAGAGCATAGATATGGTGGGACTTGAAAGTAAGGACTCTGCCATGACCACTTATATGGCAAACATTCAAAGAAGAGCTCAAGAATAGGTATTTCCTTATAAGTTTCCAAAACCAAATAATTGAAGAATTAATGAGTTTGAAAATGGGAGCAGTGAATATGGCATAGTATGAGACGAAGTTTAATCAGTTGATTTAGTATGCACTACAATCATATTGAGATAACTCAAAGCTCAAGAAAGATCTTTTTCTTAAGGGATTTGAGCCTACGATGAGGTGTAAGCTTATGGAATATAGTTTTAAAACCTACAATGAGGTAGAAGATAAGGCACATCAACTTGAAAACAACTGAATACTGATGTAGTTGGAGTGGAGCAAGAAGTTAAATAGGGTGAATCAATTTAGACCTACTTTTAAGAGATCCTTTTCTAGTGCTAGAAGTAGTAACTCAACTCGAAAAGGAAAGAAGTTAGTCACAATGACTAGTGGAGTAACACAATTGGACAAAGGGTTTAGTTTTTATGTTAGGAATGGGAATATTAAATGTTGGAAATGTGGAGATCAATGTTGTCCTCGCTAGTCTATTCAATTGAAAGGAAAATGTTATCTATTTAGTAATCAAAATCATGTATCTAGAGAGTGCCTAAGGATGAAGAGTGTGAAATGTTATCATTGTGGATGAATCAAACACTTTTCCAAATACCAAACAAAGTTTGAACTTGGAGCTAAGAATGCTAGAGGAGCAAATACTAAGATGGTCCTTGTACGTGTCTTTACATTAGAAAGTATGGATGAAGATACTAAAGAATTTGATGAATGGATGGAGAAATATTTCTATAAAGTTTCGAATAATAATGATGACTGTACGAATGGAGGTGAACCAGGCCTAGTAATAGGTATGTACACTAACATTGACTACTAATTAATAGTTATAGCATAAATTATGCTTACTGAGATAGCCATATGTGTTAAGTAGCACAATAGTTAGTGGTATAATAATAGGTTCTTAAAACTTGTTAGTAACTACAACAATAGTATAATAGGTCATGTGAACATAAATGGATGAGTTGTGTATGTGTTGTTTGATATAGAAGCTTCTCATTTGTTTATCAACCAAGAATTCATGTCGAACCATGGAATTGGAATAGTTGAAACGAAAGCTACTTATAGAATTAAAATCCTTACGAGAGAGCATGTATCAACTCGGAGGGTAGTGAATGAAGAACGAGCGACGATTCAGGAAAGGAAATTTCCAATTAAATTAATAGCATTACCTATAAGTGATTATGATGTTATTGTGGGGATTGAATGGTTATCAAGACACAAAGTGAAAGTGAATTGTCGGAATAAGGTGGTGTTATTAGATGATGGAAAATTTATATTTATTGGGAAGATTGAGAATTGTGATGTGAAATTAGCTTTCATTGAAGTAATTGAGGAAGGGAAAACATACAATAGAGATTGGTAGTATTGCTTGGTATTTGCCTTAAAAGGGAAGAAAGAAACATCAAGTGTGTCAAAAATACCAATAGTTTGCGAATTCCTTGATACATTTTTGAATGATTTGCTAGGCTTAGCACTACATAGGTAACTAGATTTTACTATTAAGTTAATTCCTAGAGCTGAGCCGATATCTAAAGCTCCATATAGAATGTCATCAATGGAGTTATAGGAACTGAAGTGAAAATTATAGGAACTTTTGGATAAAGGACTTAATAGGCTAAGTTTGTCACCTTGGGGAGCCCTTGTCCCGTTTATAAAGAAAATGATGGAACAATGAGACTGTGTATCGATTGTAAAGAACCTAACAAAGTGACAATTAAGAATAAATACCAATTACTAAGAATTGATGATTGGTTTGATTAGTTACATGGAGTTATGAAGTTCTCAAGGATTGACTTAAGATTAGGATATCATTAACTACGAATTAAATCGAAAGATATACCTAAGACGGTGTTCCATACATGGTATGGACATTATGAATTTGTGGTTATGACGTTTAGATTAACAAATGCTCCAGCAGTTTTCATGGATTTAATGAATCGAATTTATCAACCTTAGATAAATCTATAGTAGTGTTTATTGATGATATTTTAATCTAATTGAAGACAAAAAAGGAACATGTTGATCATTTGAGGTTGGCATTATAGAAGTTGAGGGACAATAAGTTATATGCAAAGTTAAGCAAATGTGATTTTTGGTTAGAGAAGATAAAATTGTTGGGTCATATAATATTTGGTGAAGGGATTTAGGTAGACCCAAAAAAGGTTAAGGCTGTAGCTGATTGGAAACAACCTATCACTGTTATTGAAATAAGAAGTTTTCTAGGAATGGTAGGATATTATAAAAGGTTTATCAATGATTTTTCAAAGATAGCAAGACCTTTAACTTAGTTAACTCAAAAAGATGTTAAGTATGAATGGACTAAGGAATGTGAGGGAAGTTTCTAAGAGTTAAAAGATCATTTGATCTTAGCTCCAATACTTACCTTACTTGATCTAAGTAAGTTCTATTGTGTTTATAGTGATGTCCCTCGAAATGGATTAAGATATGTTTTGATGCAAGATGGAAATGTAATTACTTATGCTTGTAGGCAATTAAAGCCTCATGAGAGGAACTACCCAACCCATGCTTTGGAATTAGCGGCTATTGTATTTGCTTTGAAGATATGGAGGCATTACTTGTACGGTCAACACTATGAGATTTATACTGACCATAAGAGTTTAAAGTATTTCTTCACTAAAAAAGAATTAAATTTGAGACAGAGGTGATGTTTGGAACTAATTAAGGACTATGATTTGACTATTAATTATCACCCTGGCAAAGCAAATACGGTAGCCAATGCTTTAAGTTGTAGAAATCATGAGCAAATAGCTTCTTTATTAACTACCCAAAAGCATTTGATTTAGAAATTTGAGAAACTAAGGATTAAGTTTAAGTGGCATGATGACAAGATACAATTGATGAACTTAATTGTTTAACTAACCCTATTAGAGAAAATTAAGATGCAATAAGAGCAAGATCCAAGTTTAAAAGTGGTAAAAGTATTGGATTTTCATATTGATGAAAAAGGGTTACTAAGATTTAAAAGTCGATTTTATGTACCTAATGATGCAGAACTTAAGCGAGAAATCATAGATGAAGCACATGTTATTAGATATACATTACACCTTAGAGGAAATAAGATCTATAGAGACTTGAAAATCGTATATTGGTGGAAGGTAGTGAAAAAGGATGTGATTTAATATGTTGCAAGTTGTACTACATGTCAACAAGTAAAAGTCGAGCATCAAAGACCTAATGGAATGTTACAACAATTAGAAGTACCTTAGGGGAAATGAGATCATATCACGATGGATTTTGTGGTAGGAGTTCTCAAAACTAGCGTTAGACATGATTCTATTTAGGTAGTCGTTGATAGGTTAACTAAAAGTACACACTTCTTAGCTTATTGATCTAGTGATTCAACAGAGAAATTAGCTAAGTTATATATGTAGGAAATTGTATGGTTGCATAGTGTACCGGAGAGTATTGTTTCTAATAGAGATAGTCAATGTGTATTAAAGTTGTAGGAGAGCTTACATTGAACTTTGGGAATGAAGTTGCACTTTAGTACTACTTATCATCCACAAACAGATGGTCAAATGGAGAAAACGATTCAAATACTAGAGGATATGCTTAGAAAGTGTATACTAGACTTTGGAGGAGATTAGGATCAATATTTGCCACTAGTAGAGTTTGCTTATAACAATAGTTACCAAGCAACCATACAAATGGCACCATTTGAAGTGTTGTATGGAAGGAAGTGCTTATCACCATTATATTGGCATAGTGAGGAACATGCAGTAATAGAACCTGAATTGATTCAACAAACTAATGATAAATTGAAACTTATTAGAAAAAGGATGAAAGTATCCTAAGATCATTATAAGAGCTAGGCAAATATGAAATGAAGGTTGTTAGAATTTCAAGTTGGAGACCATAAATATGTGAAGATAAGTCTAGTTTGAGAATTTAAGCGATTGGTACAACTAGAAAACTAAGTCTACATTACATTGACCTTTTGAAGTACTAGAAAGAGTGGGAAATGTAGCGTACCGACTTACCTTACCCCTAATTCTATTAGGTTACCATGATGTGTTTTATGTATCTATGCTAAGAAAGTTTGTGAAGCATTCAAACTTAGTAGTGGAAATAAAGCCAATTGACTTACAAAAGGATTATATAGTGGAAGAGCAACCTATTTAGATACTTGATAAACGAGTTCAAAGATTACAAAATCGAGATGTGGAATGTGTAAAGGTTTGTTGGGGAAGTAGTCTTCAAGCATAATTGACTTGGGAATCGAAGATGGCGATGCAGAAGAGATACTTTAGAATTAGGTTAGTAAATCTTCCTATTTTGACTAATGATAACTAATTGAATGTTAGAGTATTTGGATTTTATATTATGTAATGTCATAATTAAAGTTTTGAGGACCAAACTTTTCTGAAAGAAGGGTGGAAATGTGAACCCCATACTCGGTAAATAGAAATCGAATAGGTAAATTTTGAGTATTGGTGAAACTAATCTAATTAATCTAAAAACTTATGAATAGGTTTGAAACATTAGTTGAGGAAACCATGTGGACTAGGATATTAAAATTATAATAATACAACTAAAATAGTATAATTTAACTATATTATGTATTATTTATCATAATCACGTAAAATAGGCTTAGTAGTTCATAAACTTTTAGAGATAAATTATATATGTAATAAAATTACTATAGGACGAAAAATGACATGTATAATATATATGTATGTGATGTGTGAAATTTTTAAGTATATACATATACTTGTAATTAGTTAAATTACCCTAATTTATATATTTTAAGCTATAATAAGATAGTAAAGTCAATAAAAAAATCACTACAATTATAAAAAAAAAAAAAAAATCATAGGAACAACTAGGATTGAATTGTTAGGCGTGCCTTTAGCATTGGACAAGTGTTTAGGAAGCAAAATAAGTGATCATGCAAGTTAAGGATAGTATTTAAGGGAAATAAGCTTGAAAAGGGAGAAAGAAAATTCATTTCACTACTCCATAAGCTTAGAAAATTCGAAAAACACTTTCTAACATTTCGTTCATGCAAAGTAAGATTTAGCAAAGTTGAGTGGGGAATTTGGAGATTCAAGTGGGTTGCTGGAGCTTAACCACCACCACTAACAAAAGCCATAACCACAGTTTGGTGTTGTTAATAAGGTAGGAGCTACTATAGGTAGCCGAAGTAAAATTTTCCAGTGAGGTCCCCTTTTCATCCAATTTTAAGTAATATAGTAAAAATATAAAAATATGCCTAGAAAATTATTAGAAAAATTATTCCTACATATTTTCGTGTATAGAATTTAGGAAAAATATCATTTTGTATAAATTTAGTAGCTATCACATACGTTCTTAAGAAATCGAACAATTTTCAAAGTTAAAATAAATTGGGCAAACGATATAGTTTCCACTTCAAAATTTTTCTATAAATTATCCTATGTTAATATTGAATTGCTATGTGAAACTTTTTTGTGAAACTATTTCTTAAATTTTTATGTGATTTTTGAGCCCTAAATTATGTACTAAATAATGTTTTTAGTGAAAGAATAGCATATTTCACTTAAGAATGTCACTTGGATATTGAGCTTGATTCATTGTGGAAGTATTCATGCTATTTTAGAGTGGTTAGATTAAGTATTAGAGTAAGCAGTTATAGTAAATTGCAAATTGGTCTCTAAAAGTGAAATTAGAAACTTTGTTATTTAGTTGGGAATTGAAAATTTGACGAACTATGATGTAATGTATAAGGAGTTGGGAAGTAATAAAGTTGAGGAAGGTTGTTTGAAGTGTTATTTGCTATATTAAATTGATTTTATAGTTGTAACTTAGAAGAAAATTAAATAAACTAACTAATTAGGGGATATTAGTTAAGGGTAGGTAATAACTCAAAGGATTCTGTGAATGGATTTTGTACTAAAATGATACTTAGATGGTGAGGCAGAAGTAAAATTCATGAATAAAATGTAAAAATAGGGGATTTGGAAGCTTGGTAAGAGGATGATTTTATTAAAAATTCTATAAAGAACAGAGTCAGAGAGTAGCTTAAAGGTTTGTTTAATAAGGAGCTTAACCTAGAGAAGTTCAGAGGCTATTTTAGAGAATAAAATTAGTGTAACAAATGACCTTATATAGCTTAGAGAGTAACTTTGAGGATTTTGATTAAAGAAAACTTCTATAAAATCACTTAGAACCTAATTCTGAGGATTTGGTAATTTTGGGTAACTTATAAAACTCAATGAATGGTTAAGAAATTTATGATTCTTAAGTAGAAATAACTTATGAAATATATAACTAAACAACTAAAAATATATAAAACAAACTAATGGCTAATGAATTAAGGATTGAAAACTACTCTATTGTATATTTTAAGGGCAATTAAAGAGCAAGGAGGTCATGATCAAGAGTAATTGCTAGTAAGTGTAGGTAAGTTAGGATCGATGCTTTGTGGCATCGTGAAGTATCATATTAAGATAATTTTAGAAGTAAGAGTGCTTATTTGTGGTTATAACTAGATTGTTTGTGCGTGTGCTATGCATGTGCCTGTGATATTGATTAATGATTAGGAGTTAAACTCTAAGTGTTGTTTTCTACTTGAATATATAATATCTAATGTGTACGAACATATTTGCTTACCATATATAATTAAGTTAACTAAAATCTAAGTTGACATTCATGATAACCCAATAAGGGTAATGGTTAGGTTATCAAACTAAATGCCAACACTTCGATGAGGATAGTAGAAATGGCCATTTTCCCACCTTTAGTCGAACTAAGTGATAGGAGAGGGATTTGCGGCAAGGTTGAGAACCATGGTTTGAATGTTGTTTATGGAGGATGGTGCTCTCCATTGCACAAGCCCTGATTTAGTCTAATATTATCACGTTGAAACTCCTCGAAATCTAGGTTAGAGTATATGAAATTTCTTTAACTTTACAATGGATTGGTTAAACATTATAGGATGATTTATCATTTGCTTATTACATTTACACTTAGTAAACGATTAAACAACCATGTTTGTTTATGTACTTCTATGATTTCATACTTTCTTATTAAGCTAATGAGCTCACATCCCAATAGATTGTTTTGCTGGTATGGAGTAGTACTTGAAGTTACCTCATTACAATTATTCACAGGTTAGTTCTGATGAGCCCTAAGAGTGAATTATTGAAGTCTAATGAATAGACCGAAGCTCATGTTACTTTTGTTTTTCTTTTATGGAAAGATTATAAGGTCTTCTTAGGAGGCCTTATAGTCTTTGATGGCTCATTTATATATCTATAAATGTAATGTAGTTCTCTTGTAGAGATGTACAATTTCTTTTGACAACTCTGGAAACTTTTGATGTATATAAAGCTATGTAAAAGAACTAAACTATCTATAGATATGAGAAAAATATTTTTGTAAAGTATTACTCCATAGGTCTTATTTACTATAGGTACCCATTTGACTGCTTCAAAGCTAGTTAAGTCATCGTTTGCCTTGTATAGACGATACTTATGTTAGAATCTAAAGAGGGTAGCTTTTAACCTAGGTTGGTTTATAAAGTAAGGTTGTTATGACTACTCAAGTTTGGGGTGTGATATTATCTCTAGGATTTTAATTCTTCTTAGCAGAACGTACTGAATATATTTCTTAAATATATTTAGTAAATGATGATGGGTCTTCTTAAGGTCTTAATTGGTGATTCTTACACTTTAGGTGTATTCCATGTTTCCAGTTCTCATACCTTCATATTAATCCTTTGATTGATCTTTTGATAGATCTTAGAAGACTTTGTTTAATATACATGAGAAACTAATAAACACATATAGCAATATCTGATCAAGGTAAACGTGTATGTAAATTTCTTAATATCATCCCTTTTTGTTATCATTAAAACACAATCAAGAGATTAACACTTTCGAGGATAGGAGGTGGGAGGTAGGAGGCTTTTGTTGTAAAGCTCTAAGAGTGTTTGGGATTGGCTCGATCAGGTTAGATAGAGTTTGAACGGACATTAGGTTGGCCTTCATTGGAGCTAACGAGGCTTTGGCATTGCACCGATCTAGCTCTCTAGTAGGGTTGGGCCTTTAGGGACTTGGTTTAAAGATCAACCGTCAAGAAGTATTAACGAAATTTGTTTTAGGGTATTTTAGATTTAATCATGTACTTAGGTGAACACTCTCTAGGGGAGTGAGGTGTTTGTGTAGATTATTAAGTTAAGAAATTATGAAGATTTAATACTCAATTGTAGATAATTTAAAATCCTAACACACGGCTTACTTACAAGAAAAATAGTCTTGGAAATTAGAGGAAGAGTATTACTGGTGCATAAAGGGAAGAGTTATAGCTAAATTGATAATATTAAGGTAATTATTATTAATTGTTTATGATTATTTGACTATGGAACTCATAGTAGAATGAAGACAATGTAAATTTGTAAAATAAATATTTGATCTTGCTAGGAGATAAATTCGTTATCAATGGTGTGAAACTATAAATGATGAAAGGAATTTAGGTCACAAGAGTTAGAGTTGATGCATACTACAAAATCAAGGGAAATATTTCCTTTATTGTTTTAGGTCATTGATTAAGGAAACATCATTAATTATGAATTATAGTTATGAAAATAAGAGAAAGATGAAAGATTTAGAAAAAGATTGGAGTTTTTTAGTGGTTGTGATGTTAAGGAAGATAGATCTTGTCGTATTAGTTGAAGATATGATCAATTATCAAATTGGACAAGAAAGAACCAAGTTGATCCTATAAATAATGGATCTTTAGTTGAATATTATAGAATGACGATTGTTGGGTTTAAAGAATCATGGAAATTGATCATTATAAAGTCAGAAGTTGGAAACTAAGAAGTGGTTTAAGTTGTTAATATAGATCTATGATTGCCTGTATTTTGGATCAAGCAAATTATAGAAAGGTCTAATCTTCACTTTGATAATGTAATTAACTAAGTAATCAAAGTTTATCATGATGAAACTATAGTAGATATATTATACTTAAGAACCAAATTGATCTTAGAGCTTACAAATCCTTGGTTCATCATTCTTAGTGTTGAATAAAAGGTTTTCGAAAGAATTGTTTTTGGAATAGAATGTGGGGAATAAAGTGTTTTGAAAATTTAATTGAGTTTTGTTTTATTCAAGAATTATAGAGTTATGCAAACTTAGAGTAGTATGATCTATTAAAAATCATATGTGTTATGAAAACTTTCATGCTTGAAAAAATTGCAACCAAAGGAGGAAAAATTTATTATTTATAGGTAGTCAACAAGTGTACAAGAGGCCGTTCAACCTGTTGATAGTGAATTTTCATCCTTATAACCAGATGCTTGGCACAATGCCAAGCAATTCTAAATCAAGAGTTACATTAAGTACAATAACTATACTCTCAACCATGCCTTATGATGGTCTTTGCTTGACTTATACCACTAGATCAGTATTTCTACTCCTAACCTTTTCTTAAAACTTTAATAGCTTATTATACTTGAACTACCTAATATCTTTTAGGGCTAAATCAGTAAGACCTAGCCCATTAAGTTTAAATATTCAAATGATAAGACAATGGCATGAATAATTAGACAGTTAACTTGATGGTAACTGCTTAACTACCCACTCTATCCCACAATTTGCATATGATTAAATTTAGAAAGAAGCCACTTGTAGTACCAATTCAACCATCTTCCCATGTAGTTATCAAACAAGACTTAATAAATATAGGTAATATACTATTGTAGGAACTCTTTAAGCACTATTATTCACCTATTTTCCTTTACATACTAAAAACTTATCTAACTTAGGCATCAGAATAGCTATGCCAGATTAGCCCCAACACCCCTAAAGCCTCACATTTACTCTTTGTAGATCATAAACACGGACATGAATTTCAACTACAACATTTTGGTGCCGTCTATTTTTAAATCCTTGCCATAGTGGCCAAAACAAGAATGACCAAAGGCATTAGTGGTGCTACTACCTCTTAACTACCACCAGGGGGGGGGAGTAGGCAACTCTAGTCAAGAGACGATTGGCTTGCTAAGTTGGAGCAGCTTTGCATCGATTTAGCAAAAGAAAATCAAGAATTATCAAGGAAAAATGATGAGTTTTAAGACTTAGTTTGTACGAGTATGCCAATAGAACAAAATCATGAACATGATGCAAATAGTAGACAATTTAGATGACTCCATCCATTAACTCGAGTAAGAAATGAAGCAAGCTAATGTAGTTTGTGAATTTCAAGCTCCTACTCTAAAAAAAAAAAATTGATAAAGGTAAAGCCCCTCAGCAAGCATGGCATGTAGGTCCATTGCATGTTAGTGCTCCTGCTTCAATAAGTTAACTAATTGTTTTGAAGAAGAGTCTCTTCGTCTTAAAAAAATTGGAGGAAGTTTTTCCTTGGCATATCAAACTTTCGTAGTTTGAAACATATGATGGGACTAAAGATCCAAAGGATCACTTAGAGAACTATCGTACTTTAGCCAAACTACATGACCTAAGTGATGTAGTTTCATGTCAAGCCTTTCCATCAACTTTACAGAATGCTATAAGTACTTGGTTCAAACACTTGAAGACCAATACAATAACCTATTTTTGATGATCTCACATAAGTATTTTTACAACATTTTCTTACAAGCAAACTCCTAGTTAAGGATTTCTCCATCCTTAACATAATTAATAAAGTCTGATGAGTCCATAAGAGAGTAATTGGCTTGATTTATGATTGAAATGGTTTGATTCCTAGAGCTCAACATGAGCATCACCCTTAATGCAATCATTAATGGAGTGAAGCCCTATGGTGAATTTTTCAAGTCCTTAGCCAAGAATAAGCCCAAAACATTTGTAGAGTTTAAGGTTAAAGTAACATTTTATATTAGGCAAGAGGACAACATTAAAACTCAGCAGAAGGCGAACTTAAATAAATCTGATCACAAAAGCGTTAAGAATCACCTAAGTGTGAAAGATTGACTTAGTCATCGTGATGTTCATTTTCAGAATTAGAGAATATTGTAAAGGCTTAGAGGATAAGAGGTAATCATTCTAGAAGGAATTCGAACAAGTATTGTAACTTCCATTGTTAGAGGGGTCACAATACTAATGAATATATACAAATTAAAAATGCCATTGAAGATGCTATTCAAAAAGGTTACTTGAGGAAGCTTTTAGCCTAAGGTGTAGGGAGTAAACTCTCTGAATAAGGTGGATTTTCTTGTAATTAAGTATTGGTCCCTTGTAATATTATAATGGGCTAACCTAGCTAAAATTTATTCTCCATGGTTTTGTCTACCGCATCCTTAAGGCTAAGTTTCATAGTCTAACTGGACTTAAAGTATGTAAGGGAAATATCTCGAAAGGTCTTTATATCTGAAAGCCCTTAAGCACGAGAAAGTTTTCTACATTGAGACAAAATTCAAATTGGAACACTAAGGACATGGAGAAACTAGAGGAAAGGATTGAGGAAATATAGCTCAAAGAAGACCTAAAAAAGATCACAAGGATTAGGACATCTTTGTCTCTAAAGTTGTGGCAAGAGTTGGTGCCTTTCCTTAGAAGGAATGTTGATGTATTTGCATGGTCTCCCATTGACATGCCTAGCATACTAAGGGAGTACATGACACATAAGCTCAAGATTGATCCAAATGCTAAAGTCATTTAGTAGAAGAAAGGGCATTTTGCCCTTGAATGACAAGCTACGATTGAAGAGGATGTACAAAAACTCTTGAAGGCAAGCTTTATATTGGAGAAGCCTTATCTAACATGCTTAGCCAATTGTATGTTGGTAAAAAAGTTAAACAGCAAGTGGTGAATGCATATTAACTTCAAGGACTAGAATAAGGCCTATCCTAAGGATTGTTTTTCACTACAAAGAATTGATTAGATGGTGGTTTCAACTATTGACCATGCCTTGCTGAGCCTTATGGATACCCTTTTTAACTATCTAAACTCAAAGTTTTTGCTTGGCCAATGATGGGAGGAAAGTGGACCTATTAGTTTTATAGTATAGAGGATTTCAATCCAAGTGTTAATCCTTTAAGGACTAATTATGATTTACTTGTACTTCCCTTGCTTTCTTATTATCTAATCTAACAATTAAGTGCAAATTACTAAATCTAATCAAATTAATCGAAAAGAACAATAAAATAAAAGAATTAATAAAACAAGAAAGTAAAAGAAATAATAGAGATTATGAAGAAACCATGAACTTTAGTATTCAAATATTCAATTTACCCCTTGATTCTATGACAGATTCAATATCATTCTTCTTATTGGACCATGAGAGTTCCTAATTGAGTTAACTAGAATTGCTTCTCCAATTAACTCCTAACCTCAATTATTCTATACTCGAATCGCTTTTGCAATAAAATATATCAAGACTCATTAAGTCCTTGAATGATATCCTTATATCACCCTAATATGTAGAAACCAAATAGCCAAACCTCAGCTTATTCAATTACTTCTAATTACATGAGTCCATTCAAAATAGGATCTTATGAACTCTAAGGTGAAGTCTAACATTGAATCAATGACCCAGATAAATATTAATTTAATACAACAAAGCATAATGTAATTAAACCTCAATAGAAAGAAATCATAGACCGAATTAAAACAAAAGAAATAATTGTACATAAATTTTAGGATTCAATATTCAAATACTAAAATAAATAAATTAGAACATAAAAAAAGAAACTAAAAGGATAACTGAAAATAAACATGAGAGAGGGTCAATAAAAGAAATTCCTTGTTTACAAGGCTATTTATTGTATAAAGGAATCTTTGAAATATATCTTTAGTGTTTCTTCAGCTTATCTTGCAAGGAATAATCTATTCATGCCCTAAGATCATGGCTATGATTGTTAGGCACAATCTCCTCTACTCCAAAAATTGCAAATAAGTGAACTATGAGAATCATGCCCAAGGCTCACGCTCATAATATGCTCATTATTCTCTCTGACTATCAATTCTCCTTTATTTCCTTACTCTTTTAGGTATGCTTTCAATTCATGACCAATACTCTTGGGTGTGATTTTCTTCTAAGGCTTTAGAACTCATAAAAGTAATATTCAAATCATCCAAAACTTGATTATATTCTTCAAATTCATCAAATAACTGATTAAGTACAAAAATTACTAAAAATACCTAAGAAACATATAAGAACACTATCAAAATGACCCATAAAAACATGTCTAACTTAGCGCTTATCAAATTCCTCCACACTCAACATTTTGCTTGTCCTCAAGTAAAACAAATAAAAACGTAATAAAACTCTTAAGGGAAAAAATCAGTGAAAGCTCTAAATCATTGAATCAATATCAATTTTGCACACAGCTTATTCAAAGACAAGATCTACTCATTTGTTAAATTCCATCTTTTCATCATTAAATTCAAACCTCTAGCAACTTTTATTCTATAGAATTATACTTTTTCATATGGCCTTAAAAAACAACTACAAAGTACATGTACTAGCTACTAAAAACTATACTAGAATTCAAAAATTGATCTATATAAATTGGAGTCACATCATTTAAATAACGGTTTATCTAAAAATCAAAATTAACATATGTATAATCAAGAAAGAGTTATCTACATTTTATATAATTGACAATAGGGTTTATAATCTTATCTTTCACCTCTCTAAGCATAATAATTTAAAATAAACGTATGTTACATCAATCAATCCCCTAATTGTTTCCTTAGTATTTATTTTTATTGAAGGAATTCTCTTTCCTTTCTTTTTTTTTTTTTTTTTTGCTCATTTAGTTTCAAAAGCAGTTTCATTATTCAATAAGTCCTAGACCAAACAATTTTAAGCTACCAAGCATCAAGACTTCTCCTTGAACCATCCAGCACTCCTTTTATCAATTAAGCACTTTCTCCCTCTCTCTCTTTTTAATTTTAGTTTATCCTTTGATCATTGTAGGAAGCTTTTAGCTGACAATCATAAGCTTGTCATCTAAGTTAATAGGCATTATTCTATACTAAATAGGCACTCCACAAGCATAATTACTTAAGTCAATGAGCTCATAGAAAAACTTTTATTCAATTTAGTCCAATTATTAATTAATTTTTCCTCTAACTACTTTAATTTTTTCAAGAAACTTTCAAGAGATAGGTATCATTTATTCATTTGATAGAAATTAGAGGGCTCTTAATGTTTTTAAGAAGTGAGTATACAATAAAACAAAATATAGGTAATTAATTCCTAATCAGTAATGTTCATCATAATTCCAAGTCTAAATCTAAGCTTAAATAACAAGAATCACACAAATTTCATTATTTAATCATAGCATTATGTAAAAAGGTCATTATGATTAAGCAAATTCATGCAAAAATCGAAAAAAATTATCCTAAAAGGTTTCTTATTCTTTAGATGAAAAATTAATGGTGAATAGATGTGTACTTCCAAACAAATTTATTCTATGGTAACATTTGGTTATAAGGACTAAAAGAACTACACAGGACAAGTATAAGGAGAATTGGATATTAAAAACTTATTATACCATGTTTGGTTTGCATAGTATTGGACGCAAAATTTATATTAAAAAATAATTATTTATATTATAAAATAAATAATTTTTTATAATATTTAACAAAAATAATATTCATTAACTTAATATTATAATATAGAGGGGTATTTTTGGAAATATAAAATATTTTTTGTTTTTCTCCAGTGAATTTTTTTTTTTTGTACCGTAGTTCAATTAGGACAAAATTTAAGCATTTTGTCCAGTCCATTAGCCTAGTTTTTGTCTAGTCATTAAACAAATTTACAAACCAAATTAGGACAAAATTTTTTGTCCGATCTAATACCACGAAAATTGTATAACCAAACGCTACCTATATCTCAATTTTCTTTTTTTTTTTTTTGGCAAAAACTTAATAGTGGGAATATAATTAAATCAATTCAAATCCTTTTATAGAAAATTTTTCAGTATCATATTACTCTATTCCTCCCCCCCAATCATATCATACATTGTCCTCAATCTACAAATAATCAATAAAAGCACACAAATCAATGGGAAAAAGGAAAGAGAAAAACAAAATGATAAAGGAAATTGAAACTTCTTCAGTTTAAGCTTTGATATTAAATCTTCTGAAATTGCCATGCTAAAAGATTCCATCCACACAATTTCAAGTCCCAAAGTCCTTGCAAAACACACCAAACAAAGAAAAAAGGTAAAATGTAAGAAAGAAAACTAAAAACTGAAAAGTGAAAATAGAACCAAAATTACCTCTAAAACTACTCTTAGTTATTCCTCTGTAAACAAGAAAAATTCATTAAAAAGTAGCATAAAACTAGTAGGAATAATAGGCTAACTATAAAACATATCAAAAACAAAGAAAAGCGAAAAGGCTAGCAAATATAAAATCTCATAAAAATACATCCTGCCCTTATCTCAATTTGCTCATCTTCCATATCTTCTATGTCTACATCTATGTCCACTATATCGTCGTCCTTAATAGGTTACTCTTCCTCATCTTTACTCCCCTCTTCATCAACCTTCATATCCACATCCTCGTTTTCATCATCATTGATGATGTCATCTTACCTTATAGGTGGAGATTCAAGTGCAAATTTGTCAGTCATATTTTATCAAAATACCACAAATCGAGATTGACGCCTAAACACTCTTTCTAGAGCTGGGTTATAAGTATACTAGGATTTAATCAATTCTTTAATATTTCTCCTTAGCTCTTGAAATTGACGTATTAGGTCACCTTTTGTGGAAGACTTGGCTTTTTCTATCCTTCTACGTATCATCTCTTTAGTACTTTTAGGTTGAAGACCCATTTGACAAAAAGTTACAATTGATATTAGTATGACATTCCTTGTCACCATTAATCAAGGGCAATCTACAAAAGGCTTCAACTTCCTAGTTAACTTGGAAGGGAAGAAAAAGTGGAATACAAGCGCATACATACATAGTATGTACTATGGATGTAAGAAAAACCTTAATTGTAAGAAAGAAATCAAACACAGTGCAAGAAATTATGGAAAAAACTTGCTTGACCAAATTCACCTAGCACAAAGAGAGGATCATGCCTTAGTTCATGGGCATGATTTGTATTGGTGCTTCTTTCGACTTCTATGTTGATCACTCACAATCCCTCTTTTGCTTCCTACAAAAACTTGTTCAAACTTTTAATCAATGCATGAAGGAATTCAATCCTAGCTGCTAAATTAAAAAATAATAATCCAAGTGGAGTAAAATATATATTTTTTTCTATGAAAGGAAAAGAAGAAACAAAAAGCATATAGTAAAT
This sequence comes from Lumnitzera littorea, assembly GCA_024138015.1. Taxonomy (NCBI): domain Eukaryota; kingdom Viridiplantae; phylum Streptophyta; class Magnoliopsida; order Myrtales; family Combretaceae; genus Lumnitzera; species Lumnitzera littorea. The sequence continues at coordinate 81,629,457 of JAMXBB010000009.1, forward strand.
AAAAACTTCTCTAACTTTTAATTATATCCTAATCCTATACGTCTGGGATTTGTATTTATGCTACTTAGCACTTTCGAAGGTCTTTTGAACATTGGCTTCGCTAATTGCCAAATTAAATTCTTGATTTCATCCACCCATCTTTTCAAACATTTGGGAAAGCCATATGTTACTCTTAGACATATCTTACAAAAGAAAACAATAATAACAAAAACTATTTGAATAATAAAAAGTAAGGAAGGAATAAACAAGTAAAGAACAATGGTTAAAATAATAAATCAAAGGGTTTTCCTATTATTCAAAATTCTTACTCCCCGGCAATGGCGTTAAAAACTTGATGGGAGGCAATGAACTTATCAGTTTTAGAATATAGCAAACTTGAGTCTAAGTATCGATCCTTTAGGAACTAATTATGAATTACTAGTACTTCTTCCTATTTTCCTATTACCTATCTTAACAATTAAGTGCAAATTACTAAATTATTAAATCCAATCAAATTAATCTAAAAGAACAATAAAATAAAAGAATTAATAAAACTAGAAAGTAAAAGAAATAATAGAGATTATGAAGAACCCTTGAACTTGAGTATTTAAATATTGAATTTACCCCTAAAATCTATGATGCATTCAATCTCGTTCATGCTGTTGGACCGTGAGAGTTCCTAAATTGAGTTAATCGAAATCACTTCTCAAATTAACTCTTAACCTCAATTATATTTAAGCTGAATCGCTTCTACAATAGAATATATCAAGATTACATTAAGTCCTCAAACAATACTATTAGGTCACCCTAATCTAGAGAAATGAAACAGTTGAATCTCAGTCTATTCAATTACTTCCAATTATACTAGTTCATTCACAATAAGATCTCATGAACTTTAAGGTGAACTGTAATATTGAATAAATAACCCAATTAAATATTAATTCAACACAATAAAGCACAATGTAATAAGACCTCAACAGAAAGAAATGATAAATTGAATTAAAACAAAGAAACAATTCTACATAGATTCTAGGATTCAATATTCAAATACTAAAAAAAAACACTAAATTAGAAGATGAAAAATAAACTAAAAGGATAACTGAAAATAAATAAGAGAAATTATTAAGAGACAACCTCCTTAAGTCTTAAACCCTAACCTAATCTAAGAATTGATTCCTTGTTTATAAGGCTAACAAGACTATTTATAGTACAAGAGAATCTTCAAAATATATCTCCAGTGTATCCTTAACTTATCTTACAATAGCTCTTACATATCTCTTTATTTCTAAATCAAGCTCTCAAATAAAAGATACATAGAAGTATGACATCTTCTAAGGCTTTAAATCCCTTCGAAATGAGGAAAATTCGTAAGGAATAACATGTTCACACCTTAAGATCACAATTTGATTCTTTGGCATGATCTTCTTTGCTAAAAAAATCACAAATAAGTGAAATGAGAGAATCACACTCAAGGTTCATGCCTGTGATCCTACTTGTAATTCTCTCTTATCATTAATTCTTCCTTATTTTCCTTGCTCCTTTAGGCTCACTTTCAATTCACAGTCAACACTCTTGGGTATGATTCTCTTTCAAGGCTTCAAAATTTATAAAAGCAATCTTCAAATTATCCAAAACTTGATTATATTCTTCAAATTCATCAAACAAGACCTAAAATCAAAATATAAATTAATTAAGCACCAAATCACTAAAAATATCCAAGAAACATATAAGAACACTATCAAAATGACCCATAAAAACATGTATAATTTAAAACTTATCACTCTCTTACACTCAAGCTTATGCTTATTCTTAAGTGAAGCAAATAAAAACCTAATAAAACTCTTAAGGACAAAAATTAGTGAAAGCTCTAAATCGTAGAATCAAGATCAATATTGTACATAGTCTATTAAAAAATAAGAGCTACGCTTCCATTAAATTCCATCTTTTCATCATCAAATTCAATGCTTCGGTGACTTTTATTTTATAGAATTACACTTAATCAAGTTCACATGCTTTTAAAACATAGCTACAAAATATATGTATTGGCTACTAAATACCATACTAGAGTCAATGAGGCCTATAGCAAAAAATTTTTCCAATTTAATCGAATTATTAATCAATTTTTCCTCCAAATAGTTTGATTTTTTGAGAAAATTTTATGATATAAACATTTTTTTTATTTGTTAGAAATTAGAGGGCTTTTAAGGTTTTTAAGGAGCAGGTATATACTTAAGTAAAATATAGATAACTAATTTCTAATCAGTAATGTTCATCCTAATTAAGTCTAAATCTAAGCTTAAATAATAGAAAACTCTACACTTCACATAGATTTCATTATTAAATTTTAGTATTGTGTGAAAAAGGTCATTATGATTAACAAATTTATGCGAAATCAAAAAAATTATCCTAAAAGGTTACTTCTTCTTTAGATGAAAAATTAATGGTGAATAGATATGCAATATCAAACATATTGATTCTATATCTTAAAAAAAAAATATTTTTACCAAAACTTAAGTGTGGAATGTAATCAAATCAATTTAAATCCTTTTATAGAAAAATTCCAATGTCATATTACTTTATTTCTCCCCTACACTCATCTTATACATCGTCCTCGATGTATAAATAATCAATAAAAGCATAAAATTAATGGGAAAAAGAAAAGAGGAAATAAAAAAGATAAAGAAAATTGAAACTTCCTTAGAATAATACTTTGTCCTCTTTTCTTGCAATTGAGGACAACCCCCTTTAGTCTAAACCCTAACCTAATTTAAGATTGATTCTTTGTTTACAAGGCTATTTATAGTACAAGTCTAAACCCCTTACATAACTCTGTTTCTAGATTGGGCTCTCAAATATAAGATAGATAGAAGCATGGCATCTTTTAGGACTTTAAATCTCCTCAAAATGTCACAAGGAATAACATGTTTATGCCTTAAGATCACAACTGTGATTCATAGGTGTTGATAGATAGTCAGTTTTCGTTTATTCGACTTGTCAAGTGTTGATAGTCAAAGCTTCACTCACTCATCCATTAGGTTACCATCAGGTTAAGTAATCAACATTGTCGGCATCTCATCGAGTAACTAGACCCATTCTTAATTTAAATTCAAGAGAAGTGGCACAAACAGTTATTATTAGCATGGTTATATTACATAACTACCTAATCTCCCTACATTTCAGGGAATGTATCTAATCAAAAAGCTTCCATGTATCTTGATAGTTATTCCAATAACCACCACTTTAGACATGATAGTTGCCTATAAATACTAGAAAGAAACTTTATAAGAGACATTTGATAATTCTTCACTACTCTTAACTTTCCTTATTTATACTTACTAACTTAGGCATTAGAGTGACTATATTGGACTGGCATCGATACTAAGAGCTTTTCCTTTCTTTGCAGGACAATTCCAATTACCAAAATCCACCAGTACTTGTTGTATTTTGAAACAAGGACCCTATCGGTAGCATTAATTTCTCCGTCTAATATCAGTAGCATTAATTTCTCCATCTAACAAATTATGAAAATAGATTATATTATTATACAAATACCTAGCCATAAATCTTCTCTCCTTATCATCTGGGTAGGTATTTGCTGCGAGGGAATTGATTCAAGCGAGTTTGTCCCATTGCTTCACCACAATATCAGCTAAACTACCCAAAGAACAAGTCGTCTCATTCCTTTTTTTTAGGTAAGGGGGTTAGGAGAAGTGGCCTTAGTCTCCATTGCTTCGGAATCCAAAAGGACAAGTCGATGAACTACGTTATAAACCATACCTGATTGATTATGAGGAATGTCATAGAATTTGAGAGAAAGTAAAGTCGAGACATTGAAAGTAAATGAAAGCTTATGGATGCTACTGAAGAAATCTGTTTTGATTTTGAACAATCCCTTAATACATAGACTCATACTTTTTAGAACATATCCTCGATCAATTATTATTTTATTATTAGTTTAAACCTAATGCTCTAATACCACTTAAACCTATCATAACCTAACAATATCGTTGTGATAGGTTGCCGTGTACTGTATAAAGGTCTACTATCAACCTTCTTGCTGATCGCAGGCCTTTCATACAACACACAAGGCTCTTTCCACTATACGTTATTACCAGGCCCATAAATAAGTAATATAAAGCAATTTAACTAAGATTACTTTTATGGTGCAAATTAACTAATCATGTAGACTCGTAAGACCCACACCAAAAAAATATTACAAACAATATGCAATTCATAAGGGAACTGCATTAGAAATTTTAATCTATGTTATAAATAAAAATGTAAAAGTAACTAGTTATCTACAAATCTATTACAAAATGTCCTCTTCATTCTTTGATCACTCCAACCCATCCTTATACGAGACTTACCATGGGTATACCTCGGCCCGGATTAGCGAAGAGATTTTCCTACATTAAAAGAAATCTATCGGGGGTGTAAGCTTAAGCTTAAGCTTAGTGAAATAAATACCCTTATCAATACCACATGGCAGAAATTTATTAGATGCACAATCATATAAATACATGAACAATCAGTATGCTAAACAACGCATACAGTGACCTAGGAACTGTATACAACTCAAAATTACGCCCCCTGTAGTTGGGTTTTAGAGATAATTAACCAACCCAAACCAAAATCCAGGTTTTAGACCTTAGATTTTATTTCATTTGCACTATTGTGCTTAAGCTAAAACAAAACTGTAAATATATATTTATATTTGTATATATTTTCTTTATCGAATAACAAATCATACTTTTAAAATCTTAAGTCTAGCGGTATAGTAGCCCCCGCAATCCATAAACACACGCCCTAAGCAGAAGCCACAAGACTTGACCCTTCACCGACGGTTAGCGTCTCCTGACGCCTAGTAAGCCTGTTAGCCTAGAACAAAGACTCAATAAAAATGATGACATAGCTAGTGCCCAATCTTGTAGGAAGCTCATCCTCCTATGAGTCCCTTTCCATCTTCTACATGAAGCGGCAGTCGATGTTATCTGTATGCAATATGGGGAATGCATGATTCATTTTAATTTCTTAATCATATAAGTGATTAACTCAATTTTCAAGGTGATCAGACAATTTCATTCCATATAATTGCACATATAAATTATTACAAACAATTCCCATTATTATATAATTAACAAGCCATTGCATTTACCCATAAATTCATACACATGCATTTCCCATATCCCACAAGCATCCAAATTTATATATATAAATTTAGGTGCATCTATTCTACAAGTAAAATCAAGTAAAAAGTCATTGAGAATTTATTCACTTCGCCATGCGGTCAGTCAAAGTAATCCGGGGGTAAGTTGTCTCCGTATGCGGTGTCCCCTGATCATTGAAATCATAATACTATAAGGAATTGATATAAACTTAAGATACTAAGCTAAAATCTCTTAAGTTATACTCTTGACTAGTTTTCGTATTTTTTCTCGATTTTTACTTAAAAGTTCAATCGCATATAACTTTTTCATTTTAAATCTGATTTTTATGATCTTATAGTCAATCATCATCATTTTCGAGTGTACTTTAACGTAATGAGGTTAGATTTTCGAAATGAGGCATGAAAATCTATCCATAGGTTAGAACAGTAGCGATCCTCGTGTTTTGGAGTGCTTTTAGGCCTTGTTTGGTAAATGGGCTTTTTGATAACTTAAGAAATCCTTTGGACTTGGTCTTAAGATTTTATCCTAAGCTCAAAATAATCCTTGAGATCAGATTTATAACTTTGATTTATACTCCTAAGGCTAACAACCACTTCATGGGGTCTTTAGTGGGTTTAAGTTGTTAAATGAGCTTGTTTTTAGTTTAACTCAAAGATGGTCAATTTCTCAGGCTTAGAGAGTGTTTTGTGGGCTTCTTAAAAGTCTCAAAACAACTCTTATGGATGTGTCAAGTTGCTGGTGAGAAATTTAAGAGTGGTTCAACTTGACATTTGAGGCTTGTTTTGAAAGTTTTAAGCTCGGTTTTAAGTTTTAAGCTTAATATACTTATCATACTTGCCTTAATTGGTATTTTTACTTTGTTTACTTACTTTTATAATATTTTTAAGTGTCTTTTAAGGATGTTCCAGATCTGGTTGGTTTGTATATGAGGGCTTCCGACTTGGTTTTCCAACTTGTTTCATCATTTCCTTAAGTTTAGGTGATAGATCATGAACTTAAACTACTTGTATTCAAATCTTAACTTGACTTTTCTTCCGTAGGATGATTCTTTAGCTCATGCTTTACATGAAAAAATAGAAGATCTCATACTTATTACAACTTCCATATCATAGCTCATGTCATACAAAGTTGGTTTCCTTATAAAACTTCATGTGATGGATTTTTCCTTAACCTAAGTCTAGATTTGAGCATGTTTAACTTAATGAAAATAAAATCAACATCCAAATGATCTTTGAATCCTCACATCCAGCATGTTAATCTTTCATTCAAGTTCTTGTTTCAAGATTTTCTCAACTTAAAATCTTTCATTCAAAGTGTTAAACAAGTATCTTTACAAAACACCAACTTTACATGCTCATATTTCAACTTCATGCAAGGGTTTCATGAGTTTATTTCTTAGGATGGTCTTTGATGTTATAACAACTTATAATCATACTCATATCTTCAAGAAATCAAAGTCTCCTAACTTGAACACTAACCCACTAATCATAAGAAACACTTACTTACCATTAAAGCAAAGTATGGTGGTTGTGCACAAAGGTTCCACTTAAGCTCTTAACCTTACTTCCTTTTTTTGCACATTTTTGGAAATCCGAGTTGTTTGATCCTTTGGAGTGAGGTTTGTGGAATGTTCTAAGGGTCCTAAAAGAGCTTAGATGTTAGAAGAGAAAAACACAAGAAAAAAAAATGAAAGTCCCATGAGTGAAGTTTGGAAAGTGGTGGCAAAGTTGATTTTGTAGGGTAAGTTGTTTCCTCTTTTGTATTGGTTTCAAGTGAGAGAAAAAGGAAGTGAAAATGAAATTGAAAGTGAGAGAAATGAGGGAAAGAGTGGCTAGTTGAGAATGAGAGTGAATGTGTGTTTAAGATGTCTTGAAATTGTTGTCTTATAGCTTATGCAAAAGTCAACAATTGCAACTATTGATGATATAAGCATTAAGAAGTGAATAGTGGTGTGTAAGAGAAAGTAATTGATGGATGAAAGACAAGAGCATGGCCCCCCCTCTTCTTCTTGTTCAAACCAGCGATGGAGTGCCTTTTAAGGCATGGAATTGTCTTGTCTCATTTAATAAAGTTAAGCATGTGAAATCTTGTAAAAATTTGTCTATATGTAGCATAAGTAAAGGGGTGATAGGGAAAGTGTCTTATCATTAGATTTTGAGAAGTTATCGATTGATAAGTCATCTAAGGTGATTGGTTGGTCTATTTATTTATATGAAAGGCTTAGACATGAAGATAAGGGCATGGTTTTACAGGAAATTGTTTTAGGATTTTCATCTTGCATTGTTTTGTAATTTATGATTTGATTCTTATAAAATTGTGAAATTTTCTAAAGTTGAATGAAATTATTCAAATTAAATTATCGATTAGTCACTTAGGATTAAAAGTCCCTAATTGTTTTAGGGTTTAAGGTCTTAAGTGACTTTAAAGCTCACAATTCTTTAAGCTCAGGTTTTATCAATAATTGGTTTTTGGAATTGGAAAATTTTAATTTGTTTCTAAATGTAAACTTAAGTCCTTAGTTTCGTTAATCCTTGAGAACGTTCGAAAAGTACTCTTAGTCAAATTATAAGCCCACTAAAAGTAGAGTTTGCCCATACTAAACTCAATTGCTTTGAAACCTATTTGATATAAAACCTATATTGTAGTCTTTCAAAATAACTTTTATAACGAACATGTAGTACTTTTCTACAGTGAAATATATGTACAAGTTTACGCTTGAGATAAAAGTATACAATCTATAGGTATTTCTACATACATTTTAACCCAACAGTAAAAAACTATTGGGTTGCTTAATGAGACCTAATTTGTTTTCCAAAAGGCATAAACTGGAAAAGAGATTAATCCGACCATTTCTTCATTAACCTTCCTCCTAGCCCCGTTTTCCGAAAATCGGGAATTAGGTGCACTGCTATGTTCAACTCTAAGTCATCAAAAGTAATTATAAGGGAATAAACGATAACTTACTTGGTAAGTGGGACAAAATAGAAGTATGTATCCAACATAAAACAAGAAATAGTTTCAATTAAGTAGGTTAAATGCAATCCATGTACAAGCAAGTGCCAACATACGATGTTATCTGGTTCATTATGGGATTAGAGAAACTCACTTACTTTAATCTAGGTTGAGGAGTTTGATGTCACACACTTACAAGTCGAAGCCAAACTAGGGCTTCTGCAATGGAAAACACTCTAAACCCAACATTACCTTTAAACTACTATTCCTAACCTTACTGCAACTTCCTCTTTTGTTACTTAGTTCGACTAAGGATAGGGAAAGAACCATTTTGGTTATTCACATTGAAGGGTTTGTGTTTAGCTTGATAACCATAATTGTTTCCCCTAGTAGGTTGTTATGCATGTTAGGTTAGGCATCAAGTTGGATTCAAGTTAGTTTATTTTTGGGTTGATCAATCAATCTCAAACAATCTAAGAAGAATACTATATACAAAACAAACAAAACATGGAGCTTAGTTCTCACCATAGCAAACCAAATTTCAAACACATATGTATGAATAGCTAACTACATTCATAAGTAAAAACATACCAAAGTCTTAAAGTATTCTCAAATAATACTTAAAAATGCACGAAGCACTAATCCCACTTACTTAGAATTTAGTTGCTCGTTAAAATTGGTTGTTGAACTTGTCATTTGTTGAAAATCCCTATATATTTATCCAATTAATTATTTTAGTTTTTATACAAGTTGTGAAATACCATTAATTTGTTTATCTTCAAAAGAATCAAGTTGATTAGGAATTTATCTCATAGCTTTTATACTTAAGTCTATGAAGTTTAAAGTTATTTCATAAGTGAATTTTACCTTTGACACCCTTTAAGCTAATTTCTAAGGTAAGTCATTATTGAAGTTTCTTGACTTGATAACTTTTAAGTCACCCTTTAAGCCATAATGAAATTAAAGTTCATAACAATATCAACCTCTAAATTAACTTCAAAGTCTAATAAGTACTTAAGATTGCTCACCGAATACCCTCTAAGGTAGCTTTTGAGTGCTTAGCCTTATTTATTTTCATTTCAGATACCCTTTGAACCATCTACTTAGTCTTACTATTCTTAAGTTCTTTAAAAATGTACCTTCTGACTTAGTTTGTAAGATTATCCTAATCGTGGTTCTTATAGAAACTTCCTTTGACTCAGCCTCTAAGTGCATCCAAGTATGGAATTTCACTTCAAAAAAACGCTCTTAATCACCTTTCAAGATTGAACCTTTATCATAGAACTTCCTATTAAACTTTGTATCAATCCTTATTCCATAAATTTGTAGCAAAACTTGAGAAAATGAACTTTTCAAAAGCTCTATCTAACTTTCATAACAAGCATCAATTATTATTTGAACTACTTCCAATCACAATTGAATCAAACTATAAGCTTTTAGCCACACAACGCACTATTTTACACACTTACAACAAGATTAGCAACTAAATCCACTTGCATACATCAATTCACTTAATCTAAATAGGATTTTTCACCTAGCAACTCAATCCTCTTAACCCACTATATGAATATGCTCAAAATCATGTAATTTCAACTTTTGGAATTGAACTTTTGCACAAAATTATCAAATTTTGACTCAAACTTTCTTGTTTTGTTTATTGCACAACCTTAGGAAATATGGCATAGCATATTTACACAAAAATCAAGTTAGGTCTTTTAAGAAAAAATTGTACCAGCTCACTATTTTAAGGAAAATCAAATTTCACCTAAAATCCAACTGCACAAATTTGCAAAATTTATAAAATACAAAAATATAGTCTTTAAGGAGTTCATTAAAAAAAATTCATGCCAAAACTATGTTGTTCAAGTTTTTGAAAAGGTGATAGGAAATTGGTGCATAGGACGTTCTTTTTAAGGGCCATATACATGCACTTAAAATTTCAAAAACCTAATTTGATATTTAAAATCTACATGAAAAAATTACTTGGAAAAATCAAGTTTCATAATTTTTTTTTAAAAAATCATTTGCTATTTATAGTAAAATTTAGTTAAAATCGAGAAAAGCAAACACTTATGAGAACACTATGCTCTAGCTACAATTAAGGGATCGGGATTTGTTTACCTACCTTAGCTATGGTTTTCCTTAAGGTGGTGGTAATGCCACACTTCTAGAAGTTCCCCAAGTGCATAAACTCCTCAATACCCAACCTACACTATATTTTTTCCTAAATTTTACTATATTTCCTCTCAACCCATTCTAAGCCCCCCCTATTTTTCTATGATACTAAATTGTTCAAAGGATCTCCAATATAGTGGCTTTGATTTTTATGTCTTTCATAGATCTTTAAGGAATTCCTCTTTAGCTTAAACATGTCATTTTTAGTTAATTATGCATCCTTGTTTTAAGAACAACACCTAAATCCTTTTCCCCTACATGCCATGTCCCAAATCAGCACCCCTCTTGCTACTAACTGATTTTTTTTATTTAATTTACAATTTTTCATTAATAATTTTAGTTTATTTTGCACGTATTTAAGTATTTTAAGTAACTATGGGGGTATTTCATGTATAAAATAATTATACCCAATGTACGTGTATGGTTTTTACCTATTATTATATGTCACTTTATAATTTTATTATCCATATAATTTATCTCTGAAAGTTCAATATTTTTTGATACCTATTTCACATGATTCCGATATATATATAATAATATATTAGAATTAACTACCATTATTTTATTATATTACCATATTTTGCACTTAGGGTCCCTTTGAGTAACTCCTTTAACCTACTCGTAAATTTTTAACTTAATTGAATTGCTTTTGTGAACACTCTAATAACCACTAGAAACTTACTTGCTAAAGTACGAGCTTACATTTCCATCTCACTTCAAAAAAGTTTCATCCCTGATACTATTGCATCTTAGATTATGTTGACAGTCGGTTTTTGCTCATCTGATATACTTGTTTATTCAGCCATCGATATGCTGGGTAGTCGAATCTCTCGATATACCACTAGATAGATGACACACGACATTTATAACAAGTAAAATAAATCCATTCCTGGTTTAAATTCAAGTCTATGGTATGAACAGTTATCATAAGCACGGTTATATTACATAACCACTTGCCCTCCTTACATATCAAGAAAGATTGCAACTCAAGAAGCTTTCACGTGTCTCAACAGTTATTCCAACAACTGCCTTAGACACTACAACCATCTATAAATATGGGGAAAAAAACTCTATAAGAGCTCTCTAAAACTTTTTCCTTACTCATACATTTTTCATACAAAGTCACCCTATTAACTTAAGCATCAAAGTGGCTCTATTGGAATGGCTTTGGTACTAAGCATTATACTTTCTTTTGTAAGGTTTTCCCTCATCCTAAAATTCACCAACATTTAGCACCATCTGTTTGTTCCTAAACACACCAATATGACTAAAACAAGAATGTCTAAGAGTACAACTGTTGGTACTACCTCCTAATAGCCTGAAGAGGGGAGTTAGCATACTGATAAGCAATGATTGGCTAGACTCGAGCAATTGTATCTCGACTTAGCCAAAGAAAACCAAGAATTAAATAAAAAACATTAGCAAGTCCTTCACCTCCTCCATAATAATATTCACCCAAATCTGACCCAAAATAAAGACCAAGGCGATTACGATGCTGAAAAAAGCGATCATTCCATTTATTCACCTGAGTTTCCAAAAAAGCAAGCCAAGAATATGATAGGACCTTCGGCTCTTACTTTTAAAAGGAATGACAAAGCAAACAACTACAGCAGGTGCACTATGCACGTCCTTCGCATGTCAGTACCCTTACTGCCCTAAGCAAGCAGTTCCAATTTAAAAAGATTCCTTTTGTTCTAAAGATTTTGGAGAAAATAATGCCTCGGCACATCAACTTGCCACAATTTGAGTCTTATGGTGGAACAAAGGACCCCAAAGACCACTTAAAGTACTACCGTATGTCGGCCAAGTTGCATGGTTTGAGTGATATAGTGGCCTATTAAGCTTTTCCTTCAATATTCCTTCAACACTTCCTTACAAGCAAACTTCCTATTAAGGACTCCTCAATCCTTAACACCATTAAACAAAAGTCCGATGAGTCAATTAAGGACTATTTGGCTAGATTTATGGCCAAGATGGTTCAAATCTCAGAACTGGATATAAGTGTAGCCCTTAACGTCATAATTGATAGAGTTAAGCCTCATGGTGACTTTTTCAAGTCTCTCATAAAGATTAAGCCAAAAACTTTCGCTGAGTTTAAGGCTAAAGCCACCTGATACATCCATCAGGAAGATAACATAAAGACATGATGAGAAGCCAATCAAAGTAGAGGAGATGGAAAGAATGACAAGCAAAAAAGTGAGAAGGGTAGACTTAGCATGGACAATGACCATAGTTCAAATGCCAAGAGGAAGAGATTAAGGATCCCAACATGCTCATCCCATACGCCTGTTAATCATCCAATCATAGACATTTTGATGGAGGTACGTAGGGAGAGAGGCATCCTCTAGTGGTTAGAAAGAATGAGAAGGAATTCCTCAAGAAGAAACTCCAATAAGTATTGTGATTTCCACCATGACAAAGGTCACAATACATATGAATGCGTTTAACTCAAGAAAGTAATTGAAGATGTGATCCAATGTAGGCACTTGCACAAGTTCTTAGTGCATAATGCTGAGAATATAGAGAAACCATCTCAAAGGAGATGTAAGGAACAAGATAATGACATACGACCGACAGTAGCCGTGAGAGATGCAAGAGACATGAATTCCAACAGAGCATCCAATAGAGTGATCAACACCATTGTTAACAGACCTACTACAGGCCAATCGAGCTCTTTGAACCCGATTAATGCCAAGAACTACCTTTGCAATATTCAAGGCAAAAGGTCATGATAGACAATACAATATCTTTTGGAGAGGAAGATTTTGAGGGTATCTAAAGGCCGCACGATGATGTACTCCTCATCAATGTGAAAGTTACCAACTTCAAAGTCAAAAGGATTATTGTTGACATAGGAAGTTCGATAGACATCATTTTTCACCATGCTTTTGATCAAATGAGGCCTATGAATAAAGCGTAGCTATGGTCTTACAAGTATGATCTCTATGCCTTTAACAATTAACCCGTCCAAGTAGCAAGAGTTATTTCATTGCCGATACAGATTGGCAATGACGAACATGTTGCAAAAGAAAAAGTAGACTTTCTCATCATCAAATATTGGTCCCCTTACAACATGATAATGGGACTGCCATGCCAACATCTATTCAGCATTGTCCCTTCAACTGCATACCTTAAGGTCAAGTTCCCTACTCCCACGACGTTTAGCATGTGCAAAGGAGATCAGCAATTGGCATAGTCCTTGTACATAAGGGCCTTCAGACAAGAAGAAATATTTCAGGTTAAAACCTATCTAAAAAGCAAGTCAGTCGACATCCAGAATGCCAAGAGTCATACCAAGGAAATTCCTTTAGTAGACGACCTATCACGCCCCGAAGCGGTAGAGTTGTAACAGCCCCCACCGTGTAAACCATCCTAAGATAGAAGTTGGCCTTACAACCGTTATCTTAGACCTGATCTACACAAGGCGTCCACGACTAACCCGCTTTGAAGGAAACAGTTTGTAATTTAAATAATTCATTTACCTATAAAAGTGAGGATTCATATATATATGTTATAATTCAGTTATTGCAGTTAAAGTTTACAATATTTCTCTATAGTATTTTTCTAAATTATTACATCATTCGGAAATGAAAAATAATTCTAAAATAAAAACTTAGACCTTAAAATATGTGTTTATTCTTCAATGTTTTTCCTCACTCCCCAAGATTCAGCAGTTGCTAGCTTCAGAGTAATTGGTTGCCGCTTCAGAGTAATTGGTTGCCGCTTCTTAGCCAGCACCTATACGACGTCTATAGGGATGTGAGCAACCACAGCTCAGTAAGTAGGGACGGAAGACTTAAAACTATACCATACACACAACAAGGTTTTCAATCACTTATTAGGTGCAATGCATGTGCAAGTAAATGCCATCGCACGACGTTGTCCGGCCCGTCGTGAGATTAGAGAAATTGCGCCCGCTCTAATCTGGGTTGAAGAGTTGCCGTTAATGCAACAACTCACGACCAAACCCAGGCTTGTGTAATGGAGACCTTGCTCCTCCCGCGACTACCTTCGAACCACTACCTTCACCCTCACTGTGACCTTCTCTCCTGTCACTTAGTTCGACTGAGGATGAAGAAGGGACCATTTTGCAATCCTACGCTATCCCTTCCGAAGGGGTTGGTATTTGGCCAGAGAGTCCTAAGTTCCCCTAACGGGTTGCCATGCATGTCCGATTATGATTACTGGTCGGATATTTAATTAAGTCCAGTTTAGGGTGATCAATCCTTTCATATAATTCATACAATACGTGCTAGAGCAACAAACAGAATCATAGCATCACCCATAATCAAGCACATGCACACATTCAACTATCTAACAAGCACAACCAAGCATAATCTTAAGCCTCCAAAATACAGCATCGTATTAATCCCAACTTACCTCGACTCCTCACTCACTCACTCGAGGTCCGATTTGCTCAAGCCATTGCCAATCATCCTTATAACACAAACGTGGTTTGAGCTTTTCATATAACTATTATAAGTTTGTTTTATCCTATAACGCTTATTGTTATGTGTTGTTTAGGGTTTAATATACCTAATTATCTAGGTCTTAAGTCTTTCGGTTTCGGTTTCCACATCAATTTCTAAATTAGGTTTTAGTTCGATTTTTAAATCCTAAACATGCTCGAATCCTAATGTAAAATTAATCACATTAAGCTCGAGTATCTAAATATCTTATTGGGTCTTAATTTAGTATTCTAAGCTATTCGATATGCACTAGTCCTAATTAGGGTATCGGATTTATCCCCGATGTGAGAAAATCTTACTTTTTTATATAATTACCTAAAATTCAATCTTAATTCAGATTTAATATTATTCTGATTTTTACTCTAATATTATCTAAATAACCCTAATTTTTCCATATTTATTAATTTACAATTTCACATATTACTAATTTCTTATATTACTTACATAATTTCCTTAATTAACTATACTTAATACCCAAAGGGTAAGATTAGGGTTCCACTTCAGAAATTAACATCCCTAAACATCTAATTAAGATCTAAATCAATAATTAACATCCTAATCACCTAATTAATCCCAAATTACCCATTTTATGCCTCATTTTAGGGCCTAAAAATTATCTAAAAATTTAGAAAATTTATTTTTGAAAACGGGCTTCATAGAACTGTTCTATATCATCTAAGTAATCTATACAAAAATTTTGGGCTTGAAACTACACTCCTAAGGTCATTTATTTCTAAACCGAAATGTGCTCGGTTTTGCATGATTTCTTAGGGACCATATATTACAGGACATAATTTCATCAAAATAACATTTTTCCTCAAAACTACATACAAAAATATCCCAGAATAACAAAATTCATAATTTTCTAATAATATTTACTATTTTTACAAAATTACACAAGATTCGGGCTAGAAATTGGACTCACCGGTTTGGGTGGCTCCGACCACCGCGGGCCACCGTGGCCTTGTCGGCCAGCCTGGGCGCAGCCACCACCGTGTGGTGATGGTGGTCGTCCACTTCCAACTGCTCGTCTGGTAAGGGTTCCCTTTAAATGCCCTAACTGCACAGTTTTTCTTATTTTTTTTCTAAACCGAATTTTTCTCTCAATTTTCGACTCTCCCTAATTTTCTCACTTTCCAAACTGCCCAAATGAGCTCTATGATTTTTTCTGCTATTTATAGAAATTTTCTGTAATTATTATGCATTAATTTGACAAGACTTTGTCCAAATTCCTTGATTTTTGGCTTTTAAGTTGTTCAATTTTTATTGGCCAGTTTTTCTTTTTCTGATCACGACCTGATCTTGCATTAGCTTATCCTCTTTTGATTTTTTTCTGATTTTTCCATAATTATTTTATATTTTTCTTTAATTATTTGCTTAGTTTTCGGCCAATTTAGGTAATTACGCATATTTTTATCTACACATAAATATATGTGCGGTACACATGAACATTCCTAAATATTATTTTGGTCATTCTAAAATTTTTAGTATACATATAATCTGTCTCTAATAATTTATCAGTTATTAAATTACACTTTTCGCCTTTTCGGTAATTAGCAATTATTATGCTTAAGATTTGAAAATTTTATAGTCTCCTATTTTACCATTTATTTTCTTAAATTTAAGTTTACGGGATCATTTTTACTAATATTTCTCTCAATAGTTTATAATTTGGGTGTGATCGAATCCTTTAACCGATCGCCCTAAACCTTGGGTTCTAAGTTCAATCCTACGGTTACTTGGCTGAACTTTGGGGCTTACACGACCCAGGGAAAATAACGAGAATCGGGTAACCCTTGTTAGTAGACACTTAGCAATGTTTGATCAACTTCTTGTAAGCCAATGTTGACATGGTTGCATGGTCTCCAAATATGTTAGGTATCTCGAGAGAAGTTATGGTATACAAGCTCTAAATTGATCTGAACATAAAGGTGGTCTAACAAAAAAAGAGGCATTTTGCACCAAAGCAAGAAGCAGCAATAAAGGAAGAAGTCCAGAAGTTATTAAAGGCAGGATTCATCTGGGAAGAGCCTTATCCAACTTAGCTAGCTAATTTTATGCTAGTGAAGAAGTCTAACGGCAAATGGAGACTATGTATAAACTTCATGAATCTTAACAAGGCCTATCCCAAGGATTATTTCCTACTACCAAAAATTGATCTGATGGTAGATGCAATTGCCGGATACGTGTTACTTTCCTTTATGGATGCTTTCTCTTGTTATAACCAAATCAAGATGGACAAGAAGGATGAAGTCTACACATCTTTCGTCACTAACTTTAAAACATATTATTACATGGTGATGCCATTTGGGCTCAAGAACGTCGGCGCAACATACTAGAGACTTGTTACCAAGATGTTTAAACCCCAAATTCACAAAAACGTCGAAGCATACGTCGATGACATGATTGTGAAGAGCGTGAAGGAAGATCAGCATCTTACTGTTTTAGAGGAGACGTTTGCTATATTGAGAAGATATAGCATGAAACTTAACCCATAAAAATGCATCTTTAGCACAACATCAAGGAAATTTCTTGGATACATGGTTACTTGACACAAGATTGAGGCTAATCTGAGAAAGATTGAAGCTATAAGGACTACGAAATCACCTTGTATGGTTAAAAAAGTACAGGAACTCACTGGGCGAATTGCTGCCCTCAACAGATTTGTGTTAAGAAGTATAGATAGGTGCATAGAATTATTTAAAATTTTAAAGAACCCAAAAGAATTCAATTGGACCGACGATTGTCAAAGAGCTCTCAACGAGCTTAAGGAATTTCCTGCATGACCCCCGATACTCTCGACCCCCATTCCGAGAGAAAAGTTATATTTGTACCTGTCAGTCAACTACTGAACCCTTTCCTCTGTACTAGTCAGAATCAATGGCAAAGAACATCGACCCATTTATTACATGAGTCAAGTTCTGCAAAGGCCAAAGCTTCGGTATACAAAGATTGAAAAGTTTGTACTAGCAGTAGCTCTTTTGGTACGAAAGTTAAAGCCATATTTTGAAGCACATCAGATCATTGTTTTCACCAATCAGCCATTGCAACAAGCATTGCAATGGCCCAATTCTTCAGAGAGGATGATGAAGTATGCCCTATAGTTTAGTGCCCATGGTGTATAATATAAACCCAAAATGGCATTAAAAGCTCAAGTACTAGTAGATTTTGTAGCCAAATTTACTGGTGAGGAACATTGTTTGGAAATTGTCGAGAAGCCGATCTGGTTCCTTTATGTAGATGGTTCTTCGATGCAAGAAGGAAGTGATGTAAGCCTAGTTCTTCAAGGCCCTCATAATGCCAAAGTTCATTACACTCTGAAATTCAAATTCCCAGCCAACAGTAATGAAGTAGAGTATGAAGCTCTAATTATTAGATTGAAACTGGCAAAAGAAATTGGTGCTGAAAAACTCGAAGTGTTTTTTTATTCCTAATTGGTGGTAAATTAGGTCACCGAGAGTTACGCGATAAGGGAAGAAGAGATTAGTAAGTACCTATTGCTGGTACAAACACTTGTAGAAGAATTCCAATCTTTTTCTATTCACAAAATTTTAAGAAGCAAGAATATTGCTACCGATAAGTTGTCCAAGTTAGCTAGTATAGCATTCCTTGAGTTGAGTAAGAGACTTTTCGTCGAGTTTCTTTCATAGATAAGCTTATCTATTCTCTTGCAGAGCTATGAGTTAGCTCCATGCCCAAGAGAGGAATCATAGATAGATTCCCTAGTAAATTATCTAAAAGATAGTATTCTCCTTGATGATAAAAAAAGAAGCGCAAAGATTAGCATATTAGGCCATAATCTATAAACTAATTGATGGCCAGTTGTATAAATACGGAATATCACAACCCTATCTTCAATGCCTTCCTCTGAGAGATGCCTAGAAGGCTTTGTCCGAGCTGCATGGCAGCGTATGCAATAACCATGTAAAAGCACAAATGTTATATGTCTGAGTACTATAACTTAGCTATTACTGGCTAACTATGAGAGAAAGATGCAAAGGAAGTTATTCGATACTACCTCCAGTACCAGAAGCATGAGTCACCGAGTCATGCTCCTGCAACAGAGTTATGTAGTCTAACCAGCCCTTGGCCTTTCGCCCAATAGAGGCTAGATATTCTCAAACTCTTTCTAAAGTCTACCATCCAATGACAACTCATCATTGTTGTAGTGGATTACCTTACCAAATGGGTAAATGCCAAGGCTGTGGCAAAGATCATCGAGTAAAGAATGGAAGCATTCATCTTCAGTGCAATCATATCAAGATTTGGAGTTCCTTACATGATAATTATGAATAATGGCCCACAGTTTGACAACAATAAATTTCGGACATTTTGTGATAAGCAAGGCATTCGCCTCAACTATACATCTGTAGAGCACCTTCAGACAAATGGATAAGTTGAAGCCATAAACAAGATCATACCATACAGCCTTAGATGGAAAGTAGATCAAGTCAAGGGGAAATGGGTCGATGAACTACTGAATGTTTTACGAGGGTACTAAACTACCCACAAAACTATGATTGAGGAAACACCCTTTAGTCTAGCAAATGGCACGAAAGTCGTATTGTAGATTGAGTTAGACTTACCTAATCTGTGTACGCATAATTTCAATGTAATGCTTAATCAAGTTGGACTAACAGCAATTTTGGACACTATTGATGAAATGCGAGATTTTGCAAGAGCTAAGGTCGTGGCATACCAACATAGAGTGGCAAGGCATTACAATAAAAAAGTGAAGTACAAGGTTTTCTAACCTGGAGATCTAGTTTGCCGTAAGATGGAAGCTACCGGCACACGAGTGACTCAAGGAAAACTTAGTGTGAATTGGGAGGATCTTGTCAATATTCAGGAAGTCGTTGGCAAGGAGGCCTATCAACTAGAAAGGATAGATGAATCTATCATCCCTTAAGCATGGAATGTCGAGAATCTAAAATTATATTTCAATTAATCTATCGAATGATCTTTATCACTACTCATTTGGCAATAGCTAACTTGTTTGTAAGACTATAGTACTTATTTGAAAATTATATTTGAAGTCTCATTATGTTTTTTGTTGTTATGATTGCTGAATTAATGAGTAGAATAATACGGTTAACGAACCAATCTAGGTTCTAGCCTAATACGGTTAACAAACTATACAAATTAATCTTACGGCTGAGTAATGTAACTAGTCCATACATCTAACGGCTAATGAATTGTATAAAGATAATCGGCGTATGAAATAAAACATATAAAGAAATAACTAGCATATGAAATAAAACATGCTGATGAATAAGAGCGTAAAGCAACATACATATACCATATATGTCGTGAAAATGAAGTACCTAAAATTAAATGAGTAGTAGACTTGGAAGAAAAGTATTTTCGCTCAACAAAGGTTACAAGCACTCAACATTGTGTTAAAGATATTTTGATTGATAATTACATGAAAACGCATTGTGCCAGTACAACAGAAATCCTATGGCCTATTCTCGGATTCAATAGAAGTGATTTTTATATCAGTGGATGGGGCTTCTTTGTCAACTGAGGTCTCAAAGTAGGCAATTTTCTTAGTGTGAGCTTCATTGTTACCTTGATTCATATTCTAGGCACCTGTCTCGTCGCCTTCATCTTTGTTGACACTACTGACTTTTTCATCGATGTCACAAAGTTAAGACAAAAGATATCGCAATCAGGGTGAAACTTCAAGACCTTCTCTCTAGCTGCTTAGACCCCCTCCAACAACTTCCTCTATAGAAGCCTCTTGTATTGCCGACTGGGAGCGACTATATTGAGAGCCTCTTCAATTGATGGTCCTCTCCTCATAGTCTCCTCCAACTCGGCTACACAACTCTATAAGTTCGAGTTGTTGGTTTCCAATTCCTTTATCTGCATTCTGAGCTTATCTTCATCCTTACTCATCGTGCAAATAGTTCAACCTAAGCCTTAGCACTTTTCTTTCTTCTTCTGTAGCTCCTCTTTTTGGCCTTCAAACTTTTTATACTGCTCTTCAATTTTAGCCTTTAGGCTTGAGATTTCATCGGTGGTGAGGTCATGTGTTAACTTCTCAACAATAAGTTCTTCTTGTAGCTTTCTCGCTTCTATCTCAGCCCTTATCCTTGCATTCTCGATAACAGCAACTTAGGCTTTCGATGCATTGTATGCATCCCTAACTCTCTGTAGCAAATTCATTTAACACAATCAGGAATTCATGGGAATAATAGATGGATACAACTGAAGATATTACCTTCTTTACCTCTTTATCAACCTCGTCTAAAGCTATTAGAATGTGGCTGCTCATCTGGAAAAGGAAATGTGTTAGTAACCCGAATGAATTCGATAATTAAAAGTAATGATTATGGATACTCACATCATATAATTTAGTCGTGATATGGGCCTTATTGCAACCGCCGACCCTGTTGACGTCCTTCTTAGCGATATCTCTATCTTTCAAAAGAATAATCCCTTCCATTAGAGCTAAAGATTCCATCCTATTTCCCAAGGTCAAGTTGGTATCTAAAATTTGGTGGCTCCAACAAGGGACAAAGTACTCGACGACCTCATTATTGGGGATGAATTCAACACTACTGATGTTGAGAGCTTTTAACTGCATTGCCTCCTTCACCTTTTCATCCAAGCCCCTGGATTTCTTAGTAAGTGGTTAGCGAACAAGTTCCTTCCCCGATCTTTTATTAGCACTCGAGATCGCCTCAATTGCTAGTGATCACCCTTCTACAACAATAGCATTTTCATCCTCCTCACTGAGATGTGTCTCTCAACGTTCATGATCCCTCGGTTCAATAGAAGTTTAAATAATCTCAACCGAAGGCTCCTCAGAATGAACAACCTCAATTGGTAATGTCTTCTCACTCTCCTTCCACCTCTCAACTAGACAAGAGGTCTTCTATACTTTTGATTGCTTCATTGCAGTCTCCTTTGCTAGCTTCTTTGCTACAGTAAGCTGAGTGGTAGTTGCTGAAGTAGTCACTAAGATAGTCGCCCTCTTATTAGCCTTGGATTTTTTTGCCTTAACCTGAGCTAATAGCTTGGCTAGATTTACCTCACCGATACCCATATCTACGATATGAGTAAATGAATTACTATAAACATAAGAAAAAGATAAACTTACATTTTTTGTGCTAAGTAAGGCTCTAAGGCTACAATTCTCCCCCCAAGTCTCGAGAACAGCTTTCCTCCTGTGGCTATACTTGGCACGATGGTAACTCATTAGTGCCTTCTTTTTCAAACAAGATTGAGTCTCCATTTTCGTAATTCCATATAATTCTCTCGGCGTCTTAAAAGAATATTTTGTTCCTCCTCCTTTCTTGAATTTTTCTCACTGCTGCTGCATCATTTGGCATTAGATCTACATCTTTCGTATGTATTGGCTCAGTCCATTAGGTCTAGAATTCCAAGTCCTCATAAAAAACTATTGAAACAAACTTGTCATGCCACTTGTGAATCTTGGATTCTAACCCATCCATGAATTTATGCCCATACCTTACAACAACAAAGTACCACCCATTAGGCTGCCTCCGAATAGTGAAGAAAAACCGAAACAGTTGAGGCGTAGCCCTAACTTCAACTTCTTCACAGACTATCTCAAAAGCCACCAGAAGCTAGTATGTATTAGGTGAGAACATACTCATCATGACTCTGAAGTAGTTGAAGAAGCCCTTAATAAAAGCCGAAAAAGGGAAGCGCAACATAAAATCTAAATATTTTAGGTATATATGGAACTCATGCTCCCTTAAGAAGCATACCCTTTCCCCATCTCTCAACCTCCTCAAGTTCCATGTTCCGAGAAGGTCTCACAAGTACTGATTGTATTTTATGACAAGAAGTCTATCGACGAAACTAGCGATTCCATCTAGAGAGTCACAAAAATAGGTTATTGTGTTTTACAAATATATTGCCAAAGACCTCCCTTCCTTATCCTCAAGATAATTATCTATAGGAAGCTTGTTAACCTAAGCAAGGTTATCCTACCTTACCTTCATACTATCGGCCAAACCGCCCGAAGAACATGCCGCCTCGCTCCTTATTTAGGGGGGAAAAGTGGCTTTAGTTTCCTTCGCCTCGGAATCAAAGAGGACAAGTCGATGAGCAACGTTGTGAACCATACCTAAATGGTTGTGTGAAATGATATAACACAAGTCGAAGAATTTGAGTTTGAAGATGAGAAAACAAATGAAAGTTTAAGATGCAACCAGAGAAATGAATTTTGATTGTGAACATCACTTTATATATGGGCGATTCATCCTCGTAACTACATATCTGCTTTTGACATTAATGATGCACTGATATGATATTGATGCGGATTGCTAACATGTGTTTCATGATAGAAATCTGACGGCTGATAACTTTCTGACAGTTATTAAGCCTGCAATAAAATGATGACCTAAGCGACAAATGTCATACCTCCAACTTTTTGGTTTCCCAAATCGGCAAGAGTTTGGAAATTGCAACCTTTCAACTGGGATGTGATCCTTCCTACTTCCCATCTTGCTTGACATTAATTTGAAGAAACACTCCCCCACTTGACCTCTAGTACAGTATATATATGCAACTCCCTTTATTAATTACTCAAACACAGGAGTTAGGGGGCAAATGTTGATAGTCGGTTTTTGCTCATCTGATATACTCGTTCATTCGGCCGCTGATATGTCGAGTAGTCGAATCTCTTAGCATACCACTAAATAAATGACACACAACATTTTTGCGGAGTAGAATAAATCCGTCCTTAATTTGAATTCAAGTCCATGGTGTGAACGGTTATGATAAGCACGGTTATATTACATAAACACTTGCCTTCCTTACATATCAAGGGAGATGTCAACTCAAGAAGCTTCCACATGTCTCAATAGTTATTCCAACAACTGTCTTAGACACTACAACCATCTACAAATATTGGAAAGAAACTCTACAAGAGCCCCCTAAGACTTTTTACTTATACATTTTTCATACAAAGTCACCCTACTAACTTAGGCATCGGAGTGGCCACACCGGACTGGCTTTAGTACCAAGCATTACGCTTTCTTTTGTAGGATTTTCCCTCATCCTAAAATTCACCAATAGGTTACTATTACGCTAACTCTAATACATAAAGCTTACTTTGTAGGAGATCCTTTTTTGGAGAAAACATTTTCATGGTGTTCTTATGATTTTATGGACCTAAAGGTAATCAAGCCCATTAGCCAAGTTCATTGGGTTGATGAAATTCCTACACCTTATGTTTAAGGTTCAAAAGTTAATTGAATAGGTCTCATGAGAGGTCACATTTTAAGTAATTTTATAAATTAACTTTTAAGTCTAGAAGACCCTAAGGTTCCTAATGAGGGGATTTTCTAATTTGGTTTCTAAGTGGGTTTATAATGTAAAGATTCTTGCAAATCAAAGTTTTATTCATCTTAAGTATTATCCAAATCTAGTTAGTTATTTAAATTATACCTGATCTTAGGTGTTTAAGATTAGTCTTAGGTTTATTATCTCAGCCTTAAATATTTTTTTTTTTAATTTCAAACTGATTCCTTTTTCATTATAAGCCTCACTTTACTTTACAATTATCTGTTACTTCCAACTACTAATAACAATATTTGTGTACCTACTCATATCACTAAAGTATAATTTTATTATACGAGTATCCATCCATTGTATTCTCATCTTTTTATTGTCTAGCTTAATATGGTAGCATAAGTATCTAATTAATAATTACCTCTATTTTCCTGTCAATTATATCCTTACAATACCAATCTTTTATCTTTTAAGCTTTTATGAGAAATATTTAGGTCATCCTATTATACTTGTTATATTTTCTCATTATGCACAAAGCGTAGTATTATCTAGATTAACATGCTTAAATTTTTTTACCTTTTTTATTGTGTTTAATATATTTCAAACCATTTGGTGAGGGAACCTTTAACACTATCTCTTATGTTTAAGGTCCTTGGCTTATTGGGCACAAGGTCCTCTCCTCTACCTACTATATTCTCATGTCAAAATCTACCAATCAACTCATTTCCTATCCTATCTCCCATCTTATTAGTTTTATCACAATGAATTTAGTAAATTTAGTGTTTTACCTTCTGCCACAACTTCTTCCTTAACCAAATTCCAAGTTCACCTCAAAGTTAGTCACATCCATATTGTTCCTTCTATAGTTAATAGAAATTTAATTCATTTCATCTTATTTGAGCTTTACACCCTATAGTGGTTGTGTTGTTATTGTAGTTATTGATTTTATGTTTCATGTCATTAGCACATATTTCAACAAGACTAAGTTTGGAAAATTGGCTTCTTACTGTCTCAAGGTAGTTAATAACTCAAATGAACTATACTTGATGTGACTTGACAAAAATTAAGACAATCCTTTGACCAATTAGACTCATTAAACATCGACAACTCATTTGGCTTAAACTTGATAGAACCTAACACGACTTAAACATAAGAAAGACAGAAGACTCATTCAAAGAGATATGAAGGTCAGTGATTTGCCATTCTCCTTATGTTTACCCATATGTGCTAAGGTACACATGAAGAATATTATCTTATAATGTTTTAACTATATCTCTTGTTACAATTGTTGGTTTCCTTTTCATGTTAGCTGCTCATTGTAGGAATCAAAGTGAGCTAAGGGGTTATATTGGAAAGTCCTTTGATCATTACTTTATTTAACATTATTAATATATTCATTTATTTTTTGTTATCCTTGGTATTGTTAGTTAGAAAAGACCAATTATAAGTTTGGTATTTTTAGATTACATTATGTGTTATAGTCTCAAATCTTTAGTTATCGGTATATTAATCAGAGCAGCTTATAATTTTATTAAGATCTAAAACTACCTATAGCAATAAGTTTGTTTCTTCTAAAGTTACCTCCCAAATCGTTACTAAGTATAACCTTTCCTAACTAAGGATATTATTCCAAAATATTTTGGGATCTAATCTTAGTACATACTGAAATAAAGGTTCATTAGATCAATAAAGGGTCATTTGCTATAGATAAATTAGAGATGAGTTTCTTTCTTGAATTGACTCAATAAGTAAAAGGGTGACATTTTTCTTAGATTAATTCTATAGAAATAGGAGGTAATTATAATTTGAAGTTTTGATTAACTCTACCTATTCACAACTAAAGGTGTACAAATTGGTTTGCACTGAGATTTTTTGGCCTGTTAAAAAAGCAAGCTAAATGAACCTAGCATGTTTAACCTATGAGCCAAAGTAAGCCAATTAGAGTTGGCCTAGTTAACAAATTTACACCTTTATCCCACTAGCCAGCTCATTTAACCAACCTTTTAAATAGGTTAGGGCCGAGGTTTTTTTGTCTATTTAAACAGCAAGGCAAATGAACTCAGCATGTTTAACCTACAAGCTAAAATAGGCTAGGCCTAGTTGGCCCCTTTAACTCACTTGCATATATCTATATGCAATCCCTTAATAGTAATACTAAACTAATTCTTGAACCTATTTTATAAGTTGTTAATCCCTACTTATATAATACCAATATAAAATTAGTAACAAGTCTCCCAACCTAACTGTCAACATTTACATATAGCCCGTAATCACCCCATCCCTTTACATTTATCAGTAGTGAAATACTACCAATAAGCATCATATTACTTATATTTATAATCATAATGTAATATCACTTGTATATATAATTCTAACATACTATCTCCTGAGTATATAATGATAGCATGATATCCCCCATCAAACATATTATAAAGTCTCCTTGATTCACCTATATGTATAATCATGACTAATTGTCACTAATCATGATATAATGTCCATGCTCCACTATTTCCTACATCTGATTTATTTGACCCAAATTCAATAATAAACTAAAATCGAAAATACTACTGATATCTTTTTTGTTCACATATTTGATCACAACTTACTAACTTCAGTTTTACATCCCATAAGAGTTTACTTAAGATTTGAACTTTATACGACAAAAGATCGCACATAAGCTTAGTTGTATGTAACAAAAGATTATACATTTTTATCAAAAGTACATAAATTTTGGTTACAACTTCATTCGATTGCTAACATTAGTATATTTATATTGCCTTCTAGTACCATAGATTAAAGTACATCAAGAGATTACAAGGTACATCAATCCTTCATAATACAAAACAAAAGTCATGGAACCTAAGTACAACAAAAATAACTAATTTCTTAGTCCACGTCAAATGTCAAAAGGATAAGGTCATCGAAAGTCATTCCCTCTTGCTAACTATTGACCCACAAGCTATTAAACCTTTCAAAAATCGCTATATCTTCTATTAGAAACCAATTTGTCATGTCCAATGAAATTTACATTCTCATTTCCTCAATCTAAATCTAAACTCAACACCTCATATTCCAGAGTCTTAAGAATTTTTAATTCCATGCACCTTACCATCATACTTAGCTACATCAACTTCGAGTTTAATTTCATAATTTACTATAAATTAGTCTCCTTCCTTCCCCCAAAACCCCTACATGACTCACAAAGCAACTTCTATCGTAAGTTCTACCTCAGGTTCTACTTCCTATTCCACTTCATGTTCCTTATGTCGAATCAAATTACATATATATCTTAGCCTCAAAACCCAAATCATCCTCTTTATATATCTTTGACTAAAGAATCATCAAAATTAGCAAATGTTGTCATTCCCTCAAAGGAATTCAATTCACTTACCCTTCTAGATCTTTAGCCCCACTTTCATCTTATGAATCTACACCTAAATATACATTCTTAAGAATTTCTAGAATATCTATAGCTTCATGTACCTCTTCTTTATTATCCTTGACTATCATTTGATGTTTAACATTATTAAGTACAGTAAGGTATTTATTCAAGTTCACTTCCTAACCTTTTGAGCTAAGCTCTACCTCACCATCAACCTCAAGTTTTTCCAAATCTACATCTATTACACTACCCTATACCTCAATCTCTATTATAGTTGCATTTACATCAAAATTAGGATCCTCCTTTTAAGTTTATGGGGTATTGTGGCATTTCAAATTTTTCAACTGTCAAAGGTAGAAAACATAGAAGTAATCGATACTTCTTTAGCTTTGCAATTTTCTCTTTTTGATACAAGCATGGCAATCTTTACTATAATGCAATCCTAACTTCATGATCATGAGTTGCTATTAGTCTACTTAACTCCACTACATCATGTCAAATAATTTTTTCCCAAACATCTACTTCCATCAGCAGTTTTCTCATATTTCATAGGAAATCCTTCATCACTCCACTTAAAATTTAATTACATTGCTATGAGTTTCCCTCATGAGATCTTTAAATCATTTAAATGTAATTTAATATTTTTTTTTTCCAAGATTTGCTACTACTCACTACACATACCATGTTTCTCTTGCATCTACATCTACATCTACATATACATATATAAGTATATTTATATGGTATAAATCATTTTACTACTCACTAATCGCTCTTAATGTTTCCTATGATGACTAATTGACTCTTAAGAATCATACTTTAAGCGAGTCCTTAATAAAGATGCTCTAATACAACTCATAACTGTTACACCCTAAATAAATGAAGTTGTAATAGTTCCATTGTGTGAACCATCCTAAGACAAAAACTGGCTTCATAATTGTTATCGTAAACCCGGTTTACACAAGAGATACTCTACTTAACTTCTTTAAAGCATCTAGTTCAAAACCTGTCTGTGATTACAAGTAATTATTATACATATTATAGAGTGATTTTGAGAAGTTTTGTATATTAATTCAATTAATTCTGTAGTAATTTTGAGCTTAATTTATTTAAGTTTCATATTAAGGGACATTAGAAGCAGTTGATGATGCTTTGAAGATTTTTATCAAGTTTCAAAGCTTATTTGAAGAGAAACATTGATCAAGGAGTTGAAGCAAAGGAATTTCGAGTAAGAAATAAAGTCTACGTGAGACTACGGGTGACCATAGCCATGATCCCTAGCTATAGACCTCTCATAATTAATTTCCATCGAATTTCGAAAATTTTAGACAAAGTGCAAAACTATGCTCTAACTCTATGATTATGATCCTAAGGCATGTTGATGCAATAATTTGTTAATCTTCTATTTTTGACAAGTTTCCTTTGTAAACCTAGGTCAAGACTATAAATAGGTGTCTTAGTTTAATTTAAAGAGAGATTCCCTTGGGAAAAGTCGTAAGTTAGAATTATATCTAGGGTTTCTCATTAATCTTGTTCTTTTATTTTCATCATATTTTAATTATTCTTTGTGAATCATTATTGAATCTTAGTTTCGTTGTAACAATTGTTTTATTCAATCTATAATATTACCTTTGAAGATCTAATTACACTGTGCATATTATAATTAAATTAATATTTATCTATGTTATTAATTCGATGTCTGAGTTTGCTATTGAGTTCACGAGTTCTTGTAGTGAACTGACCCCCATAATTAAAAGGAATTGAGTAAGCTAGTCTTGATTTCTCTGGATTTAGGCAACTTCATAGTAGGATTCAAGGTCTTCATGCAATTTTCTGATACTTTATTCTAGAAGTGATTCAGGTAAAGTGGTCTCTAATTGGGAATTAGCCAAAGACACGAGTCCTATTAATTCAAATTAGGCATATCTATGGTCCAAAAAGTAGTTGAGATTGAAAGTTGTATAAAATTAGGTAGTAAATAATAACGGTTTACTAAGGATCATGCATTCTTTAATTTAATGAATTCTACTTATTTATTCTTTTTAGCCTTGTTTATTTATTTATTTTTTTTATTTTATTGTTTTTACTTTACCTGTTGTTCTTTATTTGTCTTTACTTGCTAATAAAAAATTATTCCAAATTGTTATGGTAGATAATTGGTGATTTAGGATAAATTGCTAGTAATCTAAGGTTTTACACATTCATGGTTTCTCTAGGATCGACACTCGGACTTATATCTATTTTACTATACTATAACTTGACTAAATGCATTTGCCTATTGATGATCAAGTTTTCGCGCCATTAGTAGGGAACTAATAGAGTAGTCTAATTAGGATATTAGTAAAAACCCTAATTTTCCAATTATTTTAACATGCTTCTAATAAATCCTCCCTACAATTCTTTTGGCATTTTATTTATGAGGAAAATGTAAATAGCCCCTTAAAATTTCACTTAAATGCAGAGTGACCCCTTGATCAATCAAAGTATAGTCTTTAACCACCTAAACATTGATAAATTAGCAAACAACTCTCATAGGTTAAGAATAACACCCTTAAATTTTGATTTTGGTGCACAAACACCTCTTAAATTTATCAAAATGTACTTTAAGACCCTCTAACCTTTAATCATGGTGTGACATTTTTTTATTGTTGTTAATTTCATAGAACAAGGTATGGTTGAAGAAGCCCTTAGGTTTTCTATCTAAATTCAATTTTAAATAATTAGTATTATTTTCAGTATTGTTGATATGATTGGATAATTGGAGGGGATGGATTTTGTTGATTCTATGGTGATGGGTTCCGTATTGGTAGCATATTTGGCTATCTCTGATGAGAAGGTGACTTTAGGGTTTCATAAGATTATGGTGAAAAGCTGGTTTGAAGAAGCTGTAGGAGTAGGGAATAAGTTGATGGACGTATATGTAAAGCTTGGTAATGTGGGGATGTCAAGCAAAGTGTTTGATAACATGGTTGAGAGAGATGCAATTTCATAGAATTCGATGACTTCAGCTTATACAGAAAATGGACATGCTGCAGAGGCTTTAGAACTTTTCAATGAGATGGTACATTTTGGTTGTATTAGATATGACGCAATCACTCTTTCCATCATGTCATTGGCTTTTGCATACTTAGGAGCTCTTTGTGCAAGGAAATGCCTACATGGTCAGGTGATAGGAATCAATCCATGACAATCCTTAAGCCAAGGTAGACCTACCAGAAGTTGAGGTTAACCTATCATAACTCGAGATCGACCTGCTCTTGCTAAGGTCGGACTGATAACTGAAGGATGAAAGGAGGAAAAGGAACCATTTGGTATTAAGTTTGTCATCTGCCAAGATGATAAGAGACTAAACGGCCAATGCCTCAAGTGTCATGCCCCAAAAAGGTGAAGTCGTAACAATCCCGCCATGTGAATCATCTCAAGATAGAAACTATCCTTACATGCTATCTTATACCTAGTTCATACTAGGCGTACTCGACTCTACCCTTTTCAAGCATCTAATTTGATACTTGTTTGATATAAGCCTTTAGAGTAATCCTTGGAAATAATTTGTTAAAAATAAATTTTGTAATTTGACCTTATAAAAAAGTAGTGATAAATCCCACAAGTACCTATCATTTCACATATAGAACAAAATGTTGAAAACTACTACTAAGCCCTTTTAGGAGTCCTATGTAGTTTTCTTGAAAAAAAAAAAAAAAAGTTAGTACTAAGGGAAATAACCAGCTAGTACTTGTTACATCCTACTCTTCGTCTCAGTTTACTAGTGTTTTGGTGTTGAGTAGGCACTTGTAATTCATTTGAGACATGTAAAACAAACTATAAGGGAATGCGCAATAACTTGCTTAATAAGTGGGGCGGAGACAGAAGTATGCACTCAGCACATCACAAGTAGGGTTTTTGATAACTCTGATTTTAAACATATTTCATATGGTGATTTTATAGTATTTCCCTTACATTTTTGTTTTTTTAAAGAAATTGATACTTAATTGAGTAAAATTTTGATTTTAAGGTCTAAACGTGTTCTAGGATCGAAAACGAAGAAAAGGAATCAAGTTTCACTCAAATCGGAGTTCAAATGAAGAAGTTATGAAGTTTTAAAGTTTTAAAGTTACACAGTCTAGGACGGGACATGGCTATGTCCCCAGGCTGTGTCTATCCAGAAAAATTTGCTAAGGTCAGAAAGTTATACGACTTGGGGACACGGCAATGTCCCAAGTCGTGTCTGGTGACGAAAACAAAATCCTTATAATACATATATAAAAGGACATACGAGGGTTTTAAGAAGGAAGAGACATTAGAGAAACGAACGAGACACGAGAGAAGAGAAGAGACTTGAGGAGAAAGAGAAGAAAAAGACGAGAGCAACCCCAACTTCAAGATTGAAGAGATTTTTCATCAATCAAAGGGGTTTTTCATGTTTTATTTTATGTTTTTGATGGAACTCGTTTTTAGATTCATTATGATAGCTTAGAATTCGTATATTTAGGATTATGGAACCTAGGGTTTCATGTGACTCTTAGGTTGATTTATAATTTTCAATAAAGTTTCTATCTTTTCTTGATTCAATTATGTTGTTTAATTGTTGATTAATAATTCTAGAGTATCAATATATGATATTATGCATGATGATTGAGAAATTGCATGTATAATTA